>CP139504.1:140262639-140723491 GCA_021014915.2 Artemisia tridentata subsp. tridentata
ATTTACACATCAACCAAACACCCCTTTAGACTTGAACCATAAACCCATAAAACATACTTAGACCTACCAAATGACTACCAAATCGCTACATAGCTTTTGACATACAATTTGATACTTGTCTACTCGTTACAAAACGATACTTGACTCACGGGGGCACAAACTTATACACTTGAGCTCGGTATCTACCTAAGCTCTAATTCCTTACCAATATCCTATCCTTCCGCATATATGAACCATACTCCTTATTCCACGCCATCCATAACACAAGGACCTACAAAAGGGTTAGACAACTAAACCATAAGCTTTCGCTTAGTAAGTAACCCGACATAAAACACATATCATATACATATTAGCACATAAGCATCATGACACTTACTTGCTTCCACACAATACCATTCAAATATCACATAAACCTTCACCACATAAGCTATAACAAATCTCACTAGCAAGTAGCCATATACTTGCTAGTCTAGCTCATATCTAGTCATCACTTTCCTATCCATCATCATATACTCAACAAAGCACTAAACCTCATCATAATCATAACACATAAATACATAATACACATATAACACATGTTTTAGTGTAAGTTACTTACCTTAGCCACCCAAGCTAAGATTACCCACCATAATCATCATCATCAACCTCATCATCATCATCATCCTTACAATAATCAAAACCTAATCACATAATAATCAAATACATAAACAAGGGTTTAACATAACCCATAAATATACTCATCTTGCTAATCAAATCATCATATGATCATATCTTGATCATATTATGAAATCCTACTAACTATAACTCTTAACCTCATAACTCAAGAACATAAAGACTTACTTGAAGGGAAGCATAACTAGGGAACTAAACTCTTGCCATGGAACCATAATCTCTTCATGGATTAGCCATCCTTCTCATTTTCTTTCCCTCCTTTCTTTCTCTTCTAAAACCGGACTTCCCACTCTATCACAATAATGGAAGAAGTGTCTAGAGAAAACTAGATATAACTAGTTGGGTGGAACTTTGGACAATTGGCAGGAATGGCCCCTCAAGCCCTATTCTTTCTATTTTGGCCACAATACTTATTATAACATATTTACCACAATGACAACTTAGGCCCCTTTAGTTATACCTCATATTTTACATAACCACTTTAGTCATATTTTGACTATCGGGTTTGACCACTACACAACAAATGTTGACTGGCCAATCACATAAGGTCTTTATATACTTTCATCTAGGGTGGGGTCCCATCACCCGGGAAACGGGTCTAACAATAATCATCGTGGCCATACATATTACATAACAAAAGGGACGGGGTGGAACATCACTCGACCACCCTAGAGTCCTGCCATTGGTGCATCAATGACATGGTCATGGAACCCCCATGACTAGTGATAGCTCGGGTATCAAACTGAGGGGTCAACAGAATGTCATAGTAATGACACAAAATCTAAGGTCATTAGAAATATCATAATCATAGGTTCATATCAAAGGGTGCATAGCAGAGTTCATATCAAAAGGTGCATAGCAAAGGTTCATATCAAAGGGTGCATAGCAAAGGTTCATATCAAAGGATGCATAATCGGGAGCTAATAAATCAAAAGATGTGAAAGGAATCATGAGAAACCTTATAAGAAAGGTCAGAATATCTGTACCTCAAACTGCAAATGAAACCGTATAAGAAAACACAAGGTTCGGAAGTTACTCCTTCTTCATCGAATCTACACAAATTAATGATCGTCTTATTACTTAATGCTTATAGTTAATCAGATTACACATTTGGGGTTTCTTTATATTTTTAGAAACTTTCCATTTTTAGTAACTTTCCAAATTAAGTAAGTTTCCCGAATTAATAACTTTAGAGTTAATATCCATAATTAATCAATTTAGAGTTAAATGTGACAACATATCAAAATTTAGGGTTTAAAGTGTAACTTACCAAAGTTTAGGGTTTAATGTAACAACTTCCAAAGATTAGGGTTTAATGTAAATTATAGTTTTAAGACTCTTTATTACTGAACTACTCCTTCCGTCCCTAATTAAATGTCCACTTTGACTTTTTGCGGTCTTTCTTGTTCAACTTTGACCTTAAATATTTTCGTTTGTGTTATATAATACTTGATGCAAAATATGTGAATGAATTAGGTTTTAAATGTATTTTTATTAGTATAATTTTCATCAAGTATTATACTACACAAACAAAATTATTTAAAGTCAAAGTTGAATAAGGAAGACTATAAAAAGTCAAAGTGGAAATTTATTTAGGGACAGAGGGAGTAGAAAATGAATTCGAAATTGTTTTCAAAATCTACTACGAATGAAGTATATGCATTGTATTTCTCTAATGTGAACACAATCCCATATATGATTGTTAATATACTTCTTAGAACACAACACCTTTTAAACTGAAATATATACGTAAATATTAATTGTGAGCTAAAGTTGTGCATGGATAAACTAATGAAGATGAAATACTAACATATGATCTTTGAGGTTCATGATATACCTTTCGAACAACATTACAATGATTTATTAGAGACCCAAAAAATCATGCATGCTAATATCATATCTATCATTTGGTGAGATCCATTCTCAATAATAATATATACACCTCATGACCAACTAAATGGTTTAGACAATGCCTCAAAAACATGCATGGAATCAGTTACCATATTAATGTAAAAGAAGTCTCATCTCCTGCGCTACTCTTGAATAATTTAAAGATTCCAAAACCGACTCGTCGATACTTAACAATGGCTAAAGACTTAAACGTATTTACATGAACCACGACAAACATTTTTCTTCTAGTAATCTTTTAATTCCGTTAAAGTGTCATATTAGCAGGTTTGAATGGTTTATGAACGAGATGTGATAAACGGTAATATCGAGCTTAAAGATTCATTCGTGCATGAGATTCAAGGGTTTACCTTCTAACCAAACGAGGGCCGAATGAGATCGAAATCAAACGAGTACAACACCGATCCAGTACGATCCCTATGACCACACGCGACTTAAACCCAAAAGCGAAATCGACTGCCATCGAACACTGATCAAATCAACCAAGCAGATTTCCAAAGCTCGAACAACAAGAACCCCTTGCTATCCAAACCAAGTCTTATCTCCCACGAACCAGAACAGAACTCGAACACGAACCGAAACCGAATCAAGAAATGGACCGCAACCTGATATGGAACTAGATCGTATAACTCGTATATTGCAAGCCGTAACACAACTCAAACTCTTGAACACTCTCTTATATTATGCAGAATTATTTTCGATTTATAATATAGTTTTATGACTTATGTGAGATTGTGAAAGGAGTATACGAAATACAAGAGCGTGTGTTAACTAGCAAATCGACTATTGCGGGATTTGGAGAAAGATATTGTTGACCGAATCTTGCTTTTAATTAGGTTGATCTCAACGTGTGTTTCACTTAAACTTCCCTTGTAACGGGTCGTCAAAACGAAAGCCCAAAAGCCCAATTTTGATTACAAATGAGTAGATAAAACGTCATATAAAACATTCGAACTAACATGCTATCATTATTTGTAATATTAATATACTTATCAATATTAGTATTGTTACCACCATATTACTTTTAAGGGTATTATAATGGCAATCACATGTAATTGGCATACATATCAATCAAAGGAGTGGCTACATATATATCTTTGTGCAAACCTCTTTCTGATGCATATGATTCTATTGACTTACCTTAATTCCAAGAGATTTATGTGCACAATTTTAAATTACAACTCGGTCCTTGTAATATATATAACGTGTGATTTGATTTCATATGTCGTGTCGATTTTTATACTTAAATTTATATGTCATATATTTTGTAGTTTAATCCATAACATATAGTTCAAATTATAGGTTAAATTCGTATTAAACGTTCAAATGATATTTAGGATTTTCAGGTCGTTATAGACTAGCTAAAAGGCGGTGGGACCCACAAGTCCCCGCCCAAAATTGATATATGTCCCCGCCAAAAGTATCAGCGAGGAGCTTTCGGCGGGGACATGTCTCCGCCGAAAGGGTATTGGCGGGGACATGTCCCCGCCGAAAGGGCAAAATTGTCCCCTCCGAAAGCAGTCAATGTTGTAGTGTGAGCACATGCCCCACCCTGGCTATATACTTGCATCATATTAGGTAGTACTTGTGATGTAGAAAATAGATTTTATGGGCTAATGAAATATTTATTAGAGGTTAAGAATACAGAGCTTGGGTTCAATGGAGTTAATAATATGGTGGGGAAGATGACCAAAGCTGAGACGTGTGGTGTTTATGTGTGGCTGGACCAACCAAAACCTTTTTTTTTTCTTTGCAACCTAATTTATATACTACCTCCGTCCCATATTAAGTATCCATAATAGAATCTTGGGATGTCCCAAATTAAGTGTCCAGGGAATATTTTCAACCAATGAGAAGAAACTTTAGTGCGTAATAGTGATATTTGATTGGTGGAGAGTGTAGTTAGTGGAATTTCCTAAAACTTTGTGCATTTGGAAAGTGGACATTTAATATGGGACGGAGGGAGTACAAATTTATGTTTTGTCCCCTTTAATCTTTAATATTGAACAAATCTAACCCAATCTTAAATTTGTAGTTCAAAAATCTTTGTTTAGAAACAAAACGGCATCTATACCTTAATCTTGTAAACCTTTTAACAATTTGAACCTCAGAGATTTCGTCTAAATAGATCATAAACTAAACATTTATTCTACAAAAATACAACCCGAAAATAAGACAATGAAAAAAAATGCACAAGCAGCCTTTAATGTAACATATTTAAAGTCCAACCTAAAATCAAATTAATGTCAGCCATTAATATCAATACTCAAGGCTATGGGTATGTTTGGCAAAAATAGATGTTGCTGGTACTGGTGTTGGTGCTGGTGCTGGTGCTGATGCTGGTGCTGGTGTTGATGCTGAAAAAGATTAAAATTGTAGCTTCTTTTTTGCAGTGGTGATGGTGCTGTTGCTGGAAAAGATTAAAATCAGTTAATTTTTGAAAAATAATCTCCTTAATCTTTTAAAAGCTGGTGTTGAAAACTTATTTTTTCGGAACTTATTTTTCTAAAATAATTCACAATCTTAGTTTGCCAAACAAATATTAATTTTTGATCAAAGCTTATTTTCTAGAAAAATAATCTTAAGCCTCCATAATCTTCCATAATCTCTCGCGCCAAACATGCCCTATAAATAGGGCAAGGCGTGGCGTGGCGGCATGACGAAACCTCAAGCCTTAGCAGCAAAGGCGAAACTTTTGCGTTTATAAGACGTGACATAAGGCGGCACAAAAGATATTTATATATTTATATCATATTTCATATATATCGAGTTTTACAAAAAGACGTGACATAAGACGGCATAAGGCGTGGCGTGGCGGCATGACCAAGACTCACACCTTTACGTGCCTTTTAGAACTATGTGAATACTTATAATTTCGGTGACCAAAAATGATGTTGGAACCGAAATATTTTATTAATATAGCGAGATATTATTATATCGATAAATTAATAATTTATTAATTTAAATAATTTTACGTATTGCCTTTAAATTTTCAAGTCCAATATACAAGTTACAATGTATACTACTTAGAGATGAAAAATAAATTAGAAAAACAAGTTCCAATTAACATTTTATGAATTCAAAGTGTTGAAGAAATTGATGAATGTATACTAATAAATGCTATAAGAGCACTCGGTACGGTAGTAATTCACACGCCAAACGCACCTTTTTTGGACCAATGGCACGCCAAATGCCATACCATGCAATACGCCAAGTTCATGCCAAATGGAGTTGAGCTAGTTGAGTGGCTCAAGCAAAGGTTAAGTTTTTTATTTTTTATTTATTTATTTATTTTTATTTATTTATTGTGAGTGAGCGGGTATTTTTAGTGGGGTATTTTGTGGGAGCCAATAACATGTTAGTGGTGTGTTATGAGAGAGAGGTGTTTGAGTGATTGGTGTGTTATTGGGAAGGGTATTATGTGGCGCTGAGGTGGCATACCGATAACGTGTTATTGGTATCTACCATACCTAGTGCTCTAAGGTTCAAGGCATTGAAGAAATTGTGGAAGTTTTTAGTAATTATTAATTTATAGTTTCGTTGGGATTAATATATATAAATTGGGGTTTCAAAATCTTTAGTATCTTATTATTTTATCGATTGAGATCCAAATTTGTACTGGTCCCAAGTTGGACTAGATAAATTATTAATTTTATCGAAGTTATTAATTTATCGAGTATTAATTTATAGAAGTTTTACAGTACATTGTTTAATAAGGGCATTTTTTTTGTTTTTGCAGACTTCACACTGAAAGGTGGCGGGTTTTGTTACTGACAAAGGCTTACCTTGATGTAACTCGATAGTTTTACCCTCAGTGGATTCTGGTTGGTCCAGTGAAACAACAGGGGTCAAGGACGGATCTGGAATTTCCTCTGATTGTTTAAGTTTTTTCAGGTGTTTCTTCCCCGAGAAGTGCCTATTGAGGTGTTCGTTGCTGTTGCAGCTGATTTTGCAGACTTCACACTGAAAGGTGGCGGGTTTTGTTACTGAACTGATATTGGAACCACACTCTGATGTGGCGTTTTTTAGCCCATTTGTATTTGTATCTGCAAGCTGCACAATTGCATAAAAGGTTATCAAGAGTTGATGCGGGGCGTTTTGACCCACATACACATTTTATAAGGAATTATAAAGTAAGTTTAAATTGATAATCTAAATCTTTTCATGAATCAATTTACTAGGTTGTAGCATGAAAAATAAACTTAGGCGATTTTCAAACCATTTGACCATCTTGATACATTTGCCCTGTCCCCTTTTAGCTAGATTTTTTCTGATTTCACCCATTTGACATATGACACAGACCAAATCAGCTAATCCATAAGTAAACTGGTCGAACCTTGTCACTTCTACTATCTATGTTTATTTCAAGTTGAAAATGGTTATACAAGACTCCTGTGTTATTTGCAAGAGAGAGTAGACAAAATGATTAAAAAAAAAAAAAAAAAAATCAACGCATCAAAAAGTGACACAAAAAACATGGAATCATCTCGGATTTATCAATCAAGATTCATAACAAGCAGGGCTTCAAAGCGAAAGACTGTAATCTTAAACAATTTACCTTTGCAGAATGCTTTTCACTAGCAACATGCTCCATAAACTCATCTTGATTACTGCACATCATATTGCAAATGTCGCCACTTTCCAATAACTCCTGATTCTTATCATCCAACTCTCCTACTAAAGTTTCACTTGCAACCGCAACAACTGGTTTGGGTGGTGACATTTTTGGTTCAGTAATTGCACTTGGGACTGCAATATGCTCCATAAACTCATCTTGATTACTGCACATCATATTGCAAATGTTGCCACTTTCCAATAACTCCTGATTCTTATTATCCACCTCTCCTAATAAAGTTTCACTTGCAACTGCAACAACTGGTTTTGGTGGTGACATTTTTGGTTCAGTAATTGCACTTGGGACTCCATCGACTGGCGACATTGTTAGTGCTTCAGGTGGTGGTACTGGCGTTTTTGGTGCATTGGCAGATGATTCAGCTAGCTTTTGCAGAGTCTTTAAGTGCTTTTCTCCTAGTTTATGTATCTCAAGCACATCCTGAGTATTACAAGTAACATTACAAATCTCACACTGAAGGACTGGTGTGTTTTTGGGCTGCGTTGTTGTTGTTGTCGCTATCACATCATTCACCACATGAGAAGCCACAACATCAGAGTTACCAGCAGAATGCATGACCGTGGATGTAGTCTCGCTCATAGCTCCACCAGCCTGAATATGTCAAACTATTACATTTGCATTTGACCAAAAAAATAAATACTGAAAATAAAAGATAAGATTGGTATCAATATTTGTTTCAGGTTCTGAATATCGTGAAACCCAAATGTTAGACTATACAAATAAAACCAAAAAGTTAAAAATACACATGAGTACATGACTAGGAATAGAATGTTGAGGAAGGGAAAACTGGAAACGTAAAACCATGATTTGGGGGCGAGATTTTAACCGAGATTATTTCTAAGGCCGAGATCCGAGATTTCGACGAGATATCGGCGAGATCTCGCCGAGATTAACTACATAGAACATGATTATACATTTCTCCAAAGCCCTCCTTGACAGGTGAACTAGATGTTTGCGGTGGGGGAGTGTTACCACTAGGGCAACGCCCCAATGGCTACAAATTCAATTCAGAAGTAAAAAAGAAAGTTCATTTGCATTCTCATGCTAATTTGAGTTGTAATTCTTGACTGTCGGTGTTTTGTTTCAACAAGTTTATACACATTGCTAGATGAGATTAAAATCAATGCACAAGTGTGTGTATATTAATGCCCGTGAAGCTGGGACATAAATATGAATATGCACAACTTGCCACATATGAAGTCATTTCGAAAGTTTACTATGTTTAAGTAACATTTGCTATAGTAAGAGTTTACAACCATCAAATCATAAGTTTTTATCCTCTTTCCCAAGTTTTACTAACATCGTATCCACCTAAATGACCATGAACATTACCTTAGTGATTTTTTTTGTCTCGTAGTAATAATGTAAAAACATACTAACTTGTGTATGCGTGTGTTCCTTATAAGTTACGTGCGGAGTATGTAACTTTGTTGTTGATAAACATGAAAAAACCAATAACAATAACAAAGAAGCTAACGATGTTATAACTACAAAAGCATTGCAAAAGATAATCTTTTTTACTCGGTTTCTTGTAGTAGAATTTATCTCATAAGTTGTATCGGGTTCAATTTAGCCTTTAGTTTGCAAATGAAAAAAACTTAAGTCCTCCATATTGTATTTTGACACGTAACTTATTGGTGATTATGTTACTACGAAAAAGATAAAAGTACACTTTTACTATACTAGAAACTTAACATGTTTGTACTTATAGATGTTTGAGAGTTTTTGAAGGCGTTATTTAATTACTGGTTCGTGACTTTTTATGTTTTATGTAAATTTATAGGGTATCATGCAATGTAACGGTACTTGCCTACCTCAGTTTCGGTCGATCCAACAACACTAGACCCGCTGGCTCTTAATTGGGCTTGGAAAAGACGCTTGAGATGTGAGGAAGATAGAATGGAATTCATAGAATTGACCAATCTGTTAGCAAATCTCCACTTAACTGATGATCAAGACATTTGGGTATTTACACCAAATTCCACAAGGTGTTTTTACGGTTAATTGCTAGAGGAAAGTCATCTTATCCATGTCGATTTCAGTTGATTCTCCCCACACAAGATGGAACAAAATAATTCCCTTAAAACTTAACATTCTAGCTAGGCATGTTGACGCATATGTTTGTCCGGACGGCCCATCTGCCGAAGGGCACTCTGCCGAAGGGAACACGGAGCCATCCGGCTAAATATCACTGTAAGTACTATGACAGGTGGCGGCGCCAGACTGCGCCACCTAGCCCGGATATTAAGGGATTGTGTCTGCGACATATTCCGGGTATTAAGGGATTGTGTCCCACTTTCTCTCCCTATAAATACTACTCCTTTATTTCATTATTACAACATAACATATATCATATTATCTCACCTTATCTCACATTGCAGTACACATATCACACACACTAAATCCTCTCCCATCGGAGGTTCTGACTTGACCGTCGGAGGGTGGTCCCCGGGGCTTCGGCCTCGGGACCACCTTCTAACGGGTTCTTTCTTATTTGTTTGCAGTATATTCGAAGCTCGGGACAAGGACGAATGGCACGTGAGCCGTCCAGCCTTGCCTAGCGGAAAATTGCTTCAACAAATTGGCGCCATCCGTGGGACCTGACCTTTCAGTCTACTAGAGCTGGGAAGGACAGGTTTCATCTCCATTTTCGTTTCTTGCATGTCGGATCTGGGTAGACGGGTTTGTATAGGTCCGGTCTCGATTTCAGATCTGGGTTTGAGTCAGTCGGATTGTTTGAATCAGGCCGGATGGATTTAAGGCATTTCATGGGTTTGAATCAGTCGGATTGTGTGAATCGGTCCGGATGGGTTTAAAGCGTTTCATGGGCTTGAATCAATCGAACGGGTTTGAGTCACTGATCAAATCATTGGTATCATCACTAATGTCAACCTCACTTGTCGTTGATCCGGAAACACAAAGGCCGAAGGGGTTCGGTTTCGTTACGTTTGAATCTGATGTGGAAGGCTGCAGGTTGATGACATCGGGATTGAACTGATGTTTGGGATTGGGTCGTTTAATGTTCTGGATATATGGGTAAGTGTTAGTTGTAAATATTCTATCAGCTTCAAACTTAAGATCGAATATGGCTCGGGTTAAGTTTTGTTTTTTGTGAAATAGTTATCTAAGAAAGGTTTGTTGCAAATATTAGTTGTAAGGAAAGAAGCAAAATTTTAAATCAGTGAATAAGGCATTATCCACTAACATCATGAGCTTATCATATGAACACTTGTTATTATGCAAGCATAAAGTAATATTAGACAATTGGAGAATCTCCATATCATATTTGCGTTGACTTCTTTGTGGTTTATCACGACCTATTTTGTGGGATATATCCTGTGTTCGATCTAAAATTCGGAGTCCGGATCGGACTCGCGGTTGCGAACGTACGATAGGGAACATTCGGTTGTGGATATTTGGCTGTGCACAATCGGTTGTGGACGTCCGGTAAGGACGGGGTGAAGCGACTAAGGGTCGTTCGGATATCAGGTATCGTTCGGAGATATCATCTCGTTTGGGCATGGAGGTAACACATTTTTCGTCCAGTTATAAGGACGTTCGGCGCCACCCCTCCGGTACAGCCGATAAATTGGGGCTAAGTCTTGAACTAGGTTCTTTTGTTGCTAATGTTGTGATATCTACAACAGATCTTACACAACATACTTTAGGCCAGGTTATTTTCGGCTATATTCTTGCGGGTTCTCTGGTTGGACCTGGTGGTTTACGATGGGTCAGCGAAACGGCATAGGTGGAGACATTTGCTCAGTTCGGTGTGGTGTTTCTTTTATTTGCTTTAAGACTCGAGTTTTCTATGCCAAAGCTAAAAGCTGTGGGTCCTGGTGCTATTATTGGAGATGAGTGGTGGCGTTCTCGGCCTTGGTTTGGTCTTCGAATTAGTGCTTCTGGTCTTGGTGTTTCTGGTATTCGGTTGGAATATCAATGGTTACTTTGTCGGCTTATAGACGACGAGGAAGGAATGTCAGTGGTTACTTCGTTAATTTGAAAGTCAACAATGGAACTTCAAAGGACTCGGTGATCTATTTCTGTTCGGAGTTCGACCTTTTTGGCGAACTATGGAGTGGGGCAATCACTACTTATCTCGTGCAATCTTAAGGCTGAGATTCAGTCTTGTTATTGTTGGAACTTCTGACCCAACGGTTCCATCACCGCGCCTCTATAGACAAGCGGCCGGTGTCCTGTCTTTTTGGTTGTACTCGTTCCGCTGCGCCCAGTTTTTGTGGTGACATTAACCTGAGTGTTCTCAGGAGGTGAACCGGCCGCTCTCTTTGTTACAGGCTGCTGCAGCTGCTCTTGTTGTTATTGTGGCTGTTCGTCATCAGCTGTTCTTGATGCCATAGTTGATGTTACATAGCTGCTGTTACTAATGTTATAGTTCGACTGTATTGTTACCATTTTTACATGCTATGGAGGTGTGTTGGATCGCTTAATGCTGCTGCTATTTATTGGGGTTTAAAGTTTCTAAGGTTTGTAGTTCATATTCGCGAAGTTTGTGTCTTGGCTCAGCTTCTGGTCATACCTCACCATGAAATGGGTGTTTTACTCTTCGGTCTCTGAGCATCAGCCCTCGGCATGGTCATTTTTCATGTTTGGTTTTCATATCCTGCTTTTCCTCTTTCCATCGAGTTATATTTCTACTTCAAGCGACTACCGGATACCACCATTTAGGAAGTAATGTTAGTTAGGATGTCATGAATGGGTCATATTTTCTGTCCGGTATGGACGTTTGCTACGACCATTCGGGCTTGATGTCCGGAATGGATATCAAGTGTGACTAGTCCGGTATAACCTCCTTTGGTCAAGGTTGTTCGAGTATAATATCTTGTTCGAATATACCGGCTCATCGGCCATATGGCCTCGTTCGGATATTATGTCATCCGGAGGAACGACCTCGTTCGGATATGCTATGTTGTTCGGAAAGGATACATCATCCGAAGGACTGATCTCAAATGGGATATGCTTCTGATCTTGTTCGGATATACCAGCGATGGGTTTCATCCCTAGTGTACGTCACTGTGACGATTGCACATCAGGATCTTTGGAAAATAGGTGATCGTGAGTTGGTTTCGAGGAAAACCGAAGGGATTTTGTTGTTAAGGAATGTGGGTTGGATATTACACATGTGTCATCCTTGAAACCGATACATGTTAGGTATTTGATGGAGTGGGATCAGTGATTGAATCAGTTGGGTCTCAAGGATATCGGATTGGAGAACAGGGAGCTTGTTGCCTTTGAGAAATTGGATTGGTTGTTTCACAAGTTGAAGAATCATGAATGTGCTTAAGCTAGTATCCGATACGAAGCCGATAAGAATGGCAAGTGTGATATGTAGGAACAGTGTTTAATGGTAATGAGAGCATCGGAAGTGCTTTGGAATTTAAGGAAAAATTAGATTTTGATATGAAAGCTAAAATAAGGCTATCGGAAATAAAGATTATTGGAGGGAGCGATGAAGAATTTGGTGGTATCGATCTTAATATAGTGTCGGGAAATAGTCTTAATGAGCATGTATAAAAAGAAACTGGGTAATTATAAGGAGTATTGTGAGTTTGTTGGATAACCGGATGGTCAGGGGCTTCTGGTGTTTACACCGGTTGAAGAGATGCCATTTCTTTCGAGCTTACCCACCGCTCACACTCTTGGTTTTGGTATAAATTGTTTGTTTCGTCCTTTCTTTCGAACTCCTGTCAAATGTAGCATTCGATAGATGTTGGTATGCTTTACTCTACTAACCTGGCTCACTAGCTAAAACAAAAGGACCGGTAAAACTAACCATCAATTTTATGTGATCTTTTTGTCATCAATTTTATGTGATCTTTTTGTCTCGGGGACGTTTCGATGGTTGGGTATCCGTTTGAACTGATTATTGTGCACCATCTGTGGAAGTACTGCATTAACTACGGCTTTGTACATATTATTGGGCTATGATCTGAGTATATTTGATCTTGATTTTTAAAGCCACCAAATATGACTTCACAAAGGTAAAGGGATGAGATTCCTAGTGTTACAACTGTTCTATGGCAACAAAATGCAGAACAGATTGGGCATAATTTGGGATTTAGAATGAGACAATATTATTTGCTTGTAAGCAAGTGGGAGAATATTGAGTACATAGAGGAACTTAAAATGACATCAGACAGTGGGAGATTCTTCATATCACATGTGCATCGGCTTTTTTGCGGTTTATCATAATCTGTTTTGAGGGATCCGTTCTGCGCTCTTTCTGAAATATGAAGTCACTTCCCGTCCGGAACGGACTTCCGGTCGTGGGCATTCGGTGTGGAGTTTCGGTTATGACCGTTCGGTCTGAATGTCCACCATTTGTTGGGGTTTGAAGTTTTAAAGGTGTTGATGATTTCCGGGAGGTACTTGATGAGATTGTATGTGGCACATAATTGTATGTATATTGTGGGTACATCTTCTAGTTATATCTCGCCATGGACGACAGACGGCTATAGGTTGTCCGGCATAATTTCCTTTGGTCATATTGTTTGAAGGTATTAACCTGTTCGAGTGTGTTGCCTCTCTTCGGCATAGTTTCCCATGAACATCGAGTATATGGACATCCGATATGGGCCGACTAAAGGTCTCGCGGTATGATTCCCTTCGGTCAAGTTGTCTAGATGTACTATACTCCTTAGGGGGCTGCCCCGTTCCGATATACCAGTTGCAGGTTTCATCCGAGCGGACGTGAAAAGCAATACGGTGACAGGCCCGGTGGCTAAGATTCCGACCCGCGTGTTCTTCCGGGTCGATTATATGAAGTGGTAATCTCCGGTAGGAACGTATATGCAAGGTCGTGTGGCCATATCGGTCGAGTGTTGTCAATTCATAACAAAAAAAAAAGGGGGCTATTCGTAGCATAAAAGCTGATATAAAGGAAATGAAAACATGGAAGGAGTTGAAGTCGAAAGTGGTTATAGTCATAAAAATGGTTATGGTTGCAACACGAATCCGTTTGGTTCTTGCCTTCGATGGCAGGTAAGCATTCATGTTCTTCTCTTTTTTCTTTGCATTTAATAAGCATGTTTGGAACACGCAAGTGATTGATTAACTTTTTAACGCAAGTGTTGCATTGAGCTATACTTAACATTGTCGTCGCTAGTATACTAAAAAATTGGAAGAAAATTCCTACTAATAATAACCATTCATTAGAGGTTCATTTTAAATGCGTGGGTCATACCACGTTCAAGTGTTTTTGCCATTGCCCAAAGCATGCATTATGAAAGGCCTCACTTTACTTCTTAAATCATATTTTGTGACAACAGTTGACGTTGGATACACTTTTGGGAAAAGATGGCTGGTGGGGTCTATTATTTATAACTCTTTAATTACCATCCATCTTTTGTGCCATTCGCTGCATAACATGTAAAAAAAAAAAAAAAAAAACAACTTTAATAATTTCCATGCTTGAAATGTTAAACATGAAAATAATATGGTTACAATTCAGTCATGATCCGAATGTCGCATTGATACAAGAAATATTTTGTTTGTCATATTTAACGGGAGAAAGCAAAAAAGCTTTCGAGTTTTGTTCCACAGGAAAGGCAAGCTTCGGATATAACGATCGGGAAAAACACTCGGGCGATTTCGTTCGGGCATCACACTTCGTCCGTACCATGCTAAAAATCTCCGATGGTTACGCTACGGTTTGGTTTAAATTTAACATTCCTATTGATGCATGAGGATATTTCATTGGTCATATTTAACAAGAAAAGGAAAAAGAGCTTTCATGTTTTATTGTGCAGGAATAACACCCATTGTAGACAAATTAAAAGCGACCGGTGTGTCGATGTCTACCCGTTGTGACTCTCTTATGTATCAATACATGTGAAATATTATATCTTTCGTACCTAGCGGAAAAGACAAGAGCTTTCATGATTTACTCTACAGGGATAGTTATACGAGGTTCCACATGTATTGCAATTACAAATAGCCCGAACATAAGTTTAATGTGGCTCGTCCGGGTGACTCGCGACATCCGGGCGTAGTCAGTGTTCGAGGTTGGTTTTCCGAACATAAGTTTAATGTGGCTCGTCCGGGTGACTCGCGACATCCGGGCGTAGTCAGTGTTCGAGGTTGGTTTTCTGGACATAATTAGAAAATGGCCCCCCCGAGAGGTTCACGCCCTCCGGGGAGTGTGTGGTCAATGTCCAAAGATGGTTGATACCCAAAAAGGGGTTGCCATAATCCTGGCGGAAAGGCTGAACCACCTGTAATATCGAACATAAGTAGAAAGTGATCCCTCCGAGAGGTTCGTGCCCTCCGGAGATTAGTGATCAGTGTTCATTGTTTTCTGGACATAATTAGAAAATGGCCCCTCCGAGAGGTTCGCGCCCTCCGGAGATTTTGTGGTCAATGTTCAAAGATGGTTGATACCCAAAAAGGGAAGGGGTTGCCATAATCCTGGCGGAAAGGCTGAATCATTTATCACACTTTGAACATAAGTACAAAGTGACCCCTCCGAGAGGCTGGCCCCCTCCGGAGATTTTTGTGGTCAATGTTCAAAGGGGTGCCATACAATCACGACAGAAAGGTATACGTTTGGGGTCGATGTTTTATTTATGCAGGAACAAAGGGATGATGGGAAAATTACGTCTCGCTTTGGATTCAACAATGTTTAAGTATAGCATCATTAACCGTAGGTCAATAATACTATACTGGGGGGACATGTTAATGTATATGTCTGAAAGGCGCGCACCGAGAGGCAAATACAACACTAGTCCGAATGATTCAGGCCGAAAGGCCATAAGGTATGCTTTAAAGTATTACGTCAGTATTTTACTAACAATGCAATACTGGTGTTACATGTGGGCATGATATTTTTGTTACTAAAAGGAAATTCTATGTAAGTCATTAAATTATTTGTTGTTAAAGAGGATCAGTTTAATCTGCCATCTTCGTGTTAAGGATGTTGGATGATGTGGAATAGGGTGTTGCGCAATTACTTAAGTGAAAATTAAGATAAAGAAATAATAGATTAACTATAGTAACATTAATAACCAACCAACTATTAGAAGGTAGAGCATCACAACGTTGATTCATAGGCGCTTAAAGTAGCTAAATTTCATAGAATAGGCATAAGTTTTTAATAAGAACCAACTATCTTTGAGTAAAAATATATTTTGCAATGCAAACTTGAGCCATGTGACTGGAATACTTATTATGATGAGATTTTGAGCCTTAACTTCTTGGACAGAGTGTGTTTGTAAATCTTAGTTTTAATCCCTACAGTATTGACAACAGTAGTAATGCTCTGTAGCACGGTGCGATGTATACGTAAGTTAAAGAAACCAATACTCTAAAATCTATAGTTGCGCTAAAACAGCTTACGAAACACTAGAAAGATATAGGTGAATATGGCTAGAAAACGAATCCCATCTCCTGGATGTTTTGCAGACAAGATTGGGTGGTTAGTTTTGTTTTCGCTGCTTAGGCCCTTGCTTTCATGGTTTACTGCTGGTAAATTGTTGATTTTATGCTGGCTGTTGTATATATTCTATGGAACGAATTCTGCTTCAATAAAGTATAGTTTGCGACGCTTGTTTTAAAGTTATATGACTGTTTCGCAAGTATTATCTTGGTTTGGACTTCTAACATTTTGACTATTGTTGGTGTATGTGTCCGAACGACGCATGCCGAAAGGCATAAAGGTATATGTAAATATTGCAGGTATATGTGTCCGAAGGACGTTGCCGAAAGGCACCAAGGTATTATTTAAGTATTACATGTGTATATGTCAGAATGGTGTTTGCCGAAAGGCACAAAGGTATTATATAAGAATTGCAGGTGTATGTGTCCGAGCGACGTGTGCCGAAAGACATAAAGGCATTCTTTAAGTATTACATCATCGGCCTTCAACCGATAATGCAATACTGGGGGGACATGTTGACGCATATGTTTGTCCGGACGGCCCATCTGCCGAAGGGCACTCTGCCGAAGGGCACACGGAGCCATCCGGCTAAATATCACTGTAAGTACTATGACAGATGGCGGCGCCAGACTGCGCCACCTAGCCCGGATATTAAGGGATTGTGTCTGCGACATATTCCGGGTATTAAGGGATTGTGTCCCACTTTCTCTCCCTATAAATACTACTCCTTTATTTCATTATTACAACATAACATATATCATATTATCTCACCTTATCTCACATTGCAGTACACATATCACACACACTAAATCCTCTCCCATCGGAGGTTCTGACTTGACCGTCGGAGGGTGGTCCCCGGGGCTTCGGCCTCGGGACCACCTTCTAACGGGTTCTTTCTTATTTGTTTGCAGTATATTCGAAGCTCGGGACAAGGACGAAGGGCGCGTGAGCCGTCCAGCCTTGCCTAGCGGAAAATTGCTTCAACACTAGGCATGTTATGAATGAAAGACTTCCTATTAGGGCTAACCTGGATAAATGCGGGATTGATCTTGACTCGTGAGGTGTCCAATTTGCGACAGTGACATTGAAACCGAAGCTCATGTGTTTCTTTCGTGCTCGGTTGCGCTATTGACATTTGGAAAAAAGTTCTCGCTTGATACCATCATTTCGTTTATGTGGGAACTATAGAAACAAAGTCCACTTCACACTAAAAAAGAAATCATCTCCAACGATATCATGCTTTCGTCAATGAGAGGTATCACTTGTAAAAATGAGAGGAGATGTCGTTATAACCTATCTCATATAGATATCAGAAAACCTTAAAGTGAACATGACGTAAGAAAAAATGTACAGTGAGAAGTCAAATGCTACAGAAATTTGACAAGTATATTAATCACATCATATATAAAGTCATTAGCATTCAAAAATCTTTTCAATTATTATATATATATATATATATATTGATGAGTGCTCAAATACTCATCATTTTTATCATATCTGAACTGCCAAAACATCCAAAAACGCTCAAAAATGCATCAAAATACAGAAAATATCCAAAAATTGTGTTTTATATGATTCAGATGCAAAATAAGTGAAAACAGTTGAAAAACGAGCAAAGTTTATAAAATTGGCAGTTTCAGTCCCCCGAGTTTCAAAATTTGTCAAAAATAGTCCCCATGCATTTATTTTAAAATAAAAGTCAACCCAAGTCTTTTGAAAATCAAAATATTAAAAATATGATTTTTGGGTAAACAGTTTTGAAAAGTTACAAGTTTGGTCCCGGCAGTTTGAATTTTGGCACTTTTGGTCCCTAAACTATCTACCTAATCCTAAAACTAAACAAAATAAATAAACCAACCAACCCTTTATCCTAAACCAAGCCCATCACCACCCTTAGCCCACCTAAGCCCAAAATAACACAAAACCCACCACCGGCCTTGTTTTTGTTTTAGTTAAACCACAAAGGTCAACCTCAGTCAAACCTTATCCCTTTTCCCCTAACCCGCCATTACCACAAAGAAATCCCAGGATACCATTCCAATTCCCCAAAACCCGACAACAAGCCTCCCTACCCATGCCTTTCTCTGCCAACACGCCAACTTTCCCCCTCCTACTTTGCTAACTCCCAAACCCACACGTGATCAGAAAAAGCCAAATCCCACTTAGTCCAATTTCCCGCCAAAATCAAGATGGACGGTTCAGATTGTGTCAGCCTAATCCAACGAGTGGGAAAAGCTCAAGAGGAGTCAAGGAAGCTTATTGGAAGTATAAAAAGAAAAGAAGAACACAAATGAAAGTTGTCACTCGTTTTTAGACCAAGTTCTTAGCGTAATTTTTAAGCTTTAATGTCATTTAAATTTCAATCTCATTGTAACATTTAAATTCAGTCATTATAATTTTCAGTTTAAATTTAATCCTATCAAACCTTGTTCCATTGTCATTTTATTTGAATATTTACTTTTATTTAATTCGGTGCCTTAAAAATTGTTGTTGTTTAATTTCAAAAGCATTTCATTTCAGTAAAAATAAGTTGAAATAAGTGGTGACAGCTTATTTTTAAACTTGTGGTTACTTAATTCTGTGTTAATCTCCAAAGTCAAACAAAGTCAACATTGGGTCAAAGAAGCAATTCAGGAAGATAAGCTGAGTCAGGAAGAGCTTATTGGGTATTAGTTGGCTTATTGGATAGCCTGGGTGTCAGTTTGTTCTTGTTTCATTCTGACTCAGCAAATGCCATTTGTGAGTTTCATTTCCTATTTTCTAGCCAAATTGCTTGTTTCTGTGTAGCTTGTACTTTTGCTTAATTTTTCATTTATATTTGATTTTCAGATGATAGTGATATATATAGTCTTAGATTAGTTGAAATATTGGCTTAAATCTGTGTCTTGTAGTTTATTTCTGCCTTTTCAGAAAATAAAGTAGTGTTTGGATTAATGGTTTTCTCAACTGAGAAATGTGTATTTGTTGTTGTTTGTTGTTGAAACAAGTTACTATAGGTTCTATTAGTTCATTTTAGCCATAAAAGTTAGTGGTCACAGGTTGAAAAGTCAAAAATCCATCTACGCTTCCTTGGCAGCCTAACTGTCAAGGTGTTGGGGTCCAAGTCCCCTCATAACCTTGCATAATCTGTTCTTATAGCTTAATCTAGCCTTAATATAACTTAGTACATTAATTTCAGTCATTTAGATCCAATCAAAATCCAAATAAGTCAAAGTTTTAGATTTCTCAAAAAAGTCAAATTATATTTTGTATTTTCAGATTTTTGCAGATTTTCAACAATTTCTAGTGCCTTCGTTTTAAGCTAAAATGATTTGGTCTTTTGGATTATAAAAGTTCCCCAGCTCGTTTATTTGGTAAATTTTTCCTAGGATTTTAGAGGACGTTTTTGATAGCTTTTCAAGAGCTTGAATTGCCCCCATTTTGCCCTGTCCTTCGAAGTGTAGCAGCAGACTGCTGTGTTTCTTGGTTCAATTCGAGCTTATTTTTGAGCTTATTTCGATTTAGAAAAAGCTAAGTTAATTGAATTCGCTTATTTGATAAGTTGTTAGTTAGTTTTTAAGAGAAAAGTAAAAAAAAAAAATAGTTTTAACAAGTGGTAATTGCCCAGGTTCGAACTTGGGCTGTTTTTAGCCTAAATTCGTTTTTAGTTTTTCCTTTTTACAAAACAGTCCCCTAGTTTCAGTTTCATCCTTTTTGGTCCCTGTCTTTCTTGTAAAACCGTTTTCAGTTGTAAACAAGTTTCAGAAAAGTACCATTTAGCCCTTCTCTTTGTTTTTAGTAATTTTAAAGTTTTAATTTTTACATTTTTGGCCGTTAACTTTTGCAGATTTTTATTTTCTTTTATAAAATTAGTTTTTATTATATTTGTACCCATTTTTAGACTTTAAGAAAAACGAAATCATAAAAATAGTGATAGCTTCTATTTAATAGATTTTATCTTTTTAATTTTTTCTTTCGCGTTTTTAAGTTTTTCTTTCACGTTTTTAATTCCTTATCTTTTAGATAATCATTTTTATTCTTTTTTTTTTTTCATTTTTATTTTACGTTCATCAATCGTAGTTTAGAAATCAAAAATCAAAACCCCTTTTCCATTCAATATTCACCCGATCACGAATTCGATCTATTTCAGAACGTCACACCTCGTTGGAAAAACGACCCGGGTTTGCAATCTCTTTTGCAATACTTGGAAAACTCTCTATACTACATTTGACGTATCGACCCCTAAAAAGGAGCGTTGTCAAAATGGCGCCGCTGCCGGGGAGGTGTGCTGCGTAGATCGTTTTTGAAGAATCAGTGATTGTTGGATATTCATCCATTGTATATTATCCATCTTTGTCCATATTCCTATATATATATAAAACCAAAAAAAAAAAAAAAAAAAAAAAAAAAAAAAAAAAAAAAAAAAAAAAAAAAATACGTGAAGTTAATTCGTTTGACGGATCGATAAACCAAAAATATCGTATTTCAATCTTCCATAAAACATATAAAACACAAAAATATTTTTCTTTTGTTTCTATATATATATAAGATAAAAAAATAAAAATACAAAAAGATTTTCCGTTTTCTTTGTTTAATAATAACAATAAAAATTTACCATCGAAAACCAAGATTGAGTACTACCTAACTGGGGGTACGACCATAATAAGTTCCCAAACTAAAGATTAAAACTTGCCTTTGTATCCTTGTGAGTGGTGTACCTTTTTCAAAGAAGCCATTCATCTGTGATTATTGGTTTAAGTTCACTGTCGTTTTGCCTCGATCTTGTTTTGATTGAATTTGTTTTCATCTTCACTTTTCAAAAACGGAAAAAAAAAAAAAAAAAAAAAAAAAAAAAAAAAAAAAAAAAAAAATGGTCCAAAAAATATTCATCTTTACCCTCCTACCCTTTTTGATTCTTCATCCCTTTACCCTCTATCCTTTTGATTCTAACTTCTCCTACCCCTCTTGTATTTGATTCTCATGGCGTCTCTCGATGACGATTTCTTTGAATCAAGGGCCTTTAAGATCAACATTGAAAAACTTCAGGCCTTGTCAAAAATTTCGAGAAATCGTGTTGATTCTGGACCATCGATTCCTATTCCCTCTCCGGTGAGGGAAATGGAACGAGAAACCGGGGTGACAAAGGACCATGTACTTCCCTCTAACATTGGAAGTGCTAACTACGTCCAACCCGCGGTTGTCCAAAAATCTGAGCCCACAATTGCTCACAAACCGTCAAGATTTGATCCAACCCTTTCACAATTTACGGTTAGGAGAAATCATGCAGAGCTTAGGGCGGTGACTAAAAAGAATGACTTGCCTATTCTATGCGTTTCTCAAGAACAAGAACCGGGGACTAAAACGGAAGTGGTGGAAATTGCTAGCTCTCAGAGCACACCACTTGTCCCACCTCCGGATTTTTCAAAATGTTCTTCGAGACTTGATAGTCATTCGGATCACCATGTTGGTTTTGTTGATTCTTTGAATGAACCGATTCCTTCTCTTAACTCTCAAATGGAATCGTTTATTCCTTGTGTCGGTTGTGGTGAGCCTCTTTTTGGTTCACCATGTCGCTGGTGTACGTGTGTACAGTGTGGTAATGATATTCGGAACGGGAGTTGTTTGTTTTGTGGTTCGAGGAATTCATTTGATTATGATCCTAATCCGACCTCATTTCACGACTCCTCAAATTTTTCCTACTACCCACCACAGCCCGACCTATCTTCGTATAATCAACATAACTCGTGTGAATTTTGTGGAGGTCCTCACCAAGGATTTGAGTGTCAAGCTGGAAACACTTTTGACACTCAGAATTACCGGACTCCATATTATTCACCATGCCAGTCACAACAATCATATTGTTGTGAGTACTGTGGAGGTCCCCATTTCAGCTCTGATTGTCAAGCAGGGAATCCAATTCCTTGTAACAATTATGACTATCCGTATCAAGACCCACCTCCACAGTACCAGATGGATCAGGCACCTCAGCCTCAGCCACCTCCTCAAAATCTTCTCCTAGATCTTCTAAATTTAGTGAAAGATTTGAGACATTCCCGTGATAATCCAAAAGAAAAATCCATGAGAGAATTGTTAGCCGAAGAACGGGCTGCTAAAATAGATTCCCAAAATGCTTTTGAAAAATCTGTTAAGGAATCAATTCAAAGAGAAAAAGCAGCCAGATCTAGCTCTCAATTCCGTTTCATTCATGATGACGATGATGATGAGGATTCTATTCAAATGATGGAATATTACAAAGAATCATCCAGTTCATCAGTTGAGACTCCTTCCGTGGATGCACAGGGAGATAAGAGTATGCAAGAATTGCTAGCAGAAGAACACATGAAAAATATAAACTCTATGTGTGCTAGTCTTTCTTATCTCCCTCAGTCTGAACTTATCACACCCGAGATTCACACTCACTCTCTTATCATGGGGAATGAGCTTCTTGACACTGTTCCTGAAAAGGAATCGGACGAATTCATAAAGTCTAGTGTTGAGGACCTTGTTCCAATCCACAGAGAGTCACAGGGGATCCTCGAGCATTTGTGCGATATCCCTCTTCCTCCTCTTATCTTCCAAATTGATCATGATGAGATGTTCTCCGATTTTACTGATGACGATTCGTTATCTTGTGGAGACATCGTTTATGTGGAAGAATTACCTTCTGAGCTAGTCAGCTTAGAAGAAGAGAATGATGAAGAAACTGACACTGAAATCCAAGATGAAGCCCTTCGTGCTACATTATTGAATGTCAGTCTTCTCATTTCTAAAATCGAGGCTTTCAAAGAGAAACCCATTTCGTCTCCTATCCCCATTAAGGATAGTGATATTTGTTCCGATGATTCTATACCGGAATTTGAAGCCCTCACTTTTGATCCTATGGGAGAGAAGATTAGTGGCAGTACCACTTCTCATTCTCATAATTCTCTCCCCGATTATGAATCATTTACCTTTGATGAGTTCTCCTGTGAACTCACTCACATCAATCCAGAATATGATTCATTCACCTTTGAGGAGTTCTCCTGTGAACTCACTCATATCATATCTCCACCGGAGTATGATAGTTTCTACTTTGATCTAGACACACCCGGGATATGTCTTGATCAAACGAGCTTAAAAGATGAGATTCATGTTATTATGAATTCTCCTGTGCGTGATGACGAGTTAATCATGATGTTCATCATGGTTTTCTTTCTCTTCTTCACCTATCCCGTAGCTTCTCCTGTTCTTCGCTCCTTCGGGAATGAAGACACTATCTTTGACCCCGGTATTTTTATTTATCATTTATGAGCCGGGTCTGTGCATATCTCATCGGTGTGGAACTTTCACGTAATTCAATGTTTATCCAAACCACATTGAATGAAAGTCCGATGGAGATTGTTTCTTCCACTTGCTTCCCCAAGAACCAATGAATGCGGGGTCGAGTCAAGCTAAGTGACTCGGTGAACAAAAATATTAGCACACCATATGGGTTTTCACCCATATTTCTGACTTCTTTCTCTTTTCTACCACCTAAGTGTGGGGGAGATGCCCCACATGTTGTATATATGTAAATTTCAAAAAAAAAAAAAAAAAAAAAAAAAAAAAAAAAAAAAAAAAAAAAAGTGTGTATATCAAATAAATGGCTATTAGTATTTCCCTTTCACGTTCTAAGTGTTGGTTTAACAGCCGGTACTTTGAATATTGAGGGCAATATTCATTTCTAAGTGTGGGGGAGAATTCTCACGAATTTCATCACGTATATAAAACCATCTAATTCCCCCATTTTTGGCCAAAATTTTTTTTTGGTGTAAGTGTTTGCACTTACACGACAAATGGTTATCAGTCCGCCATGTCTAACCCACAAAAGGATTGGCTAATCCCGGAGCAAACGGCTCTGGGTAAAGATAAATCAAATCCGTTGACGGCTTGCAATTTGCCCAAAATTGTATGGTATTCGACTCACCATATCTTTTATAAGTGAAGAGTTGGCTAGCCCGCAAGGTTATGGCTTGTGGTAAAGGCAGTGGAAAACCATAATTGGTAATCAGCTCACCAAGATGTTGACTTTGTCCATCAAGAGTTGGCTAGTCCAGAAGCAAACGGCTTCTGGTAAAGACAAATCAAAACCGTTGGCAGCTGGTGATTTGCTCAAAATCACATGGTTATCGGTGTACCATAGTTCTTACTTGAACTGAAACATTTGGCTACTCCAGAAATGATGGATATCTGGTAAAGAGAAAAATCCATTAAGTTTTCATCAAATATTGCTAGGGACTAGCAATAGTTTAGTGTGGGGGATTGATGAGTGCTCAAATACTCATCATTTTTATCATATCTGAACTGCCAAAACATCCAAAAACGCTCAAAAATGCATCAAAATACAGAAAATATCCAAAAATTGTGTTTTATATGATTCAGATGCAAAATAAGTGAAAACAGTTGAAAAACGAGCAAAGTTTATAAAATTGGCAGTTTCAGTCCCCCGAGTTTCAAAATTTGTCAAAAATAGTCCCCATGCATTTATTTTAAAATAAAAGTCAACCCAAGTCTTTTGAAAATCAAAATATTAAAAATATGATTTTTGGGTAAACAGTTTTGAAAAGTTACAAGTTTGGTCCCGGCAGTTTGAATTTTGGCACTTTTGGTCCCTAAACTATCTACCTAATCCTAAAACTAAACAAAATAAATAAACCAACCAACCCTTTATCCTAAACCAAGCCCATCACCACCCTTAGCCCACCTAAGCCCAAAATAACACAAAACCCACCACCGGCCTTGTTTTTGTTTTAGTTAAACCACAAAGGTCAACCTCAGTCAAACCTTATCCCTTTTCCCCTAACCCGCCATTACCACAAAGAAATCCCAGGATACCATTCCAATTCCCCAAAACCCGACAACAAGCCTCCCTACCCATGCCTTTCTCTGCCAACACGCCAACTTTCCCCCTCCTACTTTGCTAACTCCCAAACCCACACGTGATCAGAAAAAGCCAAATCCCACTTAGTCCAATTTCCCGCCAAAATCAAGATGGACGGTTCAGATTGTGTCAGCCTAATCCAACGAGTGGGAAAAGCTCAAGAGGAGTCAAGGAAGCTTATTGGAAGTATAAAAAGAAAAGAAGAACACAAATGAAAGTTGTCACTCGTTTTTAGACCAAGTTCTTAGCGTAATTTTTAAGCTTTAATGTCATTTAAATTTCAATCTCATTGTAACATTTAAATTCAGTCATTATAATTTTCAGTTTAAATTTAATCCTATCAAACCTTGTTCCATTGTCATTTTATTTGAATATTTACTTTTATTTAATTCGGTGCCTTAAAAATTGTTGTTGTTTAATTTCAAAAGCATTTCATTTCAGTAAAAATAAGTTGAAATAAGTGGTGACAGCTTATTTTTAAACTTGTGGTTACTTAATTCTGTGTTAATCTCCAAAGTCAAACAAAGTCAACATTGGGTCAAAGAAGCAATTCAGGAAGATAAGCTGAGTCAGGAAGAGCTTATTGGGTATTAGTTGGCTTATTGGATAGCCTGGGTGTCAGTTTGTTCTTGTTTCATTCTGACTCAGCAAATGCCATTTGTGAGTTTCATTTCCTATTTTCTAGCCAAATTGCTTGTTTCTGTGTAGCTTGTACTTTTGCTTAATTTTTCATTTATATTTGATTTTCAGATGATAGTGATATATATAGTCTTAGATTAGTTGAAATATTGGCTTAAATCTGTGTCTTGTAGTTTATTTCTGCCTTTTCAGAAAATAAAGTAGTGTTTGGATTAATGGTTTTCTCAACTGAGAAATGTGTATTTGTTGTTGTTTGTTGTTGAAACAAGTTACTATAGGTTCTATTAGTTCATTTTAGCCATAAAAGTTAGTGGTCACAGGTTGAAAAGTCAAAAATCCATCTACGCTTCCTTGGCAGCCTAACTGTCAAGGTGTTGGGGTCCAAGTCCCCTCATAACCTTGCATAATCTGTTCTTATAGCTTAATCTAGCCTTAATATAACTTAGTACATTAATTTCAGTCATTTAGATCCAATCAAAATCCAAATAAGTCAAAGTTTTAGATTTCTCAAAAAAGTCAAATTATATTTTGTATTTTCAGATTTTTGCAGATTTTCAACAATTTCTAGTGCCTTCGTTTTAAGCTAAAATGATTTGGTCTTTTGGATTATAAAAGTTCCCCAGCTCGTTTATTTGGTAAATTTTTCCTAGGATTTTAGAGGACGTTTTTGATAGCTTTTCAAGAGCTTGAATTGCCCCCATTTTGCCCTGTCCTTCGAAGTGTAGCAGCAGACTGCTGTGTTTCTTGGTTCAATTCGAGCTTATTTTTGAGCTTATTTCGATTTAGAAAAAGCTAAGTTAATTGAATTCGCTTATTTGATAAGTTGTTAGTTAGTTTTTAAGAGAAAAGTAAAAAAAAAAATAGTTTTAACAAGTGGTAATTGCCCAGGTTCGAACTTGGGCTGTTTTTAGCCTAAATTCGTTTTTAGTTTTTCCTTTTTACAAAACAGTCCCCTAGTTTCAGTTTCATCCTTTTTGGTCCCTGTCTTTCTTGTAAAACCGTTTTCAGTTGTAAACAAGTTTCAGAAAAGTACCATTTAGCCCTTCTCTTTGTTTTTAGTAATTTTAAAGTTTTAATTTTTACATTTTTGGCCGTTAACTTTTGCAGATTTTTATTTTCTTTTATAAAATTAGTTTTTATTATATTTGTACCCATTTTTAGACTTTAAGAAAAACGAAATCATAAAAATAGTGATAGCTTCTATTTAATAGATTTTATCTTTTTAATTTTTTCTTTCGCGTTTTTAAGTTTTTCTTTCACGTTTTTAATTCCGTATCTTTTAGATAATCATTTTTATTCTTTTTTTTTTTTCATTTTTATTTTACGTTCATCAATCGTAGTTTAGAAATCAAAAATCAAAACCCCTTTTCCATTCAATATTCACCCGATCACGAATTCGATCTATTTCAGAACGTCACACCTCGTTGGAAAAACGACCCGGGTTTGCAATCTCTTTTGCAATACTTGGAAAACTCTCTATACTATATTTGACGTATCGACCCCTAAAAAGGAGCGTTGTCATATATATATATATATATATATATATATATATATATATATATATATATATATATATATATATATATATATATATATATATTTGCCAGGAAGGTGCTTTGGGCCAAAAATGGGTTTAGAAAACTAATTGTGGCAAATATGTGGCTGTGAGGCTGGGAACTTACTGTTCCGGCCACTGTTCATGAGATAAAAAATAAAATAAAAATGCCTAATGATCCTTGGGTTAAGCTAATGGTGGGTTTATCAAAATAATGACAACAATGTTTGTGGCTGTAACATTAGGAGGCTACTGTACTGGCCACTGTTCATAGATTAAAAAAAAAAATGCTTAATGACACTGTAATTACAAATCTGTGGACCTTTCATTATATATCTACCTAAAAAATATATATCCATAACCCTCTTACGTCTTCTCTACTCCCTCCCACACACACCATTCTACTTCTATCAGATCTAACAACATTGACCAACAATACCCTAAACACAAAATCAAAAATACGAAATCCAAATAACCATGTTTTTTTTCGACTCTCACGGCATCACATCTACTTTTATTTCTTCTAAATCCGACCACTAAACTCATCCTGGAAATCCAAATCAAAATCAGTTCCACAAATGATCAGAATAATTATCCCAAAGGTACGATCTTTTCTTTGTTTTAATTCTATTGATTTTTTTTTTTTTTTTTTACCTATTGATTGATTTCTGCGTTTTCTTTTATGTTTTTGATATGGGTTTTGATGGATATCAAATGGGTTTGAGAAATTTGCGATTCATGTAGCAACCATATGGTCAAATTTATGTATATTTTAGGATATGATAATTATAGGAGAAGGATCTTAAATTAGGCACACATGTTGAAGAGAGTAAAGTAGATAATATAAGTATTTTTTTTTCTTTGCTGGGATTTTTTTTTTTTTTTTTTCGTTCTTGATGGTTAATGGCAGACAGTCTGAATTGTAAATGATCAAACAATCGAATAAATAAAAAGCTGAATTGAAGCAGAAAGATAGAGCCGAGGACCATAGGAATATGGCAGTACATTATATAGTACAAACCTTCAGTGTGAACATCTTGGTGTTTTTTTAGTCTTGGTTCTATGTCCCTTATTAAATGATTGTAATGGGTAATTCAATTTTACCACTTTCTTTTTGGAAAAGACGTTACAAATCAGAATTGAGTTTTTTTTGTCTAATGGTATTTCCTTATTTGAGATTAAAGCTGCTAACTTTATTTAAAGTTTAATAAGTAGTAGAAGATTGAATTCTAGAATGTGACTGATGATACAAGCAACTTATAAAGTTGTTAGTTTTCTAAATAATAGTTTATATTGTACTAATTCTTTGTAATGTGCTGTAACAAATACTAATCAAACGGCAGAAAAGAAATGCGGCTGCCTTTAACAATTGTATGCAAATGTTCGACATTCAAGTTCAAGGTAAATGCGATTTGTAATCTGCTTTACCATTTTGTTTTTGGAAATATGGTGTTGTCACCTAATGGACCATTTAGTAAATTTTAAGGATATATGCAAGCAAATTATAAAATTGTTACCTTTGTAAATAATAATTTATGCTATACTAATTTTTTCTAATCTATTGTAACAGATACTAATCAACTGGCAAAGAAGAAATCTTTTTCCCTGTGTCCTAGCGGCTATACAATGATGTGACCTGTAGCTGACCTTATGTCTTTTGCTGCCAAGTATGGATCAACGCCACAACTTAATAGCACGGGTACATATATAGAGTTTCAACAGTGATGTTAGCAGATACTTCATTAAATACAATATATGAGTCAATCTTCATAGACGGAATAATGATGATGGATGTACTGCGACCAAGCACGGCTATTGCTATATTTGCTTGGTTTCCGTACATCCATCATTAATATTCTGTCAATATTTTTGGGGTCCCCATGCCAATGTCACTAAAAAATATTTGCAGTTCACATTCAGACAGTTGCAGCTACCACCGGATTTGGATACCACTTATCTAACAAAGAAAAGATAAGTATTACTAAAATCTGCATCCTTAAATAATTACACTCTATGATGGCGCAAGAGAATCAACTTTAACTTTATTGCATGCTAATTTTTCAGCATTCAAGGATTGCACAAGAGATACTAAGAATCCTAAGGCACTTGATTTTTTCTTTTTACATTCAGACAATTGCAGCTACCACCGGATTTGGATACCACTTATCTAACAAAGAAAAGATAAGTATTACTAAAATCTGCATCCTTAAATAATTACACTCTATGATGGCGCAAGAGAATCAACTTTAACTCTATTGCATGCTATTTTTTCAGCATTCAAGGATTGCACAAGAGATACTAAGAATCCTAAGGAACTTGATAAAAAAAAATTCTGTTGCAAAAATAAATTAACTTTTACAGACACAACACATGAACACAAATAGTCGTCGTTTGTTATGGCAAAAGTTTATTTTTTTTTTTTTTAAATCAAATGCCTTATGATTTAGGCATCCATTGGTCAGCTAATACTCTGACAAATTTTATGCTTACGTGATCATGTGTGTGCAGGTATATCAAAACCAACATCAGAAGCATGCGAACATAAAAGAATATCAGGTGTGTTGTTTGTTAGATATCTTTGCCATGTCCCAATTCAAACGTTCCCTGCATTTTCGTTTTCAGGTTTGTATATTTTCGCATGTTTCTTATATGGAACGGCTAACTGAATAGTAGGTATGTGTATCTGTTGCTTATTATTTATACATAAATGTTGCATATGACACGGATCTATGAGCAACATACGTCGAAAAAAAACTATAACTTGGTATAACAAAGGTCTATCGTAAATTATAGTTGTTGATTATGTCAAAGTGTTCAAAAAAGGAATTGAAAGTAACAGCCTGTGTATTGGATACCCACATTAGTTAGTCGATGTATAGTTTAAGTTAATAAATCAGTCTGGAACTTGAACCTAGCAATTCACCTTGCCGAATTCATTACTTTGGCTTTGAAAGTCTTTCTTTCCTCCTTTGCATTTTAGTATAAAAGCAGCTACATTCTTTTTTTTTTTGTGGAACTAAACTCATTTCAGCTATCAATTGTCATCTATTAAGGCTGATACAACCACTAAGAGACTGCCTTTGAACATTTTTCGTAAAGAAGTTTCCACATTAGATAATCGTTATGAATTTACACAAAAACAGTATTTATATGTTGCTATCATTTCATTATTCAGCTAACCACTATAGTTATTGTTTATAAAATTGATTTTCTGAAACACAATAAAAATCTGTGAACATGGTGAATTTATACACAAAAAAACTTGGTTGCCTAAGCTTCCCAACTATTGAAATCTGTAAACATTCGTTTATATTTATTATGATAAGTAACAATGTTTGGCAGAGTAAATCTTAAAAAAACAAATTTTAGTATATAAGCACATCTATACTGTATTACCATTAATTGTTAATATATTTTTAGTTGCAAAGTAACGCTGCCTTTTGTTTTTTCTTCTATCAAATATGGTTTATAATTGTTTTATACATGTGTTCTTCATGTAAGATGCATTGTTACTACACTTCTTCCTGCTGCAACTAGGAAACATCCATTTGCACACTGTCACCTACTCAGAAACTTCGCTATATTTAAATAAATACATGCATACAGACGCAATGTATCAATGATGGATGTCACCACATAGCACCTGCAGAAACAAAAGCCAGAATCAGCAACATTTACAGGGTTTATGCTATTTACAAAATTCTATTGTCTGATATAACAAACAAAAGATAAGTATTGCTAAAATATGCATGCCTAAATGATTACATTCCATCAATCTACTTATACTTTTTTTTTTCTTTTTTCCATGCTAACAGATTTTGTATTATTTGTCACGTTAGCTCGCTGGATCATCTTGCAACCACTACAAAAAAGATAATAACAGAAATCATACATTCAGGTATGTATTTAGATATCGAAGATTGTAACTGTAAGTTCAAAGTTGTAAGTATGTATTGGACAGCAACATTAGTTAATCGACTATGTTGATGCAAATAATGTTCTAAAAACGTTATTTATATCTTTCGATTACTTCACGTTTTGAGGATGACAAAATGTGAAATCACGATACGTTAAAATCAACGTAAACAAGTCTTTAATCGGAAGATCCCGTTTCTACGCAAATCACTCTTGAACAAAGTTACAACTTGAACTAGTGATCAAAGAAGTGAATTTATGCTTTGAAAATTCACATTTTAAATGGGACAAAACATTTTTTCAAAAATACACATGACAAATTATTTTTGAAATATTAAGAAATGTTTTAATGGAAAAATAAGTTTGAAAATCACAACAGCTATTTTCCCTCCCAAAATCAGCTCCAACCTTCCCCAAATAAGTTTTCACCAGAAAAGACAAAATTTGGAGCGTCCTAGTCTACCACAGCTCCACGGTACCGTTAAATTTAACGGAGCCGTGGGGTATTTAAAGGAGCCGTCCGTACCATTTTTTCTGTAACGTTCAGATTTTCTTTGCCTATAAATACCAACCCCTTTCACAGTTTTAGGCACCCTTCACACACAGAAAAATCCCTTTGCTTAATCCTCTCAAACCTTTCACTTCTTTAGATTAGTTTTTCTTTGTTTCAAGAGTGATCCAATCATCCCTCAAGTGATCCTCTTCATACCTCTTCACTAAGAAGAGAAGAACACAAGTATCCAAGTAGATACAAGGTGTTGTCATCCCTCTTCATTAGGAAGAGAAGAACACAAGTATCCAAGTAGATACAAGGTGTTGTCATCCCTCTTCATTAGCAAGAGAAGAACACAAGTATCCAAGTAGATACAAGGTGTTGTCATCCCTCTTCATTAGCAAGAGAAGAACTCAAGTATTCAAGAAGATACAAGAGTTATAGTTGTTAGGTTTTTGTAACACTTGTTACATCCTTGATTGTATCTTAGCATACATCAAGATTATCTTTCTTTTGTGAGTGAGAGTGAAGATCAAGTGTGATCTATAGAGATAGTGAACATCTCTTATAGCCATTGGGCTTGTGTGATTGATCAAGAAGATCAAGGGTCGATAGATTAGTGTTAGTTGAGTAGAGTGAAGTGAGTGTTGATCATTGTGATCGTGCTGAGATCTTGGTGATCTCTTGAAGCCATTGGGCTTGAGTGTTTGGTCACGTGGACCTTGGTAGATTGGTGCTAGCTAAGATTAGTACTCGACATCTAGCTTAGTGTCGGTAATAGGATAAGCGACGTGTACGGTTTTCTCCGCCTGAAGGGAGGTTGTTGATATAGTGTTTGAAACTCTCGAGTGTGGTACTCGGGGAGTGGAGTAGGGCGAAGAAGAGCTTCGTAGCCGAACCACTATAAATCCTTTGTCTCGGTTTGATCTTTCCAACTCTACTCTTTATTTTCATTACTTTATATTTGTTAGTTTAGTGTGTAGTTCATATTGGTGTTGATTGATTACATATAGAGTTCGAATCAAAGTTTCCAATAGCCAACTTTTAAAACAAGATTTTTTAAAAGAATTTTAAACCGGTAAACTATTCAACCCCCCTTCTAGTTTCCCACAATTGGTATCAGAAGCCACGTCAGTCAAGTTTTTAAAGTATATTGTATTTTAAAGCTTGAATCGATCAATGGATTCCGAAAAATATCTAGAAGGGCAATCTATGCAAAGACCACCACTTTTCGAAACCGATTGTTTTATATATTGGAAAACAAGATTCGAAACGTATGTGAAATCAAAAGACATTGATCTTTGGCATGTTATTACCGAGGGTGACTTTAAACCTATTCAAATGAATCCGGAAACTAAAAAGGATGAAATAGTTTCTTATGATAAACAAAGTGATGAACTTAAAAGGAAATTAGCCAAAAATAATGAGGCTAAAATGATGATTTATAATGCTTTGCCTAAAAAGGAATTCGAAAGAATTTTCATGTGTAATACGGCAAAAGATATTTGGAATACTTTGTTAGTCACTCACCAAGGTAATAACCAAGTCAAAGAGAACAAGATAGATATTCTTGTTCAACAATATGAACAATTCTCCATTTCAGAGGATGAGTCAATAGATAATGTTTTTGCTAGATTTAATACTATTATCACTAGTCTTAAAGCTCTTGATGAAGGTTATTCTAGTAAGAACTATGTTAGGAAGTTTCTTAGAGCTCTACATCCTAAATGGAGAGCAAAGGTCACCGCCATAGAAGAGTCAAAGGACTTGGCGGCATTGTCACTCGATGAACTTATAGGAAATTTGAAAGTTCACGAGATGATCATCAAGAAGGATTCCGACATTGTCAAAGGCAAAAGTGAGAGAGTTAGATCTCTAGCATTAAAAGCCAAGAAGGAGTCCAGTGATGAGGAATGTTCAAGTTCCGGTAGTGAAGATGAAGAGTACGCACTAGCCGTTAGGAACTTTAGAAAGTTCTTTAGGAGGAAAGGTAGATTTCCTAGACAACCTCGCGATGAGAAGAGGTCATCCCAAAGAAATCATGATGAAAGAAAAGGGACAAGTGATAGGAAATGCTATAGATGCGGAGATCCTAATCACTTCATAGGTGAATGTCCTAAGCCACCAAAATCCAACAACCAAAGAGCCTTTGTAGGAGGTTCTTGGAGTGATAGCGGTGAAGAAGAAGAGAAGAAGCCTAACGATGAAAAGTGCCTAATGGCTCAAGCTTCTAACGAGGTACATTCCGACTCTTCTTATTGTAGTGATAATAATTCGTCAATAGATGATAGTGAATTGCATGACGAATACAACAAACTATGCGTAGTTAGTACTAAGATCTTAGGAAGAAACACAAAACTTAAATTAAAACTAAAAGAACTAGAACTACAAGTCCTAGAACTAAAAGATCAAGTCAAAAGATTTGAGAAAAACAAGGAGGTAGACTTAGGATGCGAGTCATGTATAAGTCTTCAAGTAGAAAATGAAAAACTTAAAGAAAATGCTTTAAGAATCATTAAGTTTGAAGAAGGAACTAAAACACTTAATGATATACTTGAAAACATTAGATATAGTGAACATGACCGTGCGGGTTTAGGTTTTGACCCAAATCAGGCTTCTACAAGTGGTACCAAACAAGTTAAATTTGTAATGCCTGAAACGTCTAAGTCTGAAGGGGACGGCACCACTAAAGGTACAGACGGCACCACTAAATTTAGTGGTACCGTGGTACCGTCTGGTGCTGAAGACGAAACTGGGTCAATTTTAAAAAGTAGCCTAAGTCCTAAACCAAGTCACATAGTTAAAAATAGTTCTAGTGTGTCTACTCCAAGTAAAGGGGAGGTCAAAAGCTCTTACAAACCAATGTCATCTCACAAACATGGATTTATAAAGCGTGACACCAGGTCGACTACTCCTCCGCCTAGAAAGGTGAACTCTCCGAAACCTCGGTCTAGAACTCCTCTACCGAGAGGTAACTTTAGAAGACAAAATCATCCAAGTAACTTTCCCGTAACTTGGAATGATCGTCCACCAAAAGGTTACTTACCATGGGAAATGTGTCCTCCATTCTCACATCCTAAACTAACGCAACAAATGCGTAGGATGTTTGACTCTAACAACTTTGGACCCATGAGATATTGGGGACCAGATGTTTGAACTTTTGTTTTGCTAGGAAAACATGAGTGTAAATAAATTTCGGAGTCTAACAAAAGGAGTATGATGTGTTATCAAACAAGTCTGATGACGCAAAAGTCAAGTCGTGTCTTATATGCTCAACATTCAACAAAGTTAGTCTTATCCTCTAGTTTTAAGAGCAACACCTCAGGCACAGGTACGCTTTCTTAAAACACCCTTTGTTAGTAGTAATGTTTGGCATGAAATAGTGTAGTTAGAATCTAACATGGTAGGCACTATAACACATAAACTATATTCACATCTCATCATGCCAAACTCAACTTGTCCAGAAATGTTCGATGATCGCTTGAAGATCATGCGTGACAAGTTTGAACTAAGCATTGACGAGTGAATCAAGTTTCTTTCATTGCACATAAGTAATCTTGCCTAAATTAAGTATCTGTTTAAACTTATGTATACTATATGTATGCGATACATAGTTTAAGTAATAGTCTTTATTGACAATGACGCCCATATCCGCAAATACGAAACTCACAAGAGACGAAGAAGGTGAGTGCGCGGATATAACTAGGTTAGGGGCATAATAGGTAAAGTAGTTTACCTAACAGCAAGTAGGTCCATTATCATGAATAGTGTTGGCTTTGTGCCCACTTGTAAGAAGTGTCCCAAAACTTCTTACATCAAAGTGTTTAATGTATCATACCATACATTAAAGATACTACACACTTGAGATTACAATATCTTAAGGAGATTGATGTAGAAAATGTTTCTATACAACTCTGATAATGTGAGAGTTAATGTGGATTGAAACATAAATAGTAATGTTTGTACCTTCATAGGTTGATTTACAAACATCTTGGTTCCCCAAGAAACAAACTACTCTTATTGTCTCTACGACTGAAACCGAGTACGTAAGCGCCAGAAAGGCATGACATCAAACATTATAGATGAGGCAACCCCCTATGAAGAGTAGCAGTCAAGATGCCATTAGACTTGACCGGGAACCCTGTAGTTTGCTCATGAACGAAGCTCTTCGAAGTACGTCATCTCCTCCGTCTCTTGAATGACAACATTGTCAATTCACCAACCAATACGTTCTCGTCACCCCACTCATGACTATTTAGATAATTCTTTCGAATTATTAAAGTCATCGTCCACATCTCTCCTCATGACCTCTTAATAATTCACTTGAAATATTAACGTCATTTCTCACGTCTTGTTTCATGACTCATTTGTCATTTCACTCACATCGCCTCATGACTCTTAAGTCATTCCTCTCATCCCGCTTATGACTATTTCGATATTTCAATGGAAATATTAAAGTCATCTCTCGCGTCATATCTTATGTACGTTTCATCCCCTCTATGACTCCTCAAACATTTCACGGGAAATATTGAAGTCATTCTCCATGAATCACCCATGACTTCTTAAGTCATCTATCTAACTCATCTCATGACTTTTAGAAATTCCTCTAGAAGTTCTAAGTCATTCCCTCACAACTCGTCATATGACTTCTTGAGTATTTCACGAGAAATATTAAGTCATTCCTCGCGTCTCGTATTCCGACTAATTAAATATTTCATGGGAAATATTATAGTCATCCTCCAAAACTCAACTCACAACTTCTATTTATTTCACGGGAAATACTAGAAGTAAATCCTCATCAAATGAAAACTTAGTCAATTTCCTTGGAAACACTAAGGTCATTTCCGGTCATCCCATGTAATCGTATTTCGTCAAAAAGTTTATTAGGTATAAACTTTTTCCTCGTGTCAAAAAGTCTTACTAAATAAGTAAGATTAATCAGCCAAAAGTCAAAACGGAAGAAAAATTGGACCATCAGATATACGGCTCCATTAAAGAGCCACGGCTCCATTAATGTTTAATGGAACCGTGGAGCCGTGCATCTGAAAAACGCGCCCATTTCCCTTTCTTCCGCACAGACTTTCCTAACACACCCAAAAACACTTTCACTTGCTGTCAAAACCGAACCATAACACCTTAATTCAACTAAACTCTTGCAAATCAAGATTGAGGCATTGGAATCAACAAATCCTAATCACAACATCACTAATTGTAAGTAAATCACTCTTAATTTCATTAAATTTGAGTCTAGGGTTTGTTCTTGCGTATAAATCCGAATTGGGGATTTTCAAAATTAATTAAACCCTTGTGAAATTAAGACTAGGATTAGACAATGTAGCATTCACATGATTCCCTAAACCTAGGATTTCTAAAAACCCATTTATGTTGCAAAACCTAATCCGAAATTAATCACTAAATTCGGATTATGATTGATTATTTGCAATGGAATCATGTTTAGGATGATTAAAATTGGATTAGGAACGTTCTGCATTAAAGCTTTTCAAACTTAAAGCTTGTTGGCGCCATGTTGAGGCATTTGCCAAACACCCCAATTCGATCATTTTTCAAAAAACGTCACAAGTCTAGGATCATGAAACCTTTTTCATGCATTGTTGATGCAAATTAAAAACGTTTTTGCTTGCATACATGAACTCTCAAATATGGGTCGAAGTACAAAATTGATATGTATTGTTCGACATATTTGATTGAGCAAAAGTGAAGTTAGGAGCGTTTGGGTAATCTCATTAGGATAGTTTTAGAGTCGAGATTGCCGCACCTCCACATTGTTTGCATTTAGGCACACATACTAGAAGTGTAATCATTAAAATGCAACGAACTAACATATACAAAAATTATTTTTGTAGACAATAATGCCTCGAAATGATTATCAAGATACCAAACAATACATTCTTAGTACTCTTGAAAATCTAAACATTCCTGATGAGCAAAGAGCTTATCTCGTAAAAGTCCAAAATCGATACATACACGAAGGGCGTGTAGTCGATGCACTCTATGTCACGACAGACAACATCAGTGTCTGTTTCCCTTCTATCGAGTTCGATTGTTTATACAAAATGAATGATCAAGTCTGTCCTCGCTTTGTTCTCGAGTTTTATAGTCGAGTCCGTACCTTTACTGATGATGATGGTAATGTCTTTCTTGATTTTTGGATTCAAAACCAAAATATCATCCTGTCTGTCTCCGAGATTGGACAAATTCTCGATGTTCCTGCATATGGTCAGTGTGCATACACTGAAGACCATTCTCTTGAGTCTCTCTTCTATAATCTTGAGGAAGTAGGTGCCTATCACACTGAAATTCCCGACCTCGAGTCCATCAAACAAGTCATTCAAACACCTCGAGTCGTCCACACGTATCAAAAGCATGATGGTTCAATTGTCCACCTTGACCCAAACCGTATCTACCTCAAAGAGCTCCTTCCCGACCTTAGAAGTTGGGAACTCCTTCTTCGTGAGAACGTGTTGAGCCTTGCGGGCAACCGTGATCACGTCTCCGCGAGTCTCGCCCATATGCTCTACTGTCTTAGTATCGAGGAACCATATAACCTTGCATACTATATGGTCAAAAGGATGGCCAATATTCACAGTCGTTCGGATAAGCTCATGTCATATGGTATGCTGCTTACTCGTCTTTTCCATTGGGTCATGGAACATTTTCCTAATCTCCAAAGTGTCGACCATGTCCTAGTCAATCCTGTTATGAAACCTCTTGGTGGACCACGACGTCGCACAAAGCAACGTAAGGACAAAGGGTCCAAGCGTGGTCGTAAATCCACTTCCGACATTCCTCTCTCATCCTCTTCCTTCGGTCACGAATCATCATCTCAACATATGCATGCGGATGATGATGAGGTGAACGAAGAAGGAACGTCTTGTCCACGTTCTCCTTCTCCCGACATCTACTTTGACAACCTTGACACCTCATCATTTCGACGTACAACCGACCTCGAAAACGGGATGGTCAACCTATCCCACGTGATGAGAAGGCAAACCACAATGTACAATAGACAAGTGGAGATGCATGAGCAAACTATCGGGGGATTCAAGTCCATCGGCAAGGCGATCAAAGGGCTTGGGAACAAAATTAAGAAGTTGGGGAAAAGAAAGGATTAGATGGAAATAACTTAAGTAGTATTATTAATATAAGTATTATGATTAAAATACTACTAATAGTTTGTGGCATTGTTGCTTAATACATTAACTAGCTTGATGTGTTTCCTTTTGACACTTGAACATGATTAATTATCTTGTTAATTAATCCTCATGTTGGTTTATCTTGCCTAACTCATGCATGTTAGCTTATTTTATTACATGCACTAGATGTTAAAAATGCTTGGATTCATGCATGCTTAATAGTTACCTAAATACATAGATGATCACATGATCATGTTAGTTGCTAGTTGAAACTAGCTTTAGGAATTCTATGTGTTTAGTGATTTGAGGCTTTGAGATTTGCAGCCAATGGATTCCCCAGAAATTTCCCCATTTAGGCTGCCTAAAACCTGCAGACCTGGAAAGAAGGTCAAAAGAGCCCACGACTCCATTAAATAGGCCACGGCTCCACTAAATTTAGTGGTGCCGTCGTACCTTTAATGGTACCGTGCCTCTGGAAGACGAATTTAACAATTCTCTTTCACTTTTTGACTTTCTTTTCCTGAAAAACTGCAAACAAAACCTAATTCCCATGCACCCAAATCCCCAAATTCAACATCTTTTTCAACCTTGCATGCTTATGATTTGGCTATTTAAGCTAACATCATGCATTACCATTCTTACACCCATCCTTACACCTTCACACTCACCATACAACCATCATGGGATCAAGAGTGTTCAAGAAACCTAGATTCAACATCAAACCAACAAATCAAACCACTCTAGTTGATCAATGGATCAAGAGTATTGACACACCTCAATCATCAACTAAACCTATCACCAATGACATTGCCTTCATTGATCTCACCTTGGATGATGAAGATGAAACCCACACACCCATAACCTCTGCCAAATCATCATCTTCCTTCACTACACCCCTAGCTCCATCCAAGGCAACCTCTAACAAACCCACATCCTCATCCTCCACAACAAGAACCAACACACACTCATCTCAACCTAGTCCCATTCACCCTTTAGCCTTAACACTCAACTTATCACCATCAACTTCACTTGAATTGGGAACTAAAACAACACCCTCATCACTTTTACCATCACCACAACCTCTTGCTCTCACCCTCACCTTGTCACCAATAACTCCATTTGGGAGAAACACATCATCACCTTCCATATCACAATCACCTCAACACTTAATGGGTTATCTCATCCTTTATCCCCTACACACACACACACCTTAAGTTGTGCTTGTTGCCATCACAACTTTGAGCTCATCATGAACCTTAGAGATGAGCTTAGCTTTAGGTTTTCATACCTAGAACACCTCCTCAAACTACCCATAGGACCCATCATCCTCCCACCACCTCCACCACATAATAGCCCAAACTAAACATGGTTATGTTTACTTCCTTCAATAAAAGACTAGGAACCTTTTGAAGTTGGAAGCAAATCTAGAAGCCTCATGTTACTTTAGATGTTTATGTATCTTCTTGTTAGTTTAATTTGCTTTCCTATTGTAGTCATACTTGTGTATGACATTTATTTTATATTTATGAAATCGGCTTTTCATTTTGGCTACTTAGCCATATTTTTTTTGTGGTTGGATATTTGTCAAATGTGCTACTTGTTAGATATTGTATACTTGTCGTCTAACCTTGTTTTGTAGCACGAACCATTGCTCAATTCCTTTGTGTTCTCCAAATGAGGGGGAGTACACATCAAGGGGGAGCCTTCGTCACCTTTTTGATTAGACAAAAAGGGGGAGAAATGGGAGTAAACTCATTAAAAACTTGTTAAAACTAATTTTAACCTAACAAGAGTTTATATTTTGTCATCATCAAAAAGGGGGAGATTGTTGATGCAAATAATGTTCTATAAACGTTATTTATATCTTTCGATTACTTCACGTTTTGAGGATGACAAAATGTGAAATCACGATACGTTAAAATCAACGTAAACAAGTCTTTAATCGGAAGATCCCGTTTCTACGCAAATCACTCTTGAACAAAGTTACAACTTGAACTAGTGATCAAAGAAGTGAATTTATGCTTTGAAAATTCACATTTTAAATGGGACAAAACATTTTTTCAAAAATACACATGACAAATTATTTTTGAAATATTAAGAAATGTTTTAATGGAAAAATAAGTTTGAAAATCACAACAGCTATTTTTCCCCCCAAAATCAGCTCCAACCTTCCCCAAATAAGTTTTCACCAGAAAAGACAAAATTTGGAGCGTCCTAGTCTACCACGGCTCCACGGTACCGTTAAATTTAACGGAGCCGTAGGGTATTTAAAGGAGCCGTCCGTACCATTTTTTCTGTAACGTTCAGATTTTCTTTGCCTATAAATACCAACCCCTTTCACAGTTTTAGGCACCCTTCACACACAGAAAAATCCCTTTGCTTAATCCTCTCAAACCTTTCACTTCTTTAGATTAGTTTTTCTTTGTTTCAAGAGTGATCCAATCATCCCTCAAGTGATCCTCTTCATACCTCTTCACTAGGAAGAGAAGAACACAAGTATCCAAGTAGATACAAGGTGTTGTCATCCCTCTTCATTAGGAAGAGAAGAACACAAGTATCCAAGTAGATACAAGGTGTTGTCATCCCTCTTCATTAGCAAGAGAAGAACACAAGTATCCAAGTAGATACAAGGTGTTGTCATCCCTCTTCATTAGCAAGAGAAGAACTCAAGTATTCAAGAAGATACAAGAGTTATAGTTGTTAGGTTTTTGTAACACTTGTTACATCCTTGATTGTATCTTAGCATACATCAAGATTATCTTTCTTTTGTGAGTGAGAGTGAAGATTAAGTGTGATCTATAGAGATAGTGAACATCTCTTATAGCCATTGGGCTTGTGTGATTGATCAAGAAGATCAAGGGTCGATAGATTAGTGTTAGTTGAGTAGAGTGAAGTGAGTTTTGATCATTGTGATCGTGTTGAGATCTTGGTGATCTCTTGAAGCCATTGGGCTTGAGTGTTTGGTCACGTGGACCTTGGTAGATTGGTGCTAGCTAAGATTAGCACTCGACATCTAGCTTAGTGTCGGTAATTGGATAAGCGACGTGTACGGTTTTCTCCGCCTGAAGGGAGGTTGTTGATATAGTGTTTGAAACTCTCGAGTGTGGTACTCGGGGAGTGGAGTAGGGCGAAGAAGAGCTTCATAGCTAAACCACTATAAATCCTTTGTCTCGGTTTGATCTTTCCAACTCTACTCTTTATTTTCATTACTTTATATTTGTTAGTTTAGTGTGTAGTTCATATTGGTGTTGATTGATTACATATAGAGTTCGAATCAAAGTTTCCAATAGCCAACTTTTAAAACAAGATTTTTTAAAAGAATTTTAAACCGGTAAACTATTCAATCCCCCTTCTAGTTTCCCACAGACTATGCACATATTTCATCGATATAACAATGGGATTTCAAGCGGAGGCTCAAAGAACCAAAATGTGTCATCATGCAAGCAATGACCACATGATTACAGCCAAGATGGTTCATCTGACCTGCCCCTCGAACTCCTTTTGGTATTTGAATGGTCTATCGATATCTCTGGTGCAGAGTATTGTTTAAAGACTATTTAAATAACAAAAGGGGTTCAAGAGAGAGCTCAGATTTTCCACCTATGATTATTAACATCTCTTAAACAGTTCAATAAAAGAAAATGTTTGTCTACCTATTTTTCTATTTCCTGATGTTAACAACTAATATTCTGTATATGTCATACTTAACTTTTTTTTTGCATTTTCATTGTAGCAAGGGATAACAAGAAACCTAAGGCGTCCGATAAAAAAGAATTTCTAAACATAAGAAATGACGACTATCTGGTAGTTTTTTTGGTTGCCGATACTAACAATTCATGTCATGTGTCTGTAATAGTTACCTTTTTCTCGGATATTCATAACTGCAGATCCAGAAAAGCACCTGATCACCACTAAGGTACAATTCTTGAAGAAAGATGGGAAACCGAAGAGAATGGTGTGACAAGTGGTTTGGTGCAAATTACTTCTTCGCACCATCCTCTTCCATTTCCCATCTTTCTTCGATAATTGAGCCGTATTGCTGATCAGCGACTTTTCTGCAACTGCAGTTGTGGATATGCGAAAACAAGTAAACTCTCACAGACACATGACATCAAGTTTTAGTATCGGCGAACAAAGAAAGTAACAGATAGTCTTCATTTGTTGTGCTAATTTTTTTTTTATCGAACGCCTTAGAATTTAGTCGCCCATTGATCAGCCAAAACATAGGAAAGAAACACTCCGACTTACCGATAGTAAGGTATGTATTCACATTTATTTTAACGAATTCGCTAGCCAAATATTGAAACCGTAATTTGCCATGCCAAAGGTCTATCATAAATTATAATTGTACATTCTATAAAAGTGTTAAAAAAAGAAGTTGAAATTAAATGAAACTGAAAGGGGACTCAGAAGGGTTAACTATGTTTATTTTTTTAATTTCATTCTTTTTTTACGACCTAAAACCGCCATTTACAAAGTAATGTCGCCATGCACAGCTTCGTACATTCAACTTCACTTTGAAAGCTTCAGTTTTTGGACCTACAATATGTATGTATATATATATATATAGAGATGGGATATTATGAGAAGGGGTCTTAAAATGAGAAGGGTGGGAAGGATTGTGGGATTGACATGTGTCACTTTGCCACATCATCATTCCGCTAAAAATTTTACTGCATCGTGATGCAGTAAAAATTTTGGCGGGAAAATTTTTTTTTTCCCGCCAAAAAAAAAATTTTTTTTTTGGGCAAAAAAAAATTTTTTTTTTCCCGCCAAAATTTTTACTGCATCGTGATGCAGTAACCGTGATGCAGTAAAAAATTATACTGCATCGTGATGCAGTAACCGTAATGAAGTAAAAAAATATACTGCATCGTGATGCAGTAACCGTAATGCAGTAAAAATTTTGGCGGGAAAAAAAAAATTTTTTTGCCAAAAAAATTTTTTTTTGGCGGGAAAAAAAAATTTTTTCCCGCCAAAATTTTTACTGCATCACGATGCAGTAACCGTGATGCGGCATGATGATGTGGCATGGGGATGACACATGTCACTCCCACAATCCTTCCTACCCTTCTCATTTTAAGCCCCTTCTCATTGTATCCCTACCCTATATATATATATATATATATATATATATATATATATAATATATATACATGCTTAAATGATTACATTCCATCAATCTACTTATACTTCTTTTTTTTATTTTTTATTTTTTTTATTTTTATTTTTTTCTTCTTTCCATACTAACACATTTTGTATTATTTATCAGGTTAGCTCGCTAGATCATCTTGGAAGCAGTACAAAAAAAAATAACAACAGAAATCATACACTCAGGTATGTATTCAAAATTATTTTAATCAATTTGCCAATCAAAGATTGTAACTGTAAGTTAAAAATTTCCAGTAAGTATTAGACAGCAACATTAGTTAATCGACAGTTTCTAACTCTTTTATACGACTATTCTTCATGCAGGATGGATTGTTACTACACTTCATCCTGCTGACTACTTTTTTTGCAAAACATAGGATCAACAAGGCACAAAATCAACATCAGCAATAAGCAGGAATTAAGAAAGTGGATTACCATATTTAATGATGCAAGAAATGTAACCTACACAATTTAACTTAACACAAAACAACAACTTTCATACCAACTTAGAATCCAGTTACATGGCCTCTAACCAAACATTACAACAAGACTTATACAATAATTAAACACAAATACATAGCTGCAAACACACACCACAACATCACACCAACATGAATAAGCCAACATAACCAACAACATTTGCCTCTACTACTATCCAGATACTCAGAGACCCATTAAACCCCTAAGCCTCTGAACAAATATCTCCTTATTACGCGCATTTAGCTCCAACTCAGCTGTCATAATACGCATTTGCAACACCTTTTGCTCATCTTTTGACTGCACTTCTCTTAGGAATTCAGCTTTTTGTTGAGCATAGTTGTTTCCTATAGTATCTAACTCCTCAATAAAAGCAGTCCTTTCATGCATTACCCCTACCAATCTACCACATAGCTCATTCATTTGTTGCGCCATTTGAATATCTTCAATTCCAGCTTTATGACAATATAGAATGAACATTGAAGACCAATTGTTCGAATTGGCTTCAATTCTAAGCTGATCACACCTAGGATGTCTAGACATTTTTTTCCCGTATCACAAGTTAAAAAATGAAATATGCATACAACCACCCTCCACCCCTTTCTTAAATAGGAAAACAACCCTTTTTTTTTTTTTGTTTTTTTTTTTTTTTTTTCTATATATATATATATTTATAATCAGCCAATACCTGCCAAAGATGAACACCACCTTTTTTTATACCCATTATAGGCACTATGTTAGAACCGTATTCCGGTTTTGAGTAGGCCCCACCCTAGATGAAATATGCTAAGGTTGGATGCGATTGGTTGGTCAACAAAGTTATGTGGAAAGTCAAACCCGGTAGTCAAACTAATAATCAAAGTAGGACTAATATAGTAATATGGAAGATGATGAATAAACTAGAGGGACCTAGATTGCCAAGTGTTAATTATGTGATATAAGTTAGTTGGGGTTAAAGTAGAATAAAAGAGACTAGAAGGACCATTCTTGCCATTAACCCAAAGTGGCACCTAACTAGTTATATCTAGTTATTTCTAGACATTTCCACAAATTATTGAGGTATGAGTGATGAAGGCCGGTTTTTAGAAAGAAGAGAAATAGAGGGAAAAACTAGTTATTGATGAAGGATGAAGAAAATGAAGATCTTATGTCCATACCTTTCCCTAGCAATGATCTTGTTCAAGTAAGTAGTTACTCTCTTGATGTTATGAGGTTGTAGATAATGAGTAAAGTGGGTTTTCATCATATGATCAAGATATGATCATGTGATGATATGGTTTGTAAGATGAGTGTATTTGATGGGTTTTGTTAACCCTTGATATATTATAAATTGTTATGTTATTAGGGTTTGATATGTTATAGAAGATTGATGATGATGATGATAGTGGTGATGATGATGACATTAATGTTGTTAGCTTGGACTAAGGTAAGTAACTCTCCCTAAAACATATGTTATGTATGTATTTATCATGTATGTATTGTGGTTGTGTAAGAGCATAGGAGTTGGGTTAGTATGGTTGTAAGCTAAGGATGGATGGCTAGTGACCTTGGATAAGAGTATGTTAGTTGTTGGCTTTGGACTAGTTAAGGTATGTTGTGATTATGGTTGTGGTGAATGAATGTGATTACGTTATGAAGTTGAGTATGATATGAGTGGTATGTGGCTGTTTAGTGGTTTTATGTGATTATGATACTTATGTGAAAGTATGTGTATGATATATGTTCTATGTTGGGTTACTTACTAAGCGTAAGCTTATTCTTTAGTTGTTAATGTTTTTGTAGGTTTATGTGCGACGAAATGTAAGGACTTGGATTGTAACTTAAGGATTTGGAAGCGGATTGGATGATAAATCGTAATTAGGAGTTTAGTATAGAACACCGAGCTCAAGTGACAAGGTTGTACCCCCGAGAGTCTTTTATTGATTTGTAAAGTGTAATCGAGTGTCAATTTGTATGTTAGAAAGGTCATAACGATTTGGGAGTCTAACGATGGGTCAAAGTGTGTTTTAAGTGTTTTTGAGTAATGATAATGGGGTGTTTGGTTTAAGCGTGTTCGTACCCAGTTTGGGTTGTAAACGGGTCAAGTGCCCTTGGAACATGTTGTTATGTTAATGTAATGCTTTTGGTAAAGTTTGGGGGGTTAACGGTGTGTCCAAGTGCGTTAAGTGGTTTATGGTCAATGTTTAAGGGGGGTGTTTGGCAAAAGGGTAAATGTACCCATTTTGATGCGTAAATGGGTCAAGTGTCGTTGGAACATGTTTAATATGTTAAATTATTGAAGTTGGTAAAGTTTGGTGGACAAATGAGGTGTTATAGATGATTGGTTATGAAAATGGGTCAAAATGGGTCTAATGCATAACCCACCAAATTACTCATCTTGGTTCTGAGTTAGATTACTCATCTTGGTTCTGAGTCAGATTACTCATCTTGGTTCTGAGTCAGATTACTCATCTTGGTTCTGAAATGGTCATCTTGGTTGTAAATGGTCATCTTGATTCTGAAATGGTCATCTTGGTTGTAAATGGTCATCTTGGTTGTGAAATGGTCATCTTGGTTGTGAAATGGTCATCTTGGTTATGAGTCAAAATGGTCATCTTGGTTATGAATGTAGGTTTTTATAAATGGTCAAATGAATAACGGAAAGTTTAGTAAAGTCAAGCGTTTCCGCGTGTAAAGTTTTAAATTTTTGGTCTAAACGGGCACGGGGTGTAACAACTTGGTATCAAAGCTTCGGTTTAAGTGAATTAGGTATTCTTTAGGATTGCCTAGACTTAAACCACTCGTAGACGCGTTAAGTTTAAGTTTAAGGAATGCGGGCAAATATTATGTAAGTTATAGGATGTGAATGTTGAGTTTTGAAATGAATTATGTGATTGCTATATTAGTATAATGATGGGGACTTATGGATGTGTTTTATGTGATATATGTTGTGGAAGATTTGATGGGTGAGTGATAGTATTACCGTGCACCTCGGGTTGTATCGGTAATTATTATATGATTATGTGATTGTGTGCTATGGTAGTTTAGCGAGGGCGAATGGATGTAATAAGTTGTGTGGTGGTTTATAGGAAATGTGACTAAAAATGAAAGTGCATGGCTTTTGTGATAGTGATGACCAAAGCATGGCCTTATGAGTAATTATATTTAGTGTGATAGTCATTAATGAGGTATTAGAGATGGGTTAGCAGAAAGCCAAAGTATTAAGAGCATAATTATGAACGTGTGGTAATGTTGAATGTGTGTTATAACATAGTGTAGTGAAGAAATGATATAAATTTATACATAATAAGTCCGTGATGAACTTGGTAAAGTAATAAAATGAGAAAAAGTATAGTAATTGAGTAAATGATGAAGTAAAACGATGTTTCCTAAGTACTAATAGCTATAATGAGATGAACATGTATGAGGCTAAGTTGTTGCCCTGAAATCATTATATTACGGCTAAGGTGATTAGCCGTAATTATTATAATAAATGAGAGTGTTATAGTTAACGATCTATGTAAGGCCTATATGTAAAAGAAGCTAGTGGGACAAAAAGAGTAATAGTAAAGATGCGGAATTAGTTAACGATGATTAAATAATGTAAGTTGTGGTAAGACGTGTAAACACATGATGAAAATGTGTAAATGACCAAATATGTAGGAAAAAGGAATGATGCTAACGAATGTAGATAAATCCATACAAGGTTTAAACACGGAAAAAGAAATGGATAGGCTAAAGGTAAAGTAAAGATGTGAGAATAACTAACGCGGATTAAAACTGTAAGAAAGAATGAGAGGAGTGTGTAAGAGATAAAGGTGTTGTCTTGAAATTATCATATTACGGCTAAGGCGATTAGCTGTAATCACTATAATGAATGCATGACATTACGGTTGGTAAAATGTGAGAAGTCTAGATGTAAATGAGTTGAGTGGAGTAAAATGTAATGTAAGAATGTGAAAACGATTAATGTGGGCTAAAAAATGCAAGAGGTAAAGTAAAGAGGTGAAAATAACTAAAGCGGATTAAGAATGTAGGATGGTAAAACACATAGAAGAGCGTAAATATAATAAGCAGGCTCATATGCTCTATGCGCTTGCATTTCACTAAAATAAATGAATGCAATTATGTGTGCGGTGCTTATGACTTGGATCCACTGTTAATGTGATAAAGTGTGAACGTAATGATCCTTCGGGATGAATGTTGAATGTGGTATCACTCAGGATGACCAAGTAAAGGAATGATAAGGAATCCTTCGGGATGAATGTTAAAGATCTTTCGGGATGAAAAGTATTGCCTTCACGGGCAAGGGGTTGCCTACGTCCATGGCATATAAAAGTATCCCCATAATGAATGTGATAATGCGATGGATCCAAGTCTAAGAAGGGTAAAAATAATATAATAAAAAGAAAATGATAAAATAATAAAAGTTATAAATTGGAAATAGGAGTAGTAGTGTTATGTCGGGAGTACATAACCATGAGTTTATATTTCTTGATTTACATCGATTGGGATGCCTCTCCATGTAAATGAGGAATTATAAACGAGTAGGCTATGTGTTGCCGACACGGCGCGAGTAGGGCTAGAGAAGTAGAAAGCGGGAGTTTAGAGTTAGTTAGGAATTGTAAGGACTAAGATAGGAGGGTTAGAATTAGACCATGGCTTTAAGTTGAGACTTAGGAGAACCTTGATGGGATGGTGAAATTGTAATGATGATATAATGTGCCTTGCGGTGTGGTACAAAATATGATGAATGAAAGTAATGGAATGTGAACGTATTAGTCAAGTGTAATTATGCAAAGTCAAATAGTACGAGTTTCTTAAGTATCAAGTAGCCTAAGAATGAGGGTAGAGGAAAAAGCGAGTGAGATGATGATGTGACAGTAATAGGGTGGACTAGAATGATGTTTAGTGGTAATAAGAATGCCTAGTATTATGTAAATTCTAAGCAAGAGTTGTGTGGTGTAAAAGTAAGCGGGGGTAATGTGGATTAGGGCATGTGATGCGTTATAGTATGCACCGAGTTGCGAGGTCACTTAAGTCGTTGCACTAAATAAACTAAGAGTTAAGGGGCTAAGAATGAGAGGAGTTATGAGACTAAGTGTGGTTAGAAATAGAACGACAGATTTCGGGGACGAAATCTAAATAAGGGGGTAGAATTGTTAGACCCGTATTCCGGTTTTGAGTAGGCCCCACCCTAGATGAAATATGCTAAGGTTGGATGCGATGGGTTGGTCAACGAAGTTATGTGGAAAGTCAAACCCGGTAGTCAAACTAATAGTCAAAGTAGGACTAATATAGTAATATGGAAGATGATGAATAAACTAGAGGGACCTAGATTGCCAAGTGTTAATTATGTGATATAAGTTAGTCGGGGTTAAAGTAGAATAAAAGAGACTAGAAGGACCATTCTTGCCATTAACCCAAAGTGGCACCTAACTAGTTATATCTAGTTATTTCTAGACATTTCCACAAATTATTGAGGTGTGAGTGATGAAGGCCGGTTTTTAGAAAGAAGAGAAATAGAGGGAAAAACTAGTTATTGATGAAGGATGAAGAAAATGAAGATCTTATGTCCATAGCTTTCACTAGCAATGATCTTGTTCAAGTAAGTAGTTACTCTCTTGATGTTATGAGGTTGTAGATACTGAGTAAAGTGGGTTTTCATCATATGATCAAGATATGATCATGTGATGATATGGTTTGTAAGATGAGTGTATTTGATGGGTTTTGTTAACCCTTGATATATTATAAATTGTTATGTTATTAGGATTTGATATGTTATAGAAGATTGATGATGATGATGATGATAGTGGTGATGATGATGACTTTGATGTTGTTAGCTTGGACTAAGGTAAGTAACTCTCCCTAAAACATATGTTATGTATGTATTTATCATGTATGTATTGTGGTTGTGTAAGAGCATAGGAGTTGGGTTAGTATGGTTGTAAGCTAAGGATGGATGGCTAGTGACCTTGGATAAGAGTATGTTAATTGTTGGCTTTGGACTAGTTAAGGTATGTTGTGATTATGGTTGTGGTGAATGAATGTGATTACATTATGAAGTTGAGTATGATATGAGTGGTATGTGGCTGTTTAGTGGTTTTATGTGATTATGATACTTATGTGAAAGTATGTGTATGATATATGTTCTATGTTGGATTACTTACTAAGCGTAAGCTTATTCTTTAGTTGTTAATGTTTTTGTAGGTTTATGTGCGGCGAAATGTAAGGACTTGGATTGTAACTTAAGGATTTGGAAGCGGATTGAATGATAAATCGTAATTAGGAGTTTAGTATAGAACACCAAGCTCAAGTGACAAGGTTGTACCCCCGAGAGTCTTTTATTGATTTGTAAAGTGTAGTCGAGTGTCAATTTGTATGTTATAAAGGTCATAACGATTTGGGAGTCTAACGATGGGTCAAAGTGTGTTTTAAGTGTTTTTGAGTAATGATAATGGGGTGTTTGGTTTAAGCGTGTTCGTACCCAGTTTGGGTTGTAAACGGGTCAAGTGTCCTTGGAACATGTTGTTATGTTAATATAATGCTTTTGGTAAAGTTTGGGGGGTTAACGGTGTGTCCAAGTGCGTTAAGTGGTTTATGGTCAATGTTTAAGGGGGTGTTTGGCAAAAGGGTAAATGTACCCATTTTGATGCGTAAACGGGTCAAGTGTCGTTGGAACATGTTTAATATGTTAAATTATTGAAGTTGGTAAAGTTTTGTGGACAAATGAGGTGTTATAGATGATTGGTTATGAAAATGGGTCAAAATGGGTCTAATGCATAACCCGCCAAATTACTCATCTTGGTTCTGAGTTAGATTACTCATCTTGGTTCTGAGTCAGATTACTCATCTTGGTTCTGAGTCAGATTACTCATCTTGGTTCTGAGTCAGATTACTCATCTTGGTTGTAAATGGTCATCTTGGTTCTGAAATGGTCATCTTGGTTGTAAATGGTCATCTTGATTCTGAAATGGTTATCTTGGTTGTAAATGGTCATCTTGGTTCTAAAATGGTCATCTTGGTTGTGAAATGGTCATCTTGGTTGTGAAATGGTTATCTTGGTTATGAGTCAAAATGGTAATCTTGGTTATGAATGTGGGTTTTTATAAATGGTCAAATGAATAACGGAAAGTTTAGTAAAGTCAAGCGTTTCCGCGTGTAAAGTTTTAAATTTTTGCTCTAAACAGGCACGGGGTGTAACACACTAAGCCCACCTACACCTATAATACTATTACTCCTTTCAAATCATCCAAGTGAACACCTCAATTTTAGGCCTTTGTTTTCAAAACAGAAACTGACCATAGGTTAAATAAATTTTTTTGATTTCTTATAATATAAACAGGTTATAAAAATTTGTGATTTCTTACAATGATGAATCTTCGTTTCCAATTTTTGTAAACGTCTATATATTTCTGAATCATTGCAGCTTATCTTCCAATGCTGCACTTTAAAAGTCAACAAGTTATTTGCAAAGGAAGGCAACTCTAAGCAGGTAAAATATTTGACTCTTAAAAGTTCAGTTTTACTATTGTTCATTGTGACGGTATTCGTTGCCATGTCAGGTAAAAATAATGAGGAAACAAGAGAAGTGTTAGTAGCACAAGTAGTGCAAAATCTGATGACAATTCACCCATCATGAATTGATGAAGAATCAACTACATAAAGATTATGTTAAAACAGTTGCAATATTTTTTGGCATGTGTAATAAATGACCTAAAAATACAATTTACGGATTTAAAGGGTACTACTAGAGACGATTGGCAACAGTATGTTGTTTATGTAGTTTTGCACTTTTGAATAATTGATGTTTCTATATATGTGTTATTTTATATACATAATTGACCTCCATTTTGGCTGCTTATTGTTGCAGGGTGCATGCAAAATTGCGTGATGCTGAAACCCGTAAGGAGCTTCATTTGGATATCTTTTTCGACCTGCCCTTCAGCTAGGAATTCTTTCTAGAAGGAAACCGTATTATGAGACTATCAAATATGAAAAAGAACGAAATGGTGGATTTCTTTCACCCTTTGGATACTCAACTACTGGTGTGGTTTTCCAGATTAAAATTATGTTTTTTTGTATACGCCATTCAAAACACTCCCGTTGCAACGCACGGGCTACCCTGCTCGTTATATATATAGAATAGATACAGAAATTTGACAAGTATATTAATGACATCAAATGTATCATATCAACAACTCTGATAATAAAATAAATTGATCATCAACGTGAATACAATTCAAATGGCGATCGTTGAAGTTGTCGGTGGAATACATCCGACCCTCGATGTAACAACTTGATGTCAAATTTATCTTTTTCTCCCGTCATTGATTAGGTGATCATTGAAGTTAAGCATGAGACTGAGACATAATAACATGTAGTAACAAACTTCTTGTCATATTTGTCTCTTTCGCTCACCCCTAAGATTCATTACTAAAAATGAGATCAAGTAACATTCATTGGTGTTCAGCGTGAAATACATCAAACTATTGAGGTAAAATTCATACATTTACAAGAAATGAGCACGGCTGCGAACCGCCGCGTTGCGGCGGGGCAGCGATTCTTTGTCTATATTCACAGGCGATACTAATTTACATAAGCAAAACGTTGTATAAAAAAGCTACGACATTACTGAGTTGATATATGATGTTGTATTACAGGCGCTACTCAAAACGGACAAATTACAGCAACGAAGTCAAACCTTAATGTAACACCCCCTAATTTGTTTAGTGGCAGCGGAAAAGTAATTAGGGTGTTACGGTGAGGATCGAGTTAAAATTTCAGAAAAACGGTCCAGAATAGGCGTTTTGAAAGTTATATGTCATTCAAATTAATAGTTTTGGTACAAAGAAAAAAAAAAATCTGATTTGAAAATCCCACAAAAGTATGGTAATTTGGAAAGAATGACATATTTAATTTTACACCAGTTTATTTATCAGAGTATAAGATGCCCGCTCCGTGTCTTGTCCTGCTCCGTTAATTACCTGAGATAAACATGCTTAAAACGTCAACACAATGGTTGGTGAGTTCGTGGAGTTTGATAGAAAATAACTTTCTTTCAATGAATTTAAAAGGTGTATAGTGATTGTCGAAATAAATAATAGTTCTTTATGAAATAAATAACAAGTTGTGTTGAATAAAAATCCACAAGTAATTCATATATGATCTCAAGCGATCATAAGTTTCAAGTTTTAAATGAAAATGAGCTACGTTGTTATATGCTCGAAATGATGTGTTGGGTCAACTTTTAGAAGTAACGATATACCAAGCATTTTGGGTTGTCTTTTGTAGAATTCACAATTAAGTCACATATGATAACAACTAAGGTTCAAGTACATGATTCATAATCATAACACATAGTGAAAATATTAATCTAGTGTCTGAAATCAATCAGTGTGGAGTGGTGGTTACTAAATACAGCTGTATCCTAATATATATGAAACATTCATATATTCATAATGTTATATTTCCCTAAGCCTCATGACACGCAAAACGTTAACAGAGTACCGGAAAACGGAGTGTTCATCAAATTAATGACGAAAGTTTTGCCCTCATGTAATAGGTGATTTTCCAATTCCTATTTTTCTCAAATATAGTGCATCGCGACTAAATACGACTAACCATGTAGGCATTCCGTCCAAGTATTTAGTGGGATAGGTCGTCAGCCTCTAACAGGTTTCGAAGTTGTTCACTATATTCGCGCTCACCGCAGTGATTAATGGCTCATGATCGAGGGACTTTATAGCAATAAAGTAAACTTAGGCAATATAGGTCTCAGGGTTCATAAAATACACGTCTTCTGGTCTTGGCAATTATTTCCAGTTGGAATGTAGAAATATCATAGTAAGGTTAACAGTACATTCATTTGTTATATGAATGCATACAATAAGTCTCATTATCATGTTACATCAAGTAGTTTAAAAATGTTATCTTTCAAATTCAGTGTTTAAGCTAAGCAAGCAATCTGTACATACAACGAACATATATTCCTCTCAAAGGTGATTCAAACATGTAAAGCATAGTGGATGATTTTGAGTAAATCATGAGAGTTTTATATAAGTAACAATTAAAGCATGTATCTCCCCCAAAAGAGTTGTTAAAAATAAGTGTTAAAAGTAGGGGCCTCGACTCACGATAAGTCATAAGAGTTTTCATAGTGCTTATAGAAGTATTGTATCGCAAAACAAATCATATAGTTGATAGATGAGTAAAATATTTCGAAGCATATATCTCCCCCAAAAGTATAAATCAAGTATTAAAATAGGAGGGGCCACGACTCACCTGAAGCGTATCTGACAAGACGAAATTATAATATCAAGTAAACGATCACGGAAACTTCTTCAATACGAGACCTGAATATAAGCGAAGTCTAAGAGTCTAACTTACTACTAATAACAAATGTGGAAATGAGAAATCGTATAACGATTTGATCGGTGATATGAGTGTGATATGCTTAAAATGTCTCAAGTTAAAAATAATATACATATGCTATTATCTTGGTTCTTATGTTACTCGACTCAAAATATTATCTCCTCAAAATATATGATGAAATGATATGCAAAGTGGAGTCATTAAATTTCTAATAGCGAAACTTAAATAATGCACAACTAAAATGTAAAATGCATATGAAATGAGGGGTGAAAAATAGAAAATAACATAAGAATGTCAAGTGGAATTAGTTGGTCCTTGTTCTTTCTAGATTTTATACTTTTTACCCTAACTGTGCTTGCGTTATGTCGTTAGTCCTCGGTTAAGTCCATAATCCATAATAGTCCAAATCTTGTCCATATGTCCATATAAGGCTTGGAGTTCAATGATATATCAATTTAAGTCCTTTATAAATTATTTTCACAGTTTCAGTCCATAAGTTTCTCAGGTTGGCAGTTTTGGTCCTTCTAGTCAAAGTGCGTTACATTTTTAGTCCTTTTTGCATAAAAATAACGGGAAAAATATTCTGAAAATTTATATAGCTTTATTAAGTTCATTTTAACTTATTTCAACTTCTTATTTCAAAAAAGAGCTTATTTTTGCATTATTGGGCCAATTAACGATTTAGAATAAGGCCCGTTAAGAAATCTAGAGGCGAGGACGTGAAATTAGTTTTGGGCTTGGACTTGGGTTATTTCTGTGAGTCTGAAAATGTTTCATATGGGCTCAGTGGGCTGGTCTAACACCATTTCTTGTTGGGCTTTAATTTAGCCCACTCGAATTATACTTGGATTTTCCTGGATTCTAAGAAATAACTACTAGTGATTTGTGAAACACTTTGATTAAATTCAAACGTCTAAATGAGGTTATAGGGTCGAACTTGAAATACGAAGTTTGTAGTTTGCTAGGTGGTCATTCGATCTATGTGAAAATATCTAAGTGTTATGTTTAAAAATTCAAAAATATACTTATGGTTTGTGGCCTAGTCGCATAGCTCAAATTTGAAAAATACCAGTATATATTTTCTAAGTGTTTTAGGCAGTTGGGTAGCCTAAAGTTCATGGCTTTTTAAAGACTTTTGAGGGCTTATTGTTGTTATCGCAAAGGAGGAAAAATGAAGACAGTTGAGTCGTGAGTTAATATATGTAAAAATGTATATACGTTATTTGTAAGGTTACGAAATAAATTGAGCATGTAGTGAGCAGTTCGGGTAGTTTTAGAACGAGGATTACTTGGTTTCATTTCTAAGTTATGAATTTTATCCAGTTTGACTAATGTTTAAATATGATTCGTGTTGACTTCATTTGAGCTAATATACAATACATGAGGGTGTTTTAGAGCTCTCGAGATGTTTCTATACGTAATATAACTAATTGTTTAACGTTATACGCACACGTTATATACATAATGTTTCATACGTTCATATATAGATACATAGTTTGCATGATGCATGTTTTTACGTGAATGTGAAGCGTTAAGGCGTTGTGGAGACTTACAAAGAGATGAGAGAAAGCTGTGGTACGTTTATACTTAAGCAAGATCACCAGTGTTAGGATCTCTGGGAAATAAGAGTTCATTGTTGCTGCCGATAGTGTAAAGTTGGTTCCTGCCGATAGCTTGGTTCCTGCTGAAAGCTCATTGCTGCCGACAGTGTTATCTTGTTCCTGCCGATAGTGTTGTTGCTGCGGATAGTATTATTTGTTTATCCGTATATTTAGAATGTTTGTTATGATTTATTTTTAGAAGAGATTGTTGTTAATCTCTTTACACGTTTTCTTGTAGAACGGGTTAGGGTTAGGTGATCTTGTTAGTATAAAAGATAAACCCGTCTATGAGTTTATACACGCCTTGAACATCTTTTAATATTCAACAAACGATTCTTAGTTCAATAGTTTGATCCATAGAGGATCATTGTTCTTTTAGAGTTTTCTTCTTTATAATACTTGCTGTTTAGTTTCCGCATAAACACTTGTATTGCAGAGGTTCTTATTTATACCAAGCTCAATCAAGCTCGAAGTACTCGATCCTACAAGTGGTATCAGAGCCTGGTAAGGATCTCTGATAAAGAAGGAAACAGTGTTGAAGTGTGTCTCTCTTGAATCTCTTCACAATGTCACTATCAGGAGATAATTTTGAATTATGCGCAAGGAGGATCAGGAACTTGTTCCACAATAAGTCCTATGAAGAAAAAGAAAATTTGGAAGAATATGCTCTGTTAGGATTCCCATCTCAGGTACAAAGATGTAACTCAGCATGTCAAGAATTGTACTCAACTCTTAATATTGAATATGATGACATGAAATCCAAGTATAATGAATATTTTATTAAGGTACAGGCTTATGACAAAGCAGTTAAAACATTAGAAAAGCAAAAGGTTTGGTTTCAAAAGAATCAGTTAGCATATGAGGAAAAGATAAAGGTTTTAGAAAGGGACTTGAAAAACACCACTAATGAGCTTAAACATTCTGAGTCTCAAAAGGCTAAGATGGTGTTAGAAAAACAGGATGTGCAGACTAAACTAGACAATGCCTTGGGTAGGTTTAATAAATGGAAAGATTCATCTAAAAACCTAAACAAGTTAGTTGATAGTTCTATGTCTACGAAAACAAAAAGGGGTTTAGGGTATGGTAACTTGATAGGGCCAAATCAATTATATGACCCTAATGAGTACAGTGTTTTTAACCCTGAACCTGTAGACTATCAAAAACCTGTTAAATATGTGAAAGAAGGTGGAATGAATGCTGTTTCTCCACCTATAAGAGGAGTTTTTATGCCTTCTCCTGTGCACTCTCTCTCTGATATTGACTTAGATGAGTCACAAATGGTTTATGGTAAAAAGTCCAAAGACTTACCTGAATCTAATGATTGTGTTTCTTGTCACACAAGTGACAAATCCTCTGAAGCAGAGTCTAAAGACTTTGTTTCATGTGACTCAAGTGAAAAGTCAACCACACCCAAATTTCACAGGTCCTCAAGTTCAACAAATGGTATATCTACTCCCAAATCAGTCTTTTCAGATAACAGCTCATTGAATTCTTTTAAAAACAACTGTGTCTCTAGTTCCACTAGTGATAATGGTGTCCATATTAAGAAAAGCTGTAGTAAAAACAAGGCTGTTAGGAAGAAGACATGTTTTGTGTGTGGTAGTCAATATCATCTTATAAAAGATTGTGATTATCATGAGAAAAGGTTGAATGGTGGGAAACATCAGAACAGATCATTGTGGAAAAATGTTAAACAAATCCCACCATATGTTCCACAAGCAGCAGGAATGAATTTTTATAGGAGTCCTTTTCCTGCTGATAGACCTATTCCTGCTGGTTCCTCTGTTCCTGCTGATTTTCAGGGAACCATTCCTGCTGGTACATCTTCATATTATCACAGGGATTTTTGGCCTGTCTATTCAAATCAAGTCTTTGGAGGGGGAATGGCTTATTCTCCATGGTATCCTTGGTAGTTGATTTGTTTGGTTTTTAATGTTGTTGTAATTGTGTTTGCTGGTTTAATGGATAGCTTTAGCCTAAGGGGAGGCTAATGCTTGTAATTTTGTCTTGTTTTTCATTCTTTTAAGTTTTATTTGTGTTTCTCTAATCTTATCTTGCAGGATTTTCGGTGTCTTTTGTTAGTTAACTTTATTTTGCAGCTTCTTAGTGCTTGGAATTAAAGCTAAATACAGCAATTTTCATTCATCATAAGAAAGATCAGTACATTCAGTTGCTGGTTACAAAAGAGTTCGAGTCACAAAAGATACTTATCAACATCATTCCACATCATACAAAAGCTACAAAAGATTCCAATCATCCATCATAAATCTACCTAAACCTTACCACCTATTCCATCTTCTCTTTACCCTTACCCATGTTTTCAGGCATGTACCTCTTTCCTCTCTGGCGAATGATCTCTTCATAAACATGGGGGACTGCAAGTGCCAAGATGACTGGCCGTGGTTGTCTTTGTTCAGGGGATGGCCGTGGTTGCCAAGAGCTTGAGGTAGTTGACCTCTGATGAGTTCTGGATCGTGTCCTTGAAGATGGATGGATTGGTTGTGAAGTAGGGATACCTGCTTGTGGAGTTGGTTGGGTTGGTTGTGGTTTTGGCTTGTTTGATTGTGTAGCTGGCTGGGTTGACTTGGGAGTGGTTCTGGTGAGATTCTCCCTTTGTCTTGGATCTTTGCCTTCACGTTGTTGATTGTGTCGACTTCTAGGGTTTGGTTTTTCTCGGCTTGAACCTTCTTGATGTTTAGCCTTGCCTTTTGATACCGGTACTTTATAAAAAGCTGCAGTTGCTCTCTCCATCTCTTCAGCAAGCAGAGCTTCAGTTTCCTTCATCTGTCTTCTGTCCTCATCTGTTAAAGGAAAATTGGGAGGGAAAGTCTCCCATTCGCCCTGGTAATACACCAAAGACTTCAACTCTGATGTATCTTCATCATCAGAGCTAAAGTACTCAAAAGAAGAAGGGGTAGATGGAAGAGGATCAGATGAATCCTCCTCAACCTTGGCCTTACCTTTGACTTTAGAAGATGATGCTGTTTTGGGAAAGTAGTTGTTCCATCCTGAGTCACTCGAGGAGGAAGAATCTGATGAGATTTCGATTATTGGATGTTTGGATGAACTCATAATGTGACTTGTTTTCTTTTGGAAGATTGAGTTTGATTTGTGGTAATAAAGGGTTTTGTGATGATAAAGTTATGTGATCTGAGGGTTATATAACGATATGGAGATTAGTGCAAAATTTATTGATGGTTGGTATTGAGAGTTAATTCGGGTAAGTTATTCTTAATGACAAAGTTCGGAAGGTTGACTTTGGTCAAACCACTTCATTCCTGCTGAATGGTCAAAGATTTTATTGCTGCCGATTGACCAAGTGTTACTGCCGAAAGGTCAAACTTTCTTAAGTTTATTGATCAATGATACGTGCAATAAATAGCAGCAATTTAAAGTGATATTTTTGGAAACTCAACATATAATTGCACATCTCTCATCTCTATTTCTTAGAAACCTATCAAACCCTAATCTTCTCATTTCAAACCCTAAATCATTCCTTCAATACAATGACAACTCTTCGTTACAAAGATGATCATAACAAGGTTGCTTATTTGGAATCATCTTCAACAAGTGCTGGTTATGATGAAGTGCTGGAATTCCTTCGTGGGTCATCTATTCGTTATGCCCTCACTTATTGCCCAGGGACGGTGTACGATTCTTTGGTCAAACAGTTTTGGAGGACAGCTAAAGTAAGACATGTTGTGGGAAGGGAAAATGATATTGTTGCTACCATCGATAATCAAGAAGTGGTTATTACTGAGGAGTTGATTCGAGTTCAGCTTCAATTTCCTGCGGAACAAGGAGAATATGATCTTCCAAGGCAAGACATTCTTGATGGTATGGCAGCTATAGGGTATCCTGTTGCTGGAAGTTGCACCTTCTTGAAAAGTAGGTTGTCTCCTCAATGGAGATTTCTGATTCATACTTTACTTCAGTGTCTTAGTGTTAAGTCAGGAGGATGGGATCAGTGTCCAAGCCCTGTTGCATCTGGTCTAGTTTGTTTATCCCAGGGTAGAATTTTTAATTGGGCAAAATATATTTTTGAGGGAATGGTTGAGAATCTAAGTAATGGTAAAAACAGCTTTTTGATGTACCCTAGATTTCTTCAAATCATCTTAGGTGTACAGACCATTAATACATCCCCTAAGATTATAAATAGGTTGACTGCCAAAATGTTTGCCCTGATGAAGATGAACTTTACTGGCCAACATTTGCCTTTTTTGCCTCATATGTTACACCACCCTGATCCTGCTGATATCCCTGATCCTGCCGACAATGCTGATCCTGCTGATAATATCCCACCATCACCTAATGCACCTGAGCAAGAGACTTCAGTTGATGCTGCTGCATCTGCATCTATTGCTGCTGATGATCCATTACCACCTTCACCCAGACCAGTGACACCTACACATGAGACTAATGACAATGTTGAATTCAATGAGCAGCCCATCTCAGCTGATACACCTATTGTCCAGCCATCTCCTTTAGAGGATTTACCTTCGTCTTCAAGGTTTTCATCACCTAGTCCTACTAGGCAGCCAGTTAGTTCTGACATCAATGCAGGGGAGGAATTTAATGTTTCTCCACCCAGAGTCGGTGAAGCTCCTAATACTTCAAGTGTTCCTGCTGGTGGAACTGATGATGCTGTTGATCTCACCTCTATGTCTCAGCTACTTGAAAGATCTGTGAAGAAAATTGAGGCATTGGAGTCAGAACTTAATGAGACAAAAAGGATTTTTGGTGAGAAAGTGGAGAGCTTGGAAAAGGAGCTCAGGGATTCTAATGAAGCATTTAGTAGAACTATCCAAGAACTCAATGATAAGATCAGCATATTGGAGGGTAGTCAAATGCAAAAGAAAAGAAAGGTTATTCTTTCTGAGTCTGAGGAAGATCAGGATGATATGATATTTGATGGACTTAATGTTCTAGCATCTGTTTCTCTTGATGGTGCAAATACTGAAGCTCCTACAACTTCTGAGCACAACATCACTCCTCAAGCACAGGTCTCCACTGAACCAAGGTCCATTGCTACCGATGTCTCCATTGCTACTGATGTCGCCATTGCTGCTGATGTGTCTGCTGCTACTGCTAATGTTGAAAATATTTCTTCTGCATCTAAGGATCCTGTTACTACTGTTGGAAGTTCATCTGTTGCTGCTGAAAGTAACATCATTCCTTCTGAAGCAACTGAACATGATGAAGAGATAGCTGCAAAGGTGCATGAACAGGAAATTGCTGCTGAAGAAGCTAGATTAGCACAGCTTGCTCAAGATGAAGAGCTTGCAAGACAATTGTCTGTTGATGAGAAGAATGTTGCTGAGATTATAAATAACCCAAGTTCAGATGATCCTTCTTCAGAAGTGTTTAGTGCACAAGTTGAATATTTGTTGAACACTGACATGATTATTAGAGCTCATGGATTTATGGTTCTTCAAATGTCTGAATTGGATTCAGATACAAGGTCTGATCTGCTCAAGGCATTCATCTTAAAGAAACAAAGAGCAACCACTTGGAATGAATTGATGGACAGGATCAAGGAAAGACAAAGGTTAGGATATAAGATGCCCACAAACAGAGATAATATCAATTTTATGAAGGTGTATCTAAGGAATGAAGCTAACTACAAGATCAGTGATTTCAAAGGTTGGCCTGAAGGTGCCATTCAAAAATTGTTCCTTGATACTTATGCAAAGCTCAACTCTTTAGTAGATACTGATATTCCACAAAGCAGAAAAAGAGCATCTTCATCTTTGGAGTCTGATGTTGCAAAGAGAATGAAGTCTGGAGAAGGCTCTAAGGATGATTCATTCATTGCTCCAAGTTCTACTGATGATGCATCTGAGGTACCAAAGGAAGATCTTGTTCCTGCTGATCTTCCTACTGCTAATGCTTCTATCTCTGCTGAGCCTTCTGTGTCCGTTCCTATTATTCGATATGGTCTAAGATCAAGGCAGAAGAGTCATTCTTTCCACTCCACTTCTGTGGATATTCTTGAAGTGGATGATCATGATTTGATTGAGGTTGGTTCTGAAAGTGATTCAGAAGATGACTCCATTCAGTCTTGGGGTCATATTGCTCATTGGGAGATTAGATCTACTTCAGATGGTGATGTAAATGTTTGGTTTTCTCTTGATGGGACAATCAAGTTCTTTACATTTCTAAGGGAGATCTTGGATAGGGTTGAAAGACAATATTTGGAGCGTCTTTATGAGATTGTAGATAATCATTATCAATCTAATACTCCTACTGAGATTGGCCTATTGTTATGGGGAGATTTACAAGTCTTGATGAATAAATTGGATGGTGACAAGACTAAACTAGTGTGGGGTAATCAATCATCATGGAGAGTCTTCTCTTGGAAGTTATATCCTTATTCCAATGTTCATGTTGTGGAACTCACCTCTGGCAAGTTCCTCACTATGTTTGTGGATATTGCTTATCCTTTAACTGAAGGAGTATTAAAGAGAATGCTATCACAGAAGGTCAAAGTTCCTAAGCATATTATAGGAAATGATCTAACCACAGCTGAACAATTGGTTAAATTCATCAAGGATCAGGTTGCAGCTAAGGGATCATCAGCTTAAGGGGAGGAATGCAGCTTAAGGGGAGGAATGCAGATTAAGGGGAGGATAAAGCTCAAGGGGAGGATTATTCTTGTTGTTGTTGTATAGTTTTCATTTCTTTCTTTCTATTTTCTTTTCTTATTTTCTTTTGGAGTGTTTTTGTTTGTTTTTCTTAGTTCAAAAAAAAAAAAAAAAAAAAAAAAAAAAAAAAAAAAATTCTTATTGTATATTTGTGTGCTAATAAGTTGGTTTTGAGCAACACCTTGCAGGTACAGTGTTGGTGTTTACACCTGCACAATAAATGGTGCTCAACTCACCATGTCTTGCAGACAAGAAAGAGTTGACTCACCATGAGGGTACGGCTCTGGTGTGATTATCAAATCCGTTGATAGCTATAATAGCTTGCTCAAAGCTATAGGGTACTTCAACTCACCCATGATTCATTTCTGAGAGTTGAAAATGGTTCTCAATTCACCATGGATGTAACCCTTATGGGATCCAAAGGATTGGCTAGTCCACAAAAGTATGGTTTGTGGTAAAGACATTTGGTATCCATATTTGGTATTCAATTCACCAAGGTTCAGTTGAAACCAAAGCATTGGCTAGTCCTGAGCAAACGGCTACAGGTAAAGACAAGTCAAATCCGTTTATAGTTGCTGATTTGCTAATAAATCAGATGGTTATCAATGTACCATGGTCTAACACACCTAAACATTGGCTACTCCAGTAGTGATGGCTATTGGTAAAGAGACATCAAATCCATTAATTTTCAATGATTCACCTCTCACAGGAGTTCACACACCTGGATGTGATGAGAATAGTATGAAACTTAAAGAGATTTGATGTACATTTTGTCCTTAGTAGCAGCCAAGTTCAAGTGATGTTATGGTGACCAGTAAATCTATTTTGAAGAAGATTTCATGTTCCTGCTGCTCTATTGAAGTTGCTGCTGGATGCTATAGAAGTTGGAATCTTGAAGTTATTGCAGTTGCTGCTGGTTACTTCTTATTGTTGCTGCTAAGTCGCAGTCCTCAAGCCTGAGAAGTTGAAAGCTTTATCACAAGGGAATCTTGCAGGTTAACCTAGTCAACCTCAAGATTAGGGGAGGATTGTTAGGATCTCTGGGAAATAAGAGTTCATTGTTGCTGCCGATAGTGTAAAGTTGGTTCCTGCCGATAGCTTGGTTCCTGCTGAAAGCTCATTGCTGCCGACAGTGTTATCTTGTTCCTGCCGATAGTGTTGTTGCTGCGGATAGTATTATTTGTTTATCCGTATATTTAGAATGTTTGTTATGATTTATTTTTAGAAGAGATTGTTGTTAATCTCTTTACACGTTTTCTTGTAGAACGGGTTAGGGTTAGGTGATCTTGTTAGTATAAAAGATAAACCCGTCTATGAGTTTATACACGCCTTGAACATCTTTTAATATTCAACAAACGATTCTTAGTTCAATAGTTTGATCCATAGAGGATCATTGTTCTTTTAGAGTTTTCTTCTTTATAATACTTGCTGTTTAGTTTCCGCATAAACACTTGTATTGCAGAGGTTCTTATTTATACCAAGCTCAATCAAGCTCGAAGTACTCGATCCTACAACCAGAACTCAAACCAAACTATACCCGTTTAGCTCTAAATGTTCCCTTCGACTCGTAAAGTAATTATTCCGTTTGAATAGGGATCTTCCCAGCAGTTGAGATCTTGCTTAAATGGACTAAAGGATAGCAGTAGGCATTGTAGGTGATTGAAAGTGAAAGTGTAGGAGGTGGTGAAGAGATAGTGGTGTTCGAATGGTAATACAAGGGCGAGTAGGCAGTTTATTAGCTAGGTTCGAACTACATTTTTACATGTCTTCTGTTTTGCTCGGTTGTTTCCTGGGTTGAGACAAGAGTTGCTGGACTTCTAAGGTGATTAGTGAGAGTGAAAGAAAGATGGAATGAGTGTTGAGTGGTGTGGGTAGAAGGTGATAGGTTAGGTATAATATAGAGGATATGTCACACGTTTTTCTTGACTTTCAAAGTCTTCACCCTCTATTATTGTTAGTTACTGTTAGATGGCAAAGGTTGAGGGGCCATGCTAACATGGTTTCTGACTGAAAAATATCTAAGGTAAGTATGGAGGTGTAGGTAAGGCTTATCTTTTAGTTGTTAGATCATATATACACACGTTTTCTTTTATTTGAGTTTAACCAAGGTGTTGACGAGCCTCACTTTGCCCCTACTGTCTAATTTCTCTTCTGAATGTTACATTATGCTAAAAATATTATTAGTGGAATGTAGGAACAGTCGGGATTCAAAATAGTCGAGTATTGGAGATTTTGTCTATACTTATAGGTAGTTTTGGGACGAACAAATGGGCCTTCAAAATCATAGTAATACTTGATATCTAGTCCTGAGATTCGACATATGTATTGTCTAGTGGGTCGTGAATGAGGGTGTGTAAAAATAACGGCATGTTACGTTTAAGAATCGAGAGAACGCGAGTCATTTTGGATGGCGTTGTGCTGGTCGAGTACATACATGAGTTAACAGAATTAAGTGGGTTTTGAAGCCTGTATCTCACGTGGTAGTGATGGGCCTGATGATGATGGGCTTGAAATTAATGAGGGTCCGATTGGCTTGTAGCTTGGTTTTAATTTGTGAAGTATTTGGTGAAAAGGAAAATTGTCATTAAGGTGGGATTTAAAATATTTAGTGTAGGTAGTCTATTATCACTTATTGTTATTTTGTGAGACTTGATTTAGTGAGAATGGTGTTTTGGGAGTTATTAGATCTTGTGGAGTTGTTATGACTTGAGGTACTTGTCGGGAACTAATGTTGTCATTTGATAAATGTCGTGATAACGTGACGTGGTGAAAATAACATATCAAGAAAAATTTTAAATTTCCCCGTAAAAATGGGTTTTATTAGACGGTAATACCGGATTAGTATTAATCAATGAGATGGATATTCGTAGGATCCTACAGTATCTACCCCTAAATTTTGAACTTCGTCCCGAAGTTCAGTCTGCGATAGGTGTTGAAAAAAAAATGTGGTGTTCAAGGGTGAGAGGTTATGGAAAATGTTGTCGAAAGGTTTCTATCCGAAAATCGAGATCTAGTTAGATTTATTCATGCTAGATGAAATAAATTCAAATGTTTGGTCACTTAATGATTCTAAAGACTGTGAATAATAGAAATAGCGGTCAGGGACTGTGGGAATTTAACGGCTAGTGAACAGTGTATACTAACGGTCATGAACGGTGCCCTCAACGGCTAGTTTTGGTTCCAGCGGTTAGATTTAGCCTATAAATATTCCATTTTAATTTTCATTCTTCCACAAATTATTTTTCTCTCGTTCCACATCTCAAAAATGCCGCACTTCATAATTATGCTAGCGATTGTGTACGTTATTCTTGTGGTTATCTACTTGAGGTATGCTCCGGACGAAGACTTCCAATATTTGGTCGTGATTTTAGCGTTTGTCATCCCGTTGGTGATTGTAGCCCTTATTTTATGGATATGGCGTGGGGAAAATGAATAATAGGAAGGTTGGAATAAATAGTTGTAACTTTAGCATTATCGGTGCTAGTTTCATCGTTATGTACTAATTTCCGTGTATTCCAATAAAATTTATGTTATTGGTGCTTCCCATAAGTCCTTGTGAATTCTTAGGTTTCTAATGCTTGTACTTTTATCAGTTTCTTATCATAAGAATGGTGGGAAATATGTGTAGGTATTTATTAGTGGTTGGCCAAAAGTGACATTTATGGGCAATTTATTTTGTCTCAAGATTTTTCCTTTTGAATGGAAGTTGTTATTAGGAATCTGAAGGATAACTGTTTCATTCATGACATGATTCTTCCTAAATTAGACATAGTTGATCAGGCTATGTATAATTTGAGGACCAAATAATGTAATGCTTGGCTCAGTCACCGTGATATTTATGCTTCTTCAAAGTGTTTTATATTGTTCAATTATAATGGTTCCGTCACAAAGTCGGACACCCTCTGATTATTTTCAAAAGAATTATAAAGTTTTTGTTCATATTCCGAGGATAAGTCAGGGATTTCTAAAGTGAATATAGGATATCCTCGGTATAGACTTAGGTTTTGGGTGGGAATTTCTTACAAGGTGGTAATAATTTATTGTTTGGTCAGAAATGGTGTTGTCCAAATTTCTAAGATGATAACAGTGTATTGTTACATAACTACTATGAATAGGGAGAATAGAATAGAAATTGAAATAGACGTGGATTATAATTATTTCGGAAATATTACAAGGTAGAGTCTTCATACGGTAGAAAGGTAGTTGATACACTTAGGTTACATCCATCGTACCTAAGGTAATGTATATAAGGAAATACAACTTAGAAAGTTTTAGACTAGGGTTTACTTTTCCACAACAAGAATTTCTCTTCTTGTTTAAACATTGGTGTCATCCTTTGACATTGTTAAGGTTCTAAAGAGTTTCCATTCTCTTCCACTGGTCTTTTTGTCCTAAGTGATATTCTGGGTTGGGCACTGATTCTTGTAGTGTCTTGTTTAACTTCTTGGTCTAGAAATCTTTGGGTAATGGTGATAGCAGGTTTAGTTACTCTTATTGTACCTTTAAGGTGCGTTGGTTTACAATCCGTGAAACTTTCAAGGGTATGTTTATAAGAAGCAGTCGTTTTCTTTTCTCCGGTTGTCCTATTGTTGCTACTCGGATGAGCTATTGTAGTTGCTCCGAGTGCCACAGCAACGATGTCGATTACTAAATTTTGGATAATTTTCAGGAGTCATAGTTGTGGTTGGTGCTAGTAGAATATTTGTAATGCTCATGCTGGCCATATTCTATCAATATCCCAAGGAATACGGATTTAAAATCCACTTAAATGGCCATGTTAGGATAACCTAGGTAACAAGATATTTGTATACTAGTCTTAATAATGTGGTCACAATGCGAAATCATAACCCATTGAGCATCATAAATCATGATGTGTCTGGGTAATATCGTAGATAAATGCTCAATTCTTGGTATGGGATTGCTAAGGAATAAACTGTTTCTTCTACAAAAAGCCGAAGTTCAGCAACTTTCTCTTCATTCATCAAGTTTTCTTCCGAAATTTTGTCTTAAAGAATTCTATGGTCATAGCCTAGTTTGTGTTGGTATGAGGAATCCTAACAATCGTAGGTAATATTATGGTAGGTCTGGATATAATCACCGTAAATATCATAATATTAATAACTTGATCGATTGTTTTACAAAGCAAACGATACAAGGTCTTTTATTAATATTAATGTTCCATGCAGCAGGTTAATATACTTCTGTCTTTCTTATTGTAAGGACTGTCATGTGGGAGTGTTTCTCAATATCTCTGACTGAAACCTAGTCAGTCCGTCCTGAAAGTCCATCTTGTCGGATAAAAGGTCAGGTAGGGTGTTGTTGGTCGTGAGTGGTGTTTTGTCAATGATGTTCGAGAGTGTATCAATCTGTTCTTTGTGACGCTCCAGTCGCGTCATGCTGGTGGGAGAAGTAGGTGTGTGGGTAACTGTTGTCCTGAAACTCTCTCCAGTCTCGAGGACTCGGGCTGGAGAAATGAAAGCAGGTGGGAAATAGTAATTATGAGGGAGACCTGAGAGGGTAAATTCTCTCTAGGAGTCGACTCCCGTTGGTGGGGTATAAATGGGTAAGTCTGGGTGAGTAGTCTTAACGAGTAGTCGGGTCCAACCAATGGTGGAGGGGATGATGATAGTAGTGGTGGTAAGGTATGGTGACGTTATCCTGATCATGTCTAGGGGTGAAGTAAGGTGAAAATGGTGGTATAGTTGGTACTAATCGTAAGTGTATCTTCTTAATAAGTTCATTGAGGTAGCTCCAAAATGGTGTCATAAATAGTTTGGGCTCATAAGGTGTTAAATCCTGACTTTTCTATGCCGGGCTACCGGGGCAGGTGGAAGTGGCGGTGTAGGTAATGGAGAAATTGGCTCAACATCTTTCCAAATTGTTTCTTGGTGTGAATTTTGTCCAACCTCAAAGGTTGTCGGACAACCGATCATTTCTTCATCTGAATAAGATTCAGCAGCTCTCCTAAGTTTCTAACGTAGGGGTGAGTGAGTAGGTGATGATGGTAATGGTAATTGAGTAAGTTCCGTATTAGTCTGGGGTTGAGATATTAGTACATAGGGATTTTTAGCATCCGTAGTGATATGATAACAAGGTGATGTATGGGTAGTACAAAGGGTAGCTTTGGTAATATCAACTGGTTTGGTAGACATGGTACTGTAGTAGCCGAAAATGATAATTATAAATATTTCGTACGTTAAGAGCGTAACGGTAAGTGTGAAATAATAAAGTGTGTAACGTGTAAAGAGTAAACATCAAGCATGTAAAGATTAGTACAAAATAATCTTAATAGGTAATGTGTTGAGCACGGCAGTCTGCAGACACGGAGGACGTAAAATGGTATGGTGTAAAATCATTCATTTTGAAAGTGTGGTTATAGTTCGATGTTTGAAAACATTTGATTCTCTATAACCATAGGCTCTGATACCAAACTGTAACACCCCCTAATTTGTTTAGTGGCAGCGGAAAAGTAATTAGGGTGTTACGGTGAGGATCGAGTTAAAATTTCAGAAAAACGGTCCAGAATAGGCGTTTTGAAAGTTATATGTCATTCAAATTAATAGTTTTGGTAGAAAGAAAAAAAAATATCTGATTTGAAAATCCCACAAAAGTATGGTAATTTGGAAAGAATGACATATTTGATTTTACACCAGTTTATTTATCAGAGTATAAGATGCCCGCTCCGTGTCTTGTCCTGCTCCGTTAATTACCTAAGATAAACATGCTTAAAACGTCAACACAATGGTTGGTGAGTTCGTGGAGTTTGATAGAAAATAACTTTCTTTCAATGAATTTAAAAGGTGTATAGTGATTGTCGAAATAAATAATAGTTCTTTATGAAATAAATAACAAGTTGTGTTGAATAAAAATCCATAAGTAATTCATATATGATCTCAAGCGATCATAAGTTTCAAGTTTTAAATGAAAATGAGCTACGTTGTTATATGCTCGAAATGATGTGTTGGGTCAACTTTTAGAAGTAACGATATACCAAGCATTTTGGGTTGTCTTTTGTAGAATTCACAATTAAGTCGCATATGATAACAACTAAGGTTCAAGTACATGATTCATAATCATAACACATAGTGAAAATATTAATCTAGTGTCTGAAATCTATCAGTGTGGAGTGGTGGTTACTAAATACAGCTGTATCCTAATATATATGAAACATTCATATATTCATAATGTTATATTGCCCTAAGCCTCATGACACGCAAAACGTTAACAGAGTACCGAAAAACGGAGTGTTCATCAAATTAATGACGAAAGTTTTGCCCTCATGTAATAGGTGATTTGCCAATTCCTATTTTTCTCAAATATAGTGCATCGCGACTAAATACGACTAACCATGTAGGCATTCCGTCCAAGTATTTAGTGGATAGGTCGTCAGCCTCTAACAGGTTTCGAAGCTGTTCACTATATTCGCGCTCACCGCAATGATTAATGGCTCATGATCGAGGGACTTTATGGCAATAAAGTAAACTTAGGCAATATAGGTCTCAGGGTTCATAAAATACACGTCTTCTGGTCTTGGCAATTATTTCCAGTTGGAATGTAGAAATATCATAGTAAGGTTAACAGTACATTCATTTGTTATATGAATGCATACAATAAGTCTCATTATCATGTTACATCAAGTAGTTTAAAAATGTTATCTTTCAAATTCAATGTTTAAGCTAAGCAAGCAGTCTGTACATACAACGAACATATATTCCTCTCAAAGGTGATTCAAACATGTAAAGCATAGTGGATGATTTTGAGTAAATCATGAGAGTTTTATATAAGTGACAATTAAAGCATGTATCTCCCCCAAAAGAGTTATTAAAAATAAGTGTTAAAAGTAGGGGCCTCGACTCACGATAATTCATAAGAGTTTTCATAGTGCTTATAGAAGTATTGTATCGCAAAACAAATCATATAGTTGATAAATGAGTAAAATATTTCGAAGCATGTATCTCCCCCAAAAGTATAAATCAAGTATTAAAATAGGAGGGGCCACGACTCACCTGAAGCGTATCTGACAAGACGAAATTATAATATCAAGTAAACGATCACGGAAACTTCTTCAATACGAGACCTGAATATAAGCGAAGTCTAAGAGTCTAACTTACTACTAATAACAAATGTGGAAATGAGAAATCGTATAACGATTTGATCGGTGATATGAGTGTGATATGCTTAAAATGTCTCAAGTTAAAAATAATATACATATGCTATTATCTTGGTTCTTATGTTACTCGACTCAAAATATTATCTCCTCAAAATATATGATGAAATGATATGCAAAGTGGAGTCATTAAATTTCTAATAGCGAAACTTAAATAATGCACAACTAAAATGTAAAATGCATATGAAATGAGGGGTGAAAAATAGAAAATAACATAAGAATGTCAAGTGGAATTACTTGGTCCTTGTTCTTTCTAGATTTTATACTTTTTACCCTAACTGTGCTTGCGTTATGTCGTTAGTCCTCGGTTAAGTCCGTAGTCCATAATAGTCCAAATCTTGTCCATATGTCCATATAAGGCTTGGAGTTCAATGATATATCAATTTAATTCCTTTATAAACTGTTTTCACAGTTTCAGTCCATAAGTTTCTCAGGTTGGCAGTTTTGGTCCTTCTAGTCAAAGTGCGTTACATTTTTAGTCCTTTTTGCATAAAAATAACGGGAAAAATATTCTGAAATTTTATATAGCTTTATTAAGTTCATTTTAACTTATTTCAACTTCTTATTTCAGAAAAGAGCTTATTTTTGCATTATTGGGCCAATTAACGATTTAGAATAAGGCCCGTTAAGAAATCTAGAGGCGAGGACGTGAAATTAGTTTTGGGCCTGGACTTGGGTTATTTTTGTGAGTCTGAAAATGTTTCATATGGGCTCAGTGGGCTGGTCTAACGCCATTTCTTGTTGGGCTTTAATTTAGCCCACTCGAATTATACTTGGATTTTCCTGGATTTTAAGAAATAGCTACTAGTGATTTGTGAAACACTTTGATTAAATTCAAACGTCTAAATGAGGTTATAGGGTCGAACTTGAAATACGAAGTTTGTAGTTTGCTAGGTGGTCATTCGATCTATGTGAAAATATCTAAGTGTTATGTTTAAAAATTCGAAAATATACTTATGGTTTGTGGCCTGGTCGCATAGCTCAAATTTGAAAAATACCAGTATATATTTTCTAAGTGTTTTAGGCAGTTGGGTAGCCTAAAGTTCATGGCTTTTTAAAGACTTTTGAGGGCTTATTGTTGTTATCGCAAAGGAGGAAAAATGAAGACAGTTGAGTCGTGAGTTAATATATGTAAAAATGTATATACGTTATTTGTAAGGTTACGAAATAAATTGAGCATGTAGTGAGCAGTTCGGGTAGTTTTAGAACGAGGATTACTTGGTTTCATTTCTAAGTTATGAATTTTATCCGGTTTGACAAATGTTTAAATATGATTCGTGTTGACTTCATTTGAGTGAATATACAGTACATGAGGGTGTTTTAGAGCTCTCGAGATGTTTCTATACGTAATATAACTAATTGTTTAACGTTATACGCACACGTTATATACATAATGTTTCATACGTTCATATATAGATACATAGTTTGCATGATGCATGTTTTTACGTGAATGTGAAGCGTTAAGGCGTTGTAGAGACTTACAAAGAGATGAGAGAAAGCTGTGGTACGTTGATACTTAAGCAAGATCACCAGAACTCGAACCAAACTATACCCGTTTAGCTCTAAATGTTCCTTTCGACTCGTAAAGTAATTATTCCGTTTGAATAGGGATCTTCCCAGCAGTTGAGATCTTGCTAAAATGGACTAAAGGATAGCAGTAGGCATTGTAGGTGATTGAAAGTGAAAGTGTAAGAGGTGGTGAAGAGATAGTGGTGTTCGAATGGTAATACAAGGGCGAGTAGGCAGTTTATTAGCTAGGTTCGAACTACATTTTTACATGTCTTCTGTTTTGCTCGGTTGTTTCCTGGGTTGAGACAAGAGTTGCTGGACTTCTAAGGTGATTAGTGAGAGTGAAAGAAAGATGGAATGAGTGTTGAGTGGTGTGGGTAGAAGGTGATAGGTTAGGTATAATATAGAGGATATGTCACACGTTTTTCTTGACTTTCAAAGTCTTCACCCTCTATTATTGTTAGTTACTGTTAGATGGCAAAGGTTGAGGGGCCATGCTAACATGGTTTCTGACTGAAAAATATCTAAGGTAGGTATGGAGGTGTAGGTAAGGCTTATCTTTTAGTTGTTAGATCATATATACACACGTTTTCTTTTATTTGAGTTTAACCAAGGTGTTGACGAGCCTCACTTTGCCCCTACTGTCTAATTTCTCTTCTGAATGTTACATTATGCTAAAAATATTATTAGTGGAATGTAGGAACAGTCAAGATTCAAAATAGTTGAGTATTGGAGATTTTGTCTATACGTATAGGTAGTTTTGGGACGAACAAATGGGCCTTCAAAATCATAGTAATACTTGATATCTAGTCCTGAGATTCGACATATGTATTGTCTAGTGGGTCGTGAATGAGGGTGTGTAAAAATAACGGCATGTTACGTTTAAGAATCGAGAGAACGCGCGTCATTTTGGATGGCGTTGTGCTGGTCGAGTACATACATGAGTTAACAGAATTAAGTGGGTTTTGAAGCCTGTATCTCACGTGGTAGTGATGGGCCGGATGATGATGGGCTTGAAATTAATGAGGGTCCGATTGGCTTGTAGCTTGGTTTTAATTTGTGAAGTATTTGGTGAAAAGGAAAATTGTCATTAAGGTAGGATTTAAAATATTTAGTGTAGGTAGTCTATTATCACTTATTGTTATTTTGTGAGACTTGATTTAGTGAGAATGGTGTTTTGGGAGTTATTAGATCTTGTAGAGTCGTTATGACTCGAGGTACTTGTCGGGAACTAATGTTGTCATTTGATAAATGTCGTGATAACGTGACGTGGTGAAAATAATATATCAAGAAAAATTTTAAATTTCCCCGTAAAAATGGGTTTTATTAGACGGTAATACCGGATTAGTATTAATCAATGAGATGGATTTTCGTAGGATCCTACACTTAAGCAGAGGAAAAAATAATCTAAAATAACACCGCAGCGGAAATAAATAAATCAAAAGATACCATAACTAAAGCCACTGGTGGTCAACCGGGTCAGCCACCAATAATATTGATTACAAAACATAAAGATAAATTTTCTAAACTATCACAACAATAATTGTCTTAAAACCACCATCAAATGTTAATTGTTCAAAGGCATCATGCACTCCTCCAGCTTTCATAACCAAAATAAACGAAGATGAACATGCAGAACCATCATGCACATGATGTTGTACTACAGCCATTGTTCTAAAGCATTAAAAAGTTAGGACGTCATGTAACTTCAGTTATTTACGAACGGGTGGTTTTGTTTTTTTAGCTGCATTGCTTGTATCGTCTGTTAAGAGGTGTCTTCGAGCAGAGGTTCTTGGTACCTCAGTATTTGTCGCTTGGTCCTGCAAATGCTCGGCAGTCTCTACAGTAACAGGAGTAGATGCTTGGAAAATTTCAGACGATGCAGGGGTAACCGGAGGTTCGAAGGTAGTACCTGACAGAGTTTAGTTAATTATCACTGATAAAAAAGTAACTGAGCACACGAAAGAGAGAACAGCTAGTCAAATCAAAACCTTCTTCAACTGCTGAGTCTGGTTCAGGTCCTGTTAGCAAGAGCTTTTCATTAGGTGTTTGCTAGATTGTTGAGTTAACAGCAAGGGTCTCTTCAGCCGGTAGCAGTAGCTGCGGACCAGTCTCCATCACTGTATCAAGCACATAGACCTGGTTTTCTTTCGTAGACTCTGTCGAGAAGTGCAGCTGAAACAGATGTATGGTTCCTTCCAGGGCTGTCAAATGTGGCGGGAGTGTATACGGGTCTGTGTAACCTTCTTCTGAGACAACGTTGTTGACTTCTGTTACTATTGAGTGTACTTCGTTGCTAAAGCATGTCAACGTTAACATTCCAGTGTTGTCAGAAATCAATAACCTGAAGGAGTAGCTGCATAGGTAATAAACACAGGTAACTTGATTAGACAATATAAAGGGGTTTTTTTTTTTTTTGAAAAATTATTCCCTGGATATGCATTGTTTATAGACTGTTTTTGGTTATTTGTACCTGTAATCATTTGGCTGTCTTGGATCTGGTATCTCACAATGTGCATGTGGGCGATCGTCAAAGATTTTGCGCCTACAATCATGGCATCTGCGAAAGAACCATGGTTTCCCATCGACAACTTCTTCAACTGTTGCAACGACTGTGAATCTAACGTTCTATAAAAGGCAGTTTTAGATTAAAAAGTTTGTGTTGATATTTGCATATTTAAAGACACAAACCAATAAAACATGAACAAATAAGTAATCAATAAAAAACACACATGGCAAGTACAAAAGGTTGAACCACATAGAAACACATATGTAATAGAATATTAAACACTATATTAAGTGTTTTTAAACCTGCTCATACCATGGATAATTTTGGTTACTCATCTTCAATGATCCACTTAAGGGAGGTATGTTTTTAGTCTTGAAATTTGTTAAGTATCGCTAATATCTTTTTTAATGTGTTACAGCCACCGACAGTCTTGAGGCCCTTTAATGGTAACTCAGATCAAGATAATAGTTCTAGGTGCTTGTTACTTTTAGTAAATTTTTTCTGTTTCATTGAATATTAGGTTAACCATACAAAAAGAGAGTTGCATAATGTCTTTGTCAAAAAACTGTACAGGTAATAAGAAAACTGAATATAAGTTTAGTGTGTGTTTTTTTGATTATTTTTAATAGAAAGTAATTATGGATGTAAGCATCCAGCTATCTTTTAGTTCCAACCTAATTTGAGTATTTTTTGCTATAAGAAAGGCAGCCCTGCAACTGATTCAGGTAGCTATGGAACTAAACAATTGTAGTTTCCTAAGAAAAAGCAGGACATGCGGCTAGTATGAGCAAAAAAAAAGCGCAAATAGAGTTGGGACAACTAATATATAAACATTACTATTCTTACAGGCTTGTTGCGGTTTTAAGTTTGACAGAACTACTTACTGTTTCGTTTCTAGGATCCTCTCGTAGAAGCTCATCAATTGTCACCCTGTTTCTTGTCTTTTCATCCTCCATGTTATCATACCGGTAAGTGCGCACATTTTGTATCACTGGTGGCGGCACTAATTGATCGTACCTATAAGGATATTGCAGGTTAGGCAGCTGTCTATATGAATGGTGGTTTATGATTATGGATAAACATCTTATAAATAGCAAAGATGAGGTTTGGGAAATGAGTATTGGACTGAAATCAGGTATAATTATCTGTTAAATAATTCGGTGACTAAGTTGAAAAGTGAATATGTGTTATAAAAAGATATACGAAATAGCATTAAAAGAAGGCGGGACCAACTCACATGCTTAGGATATAATCAATTTCAGGGATAGGAGGGTTGAGATAGTAGTAAGTTGCGGGTGTACTAGAAAGCTGCAACCCTGCATTTGGTTGCGCGTTTGTTAGAACCTATCCTGTTAATTTATTTTAGATGTGGGTATGTGGCAACGATGTTACCTGTGTATGTTTTCACCCAGCATGAATTGACGGCCATCACGGTTGGTTTAGGTTCCTTTTCATAGGCATTAATGTCAAAGTCTCTGGCTTTCTCATTCCAAAGGGTGAATCTGACAGTGTCTCCTCTGCACACGGATAAACGCGCTAGTGAATTGTCATTCAGAATGGTTGTTATTCAAAAGGAACTCGTACGACTTACTCTAGGTTACGAATTATGATATCCCTCCAGACAACTTGCTTTTAACTGGGTTCCCTCGGTTCACGCACGTCACCAACAAAAAGAATGCAGCCTATGTAATCTGCAGCGAAGTAATGTGCGGTTATACCATTTTTTAATGGGTGATTGACAGTAATAGTGGTATCTACCTGTTAGTATGGCAGTGTTGTTGTCTGCACACCGAGGTAACTCATTGTATGATGAAAAGTTGAAATGATGTAGTGGGAATCCGTTTCCAGTATACCGCTGAACATCTGTGAGCCTCCCGAGTATCAAGGTGAAGTGATTAGGCAACGTCTGCATCCATTTTTTTTTTGTCCAGAAGGCCGAATCCGGTGATTGTGTATGTACCATTCATCTCGAGGATGTTATCAAATCTGGCCCGCTCGCGGCCTTCCGCATTCGCCTGTATCGCGCCATCCTATAATACGACAGAGAAATACAAATATCAAGGCTGGGTAATTTAATGTGCATTAAAAGTGGTTGTGCAGATTAACATCACCTGTTGCTCAAGTAATATGACACTGAGAGTCGGCTGCTTTGCTCCGATGGTGGATCTAACAACCCATTTACGATATACTCGCACGCGTATGCCTTTTCCAATGTCTGATGGTTTCAGATTAGCAACTCCAATAATTTTAAGATCTACAGCTGGTCTTTTTCCCACAGACTTTGCTATCGCTGCCAGCGCAGTATCATGCGACATTTTCCTGTATCATAACAATGCAATGATAAATGAGATCATAAATAAATGGCCAGAATAAGTAACAAAAGGTGGTGGTATGTGTTAAATTACACATACCTTTTACCTAATAAAACGGACCAAATAGACCAAAAACTAACCAAATATGCCAAATATGTTGTGTTTTTGTGTTTATGCATGTGCAGGTACGGATATGTGAGAAATGGACAAAAATCATGAGAAAACGGCAAAACCGAGCACGAGAATGGAAAGAACGTGAAAACCCGAGGCCGGGGAAGAAATCATCAAAGGAAATCATATTCAAGCTCAAAAATGCCAAAACAAGCCCTTGGATCACTTTATTTTACAAAATCAGTCCTTGGATTAACTTTCCAGATTTGGCAGTTTTGGTCCCTCAAAATTAAAATCTAATCCTAAGTTAAACCAAACCCTTTTATCCTAAAACTAATACCCCAACCCAACAATTATTTCCAGCCCAACAAACCAAGCCCAACATCAAATAAAACCAACAAACCCATCCAACCCACACCCCGTTTTTAGTTAAACACCAAGGTCAAATCAAAATAAGTCAACCCTTTCCCATCACCTTTCCCGCTTTTCCCTTTCCCCAAATTTTGATAACCAGACAACCATGTCCCCCCATGCTCCTAGACATCCTTGTCTCCTTCTTTTCACTGCCACAGCCACCTTTCCCCCTATGCGCATCCTCACAAAGTCAACTCCTCCACGTTGGAAATCCACTAACCTATTTTCCCGCCAAAACCCAAATTGACGACTGAGATTGAATGAAGCTAATCCAAGGGGTGGGATTTGCTCAGAAGAACCAGATGAGCTTTTTAAATGATATAAATACCCTCTTAATCACACAAAAGAGGATTCAGTTAGATTTTCAGTTCGAGTAGGAGTAGTGTAATTGAGTTTCTTAAGTCGAATTTAAATAAGCTTTAGGTTTAGCTTAATCTCAGGTTGTTGTAATTTTAATTTCATATTCAATTTCAGTTCCAAAGCATTGTATTATTTCAGTTATAATTCAAGTTAAATTGTAATTCAGTCATTTAAGTTAACAGTTGTTTTAATTTCAAAAGCTCTTTTTCTCGGTTTCATTAAGCTTATATAAGCTATTTTTAGCTTATTGTGAGTTCCATTCGGTTTAATTCAGTTTAAATTTCAAAATAGTCAAAAAGTCAACTAAAGTCAACTTTTGCTTATTAGCTTATTCCAGTACTGTTCTATCAGTTTTTATTGCTTATCTTATCTTATTATGGTTTTACATTCATTTGTGTTTCAAGTTTTCAGCTCAAATTTCACTTTCATAGCTTACAACCAAAACAGCCTCACATAGAGGACTGTTTGGGTCAATGGGTGAAATGGGTCAAATCAGGTACTCACTGTTCATATGCACTTTTAGATATTTCAATTTGGCTTAACTTAGGATGGATCAGTTGTTTGTAGGAATTCTTAAGCCTATTTGAAGGTTTGATAGGTTTTGAGTGGTTTAGTGTAATTTTAGAATATTTACTGTTTGAGTAGCTTATTATAGGATCTGCCCTTTTAATCCCTTATTTTTGGTGTTTCTAGTATCCAATGCAGTCCACTTAGTCAATATTTAGTAGTAGTTAAGTGCCTTTAAGCCTTGGATTAGTTTTGCTCAATCCTTGCATAAACAGTCTGTTTATCTTGAATTTTGCAATATGCAGCCTTTTTCTTTAATTTTTAATTTGTTCACTTTAAGATGATATAGGCTGAAAATTGGCACAGATATAATTGGGTTGCTATTCCAGTTGTTGCCATTTTTTATAGATTTTTAGAATTAGCTTATTAGAGCTTTTCAATAGCTTGAAAAGTCTCATTTTTCCCCTGCACCATTGCATATCAACAGGCTTTTTAGCTTATTTGGTTAATCTTAGTCCTTAGTAGTTTCATATTGTGGCTTATTCTGAGTTTTGTGATAATTCTAGGTTAAGTTTAGCACACTAGCTTATCTCAGTTTCATTCTATAGCTTAATTGTAGCTTATCAGTCCCTAGCTTAATGCCTTTTGCTCATTTGTCCACTATTATGTTTTTCTCAGCTTATTCATGTGCTTATTAGTAGTTTTGAAATTAGTTCCCTTTATAAAAGTTGCTTATAATCTAGTGCTTAATAGGTTTTTAAAAAAGAAAATAAAAAAAATATATTTAGAGAAAAAGAGGTGCACCAGGTTCGAACCTGGGACCTCTTGTTAACCAAGCACACACACAACCAACTGCCCTAGGGTCTTTGTCTGGTTATGGTGTGCAACATTTATTACTTATCATAGCTTCGGTTCTTTTAGCTTATTAAAATTGTTTAGCTTATTCTAGCTTATCTGGATAAGCTAGCAACCCTAGCTTATTTTTCCTAGGGTTAGAACATTAATTAGGACTTTTCTGTAATTTTTCATATTTTTCCAATTTCATTTAGTATTTGTAATTCATTTTTCTTTTTAATTCAGTTTTTAATTCATAATTAATTAAATATTAAACAGAAAAATATAATTCCTTTTTTTTTAAATTTTCTTTTATAAATTAGAACTTAGTAAAATTAGTTTAGCATCCGTAGAGTTAGTATTTCATCGTTTTGACGTTTAGGCTCGAGATTTCCCGGTTTAAACGCGTTTTTAAGTTTTCTTTACGTTTTTAGCTACACGTTCTTTAGATTATCGTTTTCCTAGATTATTAAATCGTTTTTAGTTTATATTTCATTATTTTTAGTTTAAATCCCAAAATCTCATCATTTTCACTATTCAAACACGTTTCACGATTCGAATTAACGAAATTTCATTCAAACCTTCGTTGGGGATAACGACCTGGGTTACACATACTTCACTTGTGTTTTCCTAGGAAATAATTACATATTGATTTTCGCGAATCAATTTTTGGCGCCGCTGCCGGAGAAGGTTGAACTGAATTTTTGATTCCCGTTTTGTCGATTCGTGTTTTGAAGACCCTTCCCTGTGAAGTTATCGTTTTTTCTCGTAAACATTTTCTTATAAAAACCCAAAAATATTTTCCTTTCTAAATTTTGTTTTCCTTTTAAATTTAATTTTTCTTCTATCTTAGTTTGTTTTTCCATTTTAAAAATCAAAAATATTCTTCTTATTTCTCTTATTCGTTTAATTCTTTATCTCTCACCCTCTATCCGTTAAATTCTATCTTCTTATCTCTTTAATGTTTAATTCTTATGTCGTCACTCGGCTATCACTGTTTTCATTGTAAAAGTCTAGTGGGTGATGATCATCGTTGTTACAAGTGTTTGTGTGAGCGGTGTGGAAGTAATTGTAGAAACGGATTTTGTAATTGGTGCGAATCATTCATTAATCCAAATCCAAATTCTTTCAATAATTCTCAAGGTTTTTCCGACTACCCTCCACAATCCCAGCTATATTCATTCAATCAGCAAAATTGCTTTAATTATGGAGATCCGTTGGGAAGTAATTCACTTTATGAACGATGTTTTTGCAAAGAATGTGGGTTTACTCATGGACTTTGCAAGTGTTGCACTTCTGAAATCGGAAGTGCACTTACTTATCCAAATTTTCAAAATGATTTCAACCCTCCTTAGAATTCATTTGGTCAAGAACCGCGCTATCAAAACTTCAATGATACATCGTTTCAAAATGTGCCAAATGATCTTAGTGCAAATTGTGGAGGTCCTCACCAAAGTTTTGATTGTCAAGCAAGTAATATGCTTGTCTATGAGCAAGTTTCGTGTAACAATCAAAATTTCGGTTATGACCAATATCCATATACGTCACTGAATCAATCACAACAATCATATTGTTGTGAGTACTGTGGAGGTCCGCATTATAACTCTGATTGTCAAATGAGGAACTCGCTTGTCTATGAGCATGGCCCTTGTAACAATTATGACTATTCTTATCATGACCAACCTCCACAGTGTCAAACGATTCAAACGAAACCTCAGCCATTTCCTCAAGAATTATTCCAAGAAATTCAAGATGTTAGGGATAAACTTAAGGATTTGGCTCTTAAAAAAATAGCCCAAGAAATTCAAGATGTAAGGAATAGACTTACTGATCTGGCTATTAAACATACCCAATAAGATCGTCATGAAAAATCTATGGAAGATTTACTCGCCGAAGAACGAGCAGCGCAAAGGCGTTCCCTATTTCTCAAGGCTGCCATTCTCGATGACGATGAGGAGGACGACGAGGAGAGTGCTATTCTTATGAATGATACCATTTCTCAACTCCCTCAGTCTATTGCAACCACATCCATCTTACCGACTTTGGACTTCAAGGACTCTCTCATTATGGGGGATGAGCATCTTAGCACTATTCCTGAAAAGGAATCGGACGAATTCATAAAGTCTAGTGTTGAGAACCTTTTCCCAATCCTAAGTGAGTCTGAGGATATATCCGACAGTGAAAGTGATGGGTCTTTTCGTAGTGATCATCCTCTTGACACTACGGATGATTTTTCTGGGATTTTCCCTAACCCTCTTTTCAATTCCAACGATGATTTTTCCTCTAGTGATGACGAATCACTTCCTGATGAGGACATTCCAAATGAAAGTCTCAAAGTCTATTCGAACTCTCCTTTTGAATTTGATGACGAGTACTTTTCTAGCAACGTAAATCCTCTTTTTGATGAAGTGTTAGAGAATGATGAGGTCAAGGACTCTATTATTCCTAAACTTGATAATACGACCTCAATTCTTAATCCCGAGATTCATAAGGACATTCTTTCTCTGACATATGTGACATTTCCCTCTGAGGATCGCCATTATATCGACTTCAGATATGTCGTTCGAGTTTTTCTACATTTCTTCACCTATAAGGTAGCTTGTCCTTTCCTTCACTCGTTTGGGAGTGAAGACACCATTTTTAACCCCGGCATCTCAATTTATCATTTTTTTTTAGCCGGGTATATCTCATCGGAGTGGAACTTTCAAGTACTTAAATGTTTATCCAAACATATTGAATGAAAGTCCGATGGAGATTTTCTCTTCCACATGCTTCCCCAAGAACAAATGAATTCGGGGTGAGTCAAGCTAACGACTTAATCACAAACAAGCGCTTCGTGGGTGGCAACCCATGCTTATCCGTGTGTTTTATTTGTGTGCTAATAAGTGTGACGTGAGGAGTTCTATCTCTTCCATTTCTTGTGTTTGGTGTTTGTTTTCTTGTGCAGGATTTGCCCGATATCGGAAGACTCTCACGCTCATGGTTTTGTCTATCACTCAAGTCTCAAGAAATCTGGTATCCTTAATCTTATCGGCTAATGTTATCTATTTGGCATAATTCATAAACGGCCTTAGATTTGCGTAGGATGACCCTTACCTTTAAAACATTGAGGAAAATGTTTCATTTTAGTCTGGGGGGGGGTGATCTTTCGATTTGATTTTACCTTGCATTTTTTCGTTTACCCTCGCAACCCCGTTTATCCACCAAAAATCCAAAAAAAAAATGAGAAAATTAAAAAAAAAAAAAATTGCAAAAATATCATAAGTGTTTTGACACATTGTTGATTTTCCGCTGGTGAGAGTAGGAATAAAATTTTGACTTGACCGGGCGTGTTGAGCTCTAGCTTGTCCCCCTTAACCTTTTTGACTAAGCATTCGCGGATCTTTTTATTAAAGATTTTAAATTTGCGAAGAACGAGAAATGATAGAGTTGATTATAAGTTGTGATGCTAAGCAAGGATTAGTTGGTTATCTTAAAGGCTCATTAGTGTAATTTGTGGTTTTTCCTCCCATAAGCTAAAAAGTGTTGTTTTCAAACTTTTGAACATTAGAAATCGTTTTGTTACAAATTTTTATACAATTTTGATATAAAGTCCGAGTTCAACTTTTTATTTTAATTTTTGAGAAAGCATATATATATATAAAAAAAAATGAAAAAATGAAAAATGAAAAAAATGAAAAAAAAATGAAAAAATGAAAAAGAAAAAAAAAATGGAATGATATTGCAAAATAAGAAAATGGAATGATATTGCAAAATGCAATAAGTTTTGATGTTGCAAAAATAAAGATGTATATGTTGTTTATATGAATAAATGTAGGAAACTTGCTTTTTCTTAAATTTAAATCGGAAGTTGAACTAGGATTCGTCAATTTTGTCATAAAGGTTAAACGGTAATTTGGTAGATTCTTGATTTCAAAGGTCCCAAAAGCTCCGGTACTATTCTCTGTGAGGAGTCAAAAGCCTGGTCACCTAAAACCAACTGGTTTGGGATGTGCCGAGAAGAAAGCCGTTACATGGAGTGATCTCTTCTTTGAGTCTCTAATCTCTAAATGATCGTTTGTTGCTATTTATTTTAGTATTTAATACTAACTTACTGGGAATATCTAAAATCTTTGAAATCGAAATCCCGCTGATTCCGGTACTATTCTCTGTGAGGTGTCAAAATCCTAGTCACCTAAAACCAACTGGTTTGGGATGTGCCGAGAAGAAAGCCGCTACATGGAAAAGGCCCTTTTTGATCCTTAGATTTTCGAGGTTCCCGGTAAATTAGTATTTGACTTAAACAAGTAATAACCATAATAATATCGATTTCTGTGATCAAACTTTTGAAAATGAGCACACTTGCCAAACTTATAGAACAATTGGGGAGTGAAAAGTTTACAAATTACATTCATGAGTAGCGTTAGTATCTTAACTTATATTTAACAATGATTTCGTTTTTAAGCTTGGTTTCGGGACTTGTGAAAAATCAAGGACGATGAATTTTATCCGTATGGTCACTTCTTTATGAGTTGTGTTTCCTACTCCGTGATCCTAAAAGTTATTGTGAAATAATGAAAGTCAACATCTCGTCACAAGAAAAAGAGAAAAATACAAAAATAGTGTAAGTGTGAATAAAATGGAAAAACGGGGCGTTTTTAGATTTTTTGATTTCTTAAATCTCTTTTGAATATTTTGCTACTTTTCAAAGTTAGTAAAAAGAGGTTTGAAATTCTTGGTTTCAAAAGCGTGAGTTGATAACATTGCGTGAGGACACGGGAATACCTTAGTCTGGAGGATTTTGGTATGTGTTAAATTACACATACCTTTTACCTAATAAAACGGACCAAATAGACCAAAAACTAACCAAATATGCCAAATATGTTGTGTTTTTGTGTTTATGCATGTGCAGGTACGGATATGTGAGAAATTGACAAAAATCATGAGAAAACGGCAAAACCGGGCACGAGAATGGAAAGAACGTGAAAAGCCGAGGCCGGGGAAGAAATCATCAAAGGAAATCATATTCAAGCTCAAAAATGCCAAAACAAGCCCTTGGATCACTTTATTTTACAAAATCAGTCCTTGGATTAACTTTCCAGATTTGGCAGTTTTGGTCCCTCAAAATTAAAATCTAATCCTAAGTTAAACCAAACCCTTTTATCCTAAAACTAGTACCCCAACCCAACAATTATTTCCAGCCCAACAAACCAAGCCCAACATCAAATAAAACCAACAAACCCATCCAACCCACACCCCGTTTTTAGTTAAACACCAAGGTCAATTCAAAATAAGTCAACCCTTTCCCATATCCTTTCCCGCTTTTCCCTTTCCCCAGATTTTGATAACCAGACAACCATGTCCCCCCACGCCCCCAGACATCCTTGTCTCCTTCTTTTCACTGCCACAACCACCTTTCCCCCCATGCGCATCCTCACAAAGTCAACTCCTCCACGCTGGAAATCCACTAACCTATTTTCCCGCCAAAACCTAAATTGACGACTGAGATTGAATGAAGCTAATCCAAGGGGTGAAATTTGCTCAGAGGAACCAGAGGAGCTTTTTGAATGATATAAATACCCTCTTACTCACACAGAAGAGGAGTCAGTTAGATTTTTAGTTCGAGTAGGAGTAGTGTAATTGAGTTTCTTAATTCGAATATAAATAAGCTTTAGGTTTAGCTTAATCTCAGGTTGTTGTAATTTTAATTTCAGTTTCAATTTCAGTTCCAAAGCATTGTATTATTTCAGTTATAATTCAACTTAAATTGTAATTCAGTCATTTAAGTTAATAGTTGTTTTAATTTCAAAAGCTCTTTTTTCTCGGTTTCATTAAACTTATATAAGCTATTTTTAGCTTATTGTGAGTTCCATTCGGTTTAATTCAGTTTAAATTTCAAAATAGTCAAAAAGTCAACTAAAGTCAACTTTTGCTTATTAGCTTATTCCAGTACTGTTCTATCAGTTTATATTGCTTATCTTATCTTACTATGGTTTTACATTCATCTGTGTTTCAAGTTTTCAGCTCAAATTTCACTTTCATAGCTTACAACCGAAACAGCCTCACATAGAGGACTGTTTGGGTCAATAGGTGAAATGGGTCAAATTAGGTACTCACTGTTCATATGCACTTTTAGATATTTCAATTTGGCTTAACTTAGGATGGATCAGTTGTTTGTAGGAATTCTTAAGCCTATTTGAAGGTTTGATAGGTTTTGAGTGGTTAAGTGTAATTTTAGAATATTTACTGTTCTGAGTAGCTTATTATAGGATCAGCCCTTTTAATCCCTTATTTTTGATGTTTCTAGTATCCAATGCAGTCCACTTAGTCAATATTTAGTAGTAGTTAAGAGCCTTTAAGCCTGGGATTAGTTTTGCTCAATCCTTGCATAAACAGTCTGTTTATCTTGAATTTTGCAATATGGAGCCTTTTTCTTTGATTTTTAATTTGTTCACTTTAAGTTGATATAGGCTGAAAATTAGCACATATATAATTGGGTTGCTATTCCAGTTGTTGCCATTTTTTTTTTAAAGATTTTTAGAATTAGATTATTAGAGCTTTTCAGTAGCTTGAAAAGTCTCATTTTTCCCCTACACCATTGCATATCAGCAGGCTTTTTAGCTTATTTGGTTAATCTTAGTCCTTAGTAGTTTCATATTGTGGCTTATTCTGAGTTTTGTGGTAATTCTAGGTTAAGTTTAGCACACTAGCTTATCTCAGTTTCATTCTATAGCTTAATTGTAGCTTATCAGTCCCTAGCTTAATGCCTTTTGCTCATTTGCCCACTATTCTGTTTTTCTCAACTTATTCATGTGCTTATTAGTAGTTTTGAAATTAGTTCCCTTTATAAAAGTTGCTTATAATCTAGTGCTTAATAGGTTTTTAAAAAAGAAAATATATATATATATATTTATATATATATATATATATATATATATATATATATATATATATATATATATATATATATATATATATATATATATATATATATATATAAATATATATATATATATTTAGAGAAAAAGAGGTGCACCAGGTTCGAACCTGGGACCTCTTGTTAACCAAGCACACACACAACCAACTGCCCTAGGGTCTTTGTCTGGTTATGGTGTGCAACATTTATTACTTATCATAGCTTCGGTTCTTTTAGCTTATTAAAATTGTTTAGCTTATTCTAGCTTATCTGGATAAGCTAGCAACCCTAGCTTATTTTTCCTAGGGTTAGAACATTAATTAGGACTTTTCTGTAATTTTTCATATTTTTCCAATTTCATTTATTATTTTTAATTCATTTTTCTTTTTAATTCAGTTTTTAATTCATAATTAATTAAATATTAAACAGAAAAATATAATTCTTTTTTTTTTTTAATTTTATTTTATAAATTAGAACTTAGTAAAATTAGTTTGGCTCCCGTAGAGTTAGTATTTCATCATTTTGACGTTTAGGCTCGGGATTTCTCGGTTTAAACGCGTTTTTAAGTTTTCTTTACTTTTTTAGCTACACGTTCTTTAGATTATCGTTTTCCAAGATTATTAAATCGTTTTTAGTTTATATTTCATTATTTTTAGTTTAAATCCCAAAATCTCATCTTTTTCACTATTCAAACATGTTTCACGATTCGAATTAACGAAATTCCATTCAAACCTTCGTTGGGGATAATGAACTGGGTTATACATACTTCACTTGTGTTTTCCTAGGAAATAATTACATATTGATTTTTGCGAATCAGGTGGTCATTAAGAAAAATGCATAGGCTGTAAACCGTGTCCAAGTAACCACCACATCATAGTTGGTGTTAGCGGGGGCCAGCCTAGTATAAGTTTACCTTAGTTCGAAAAATGTATTGCTACTACATGGAAACAGATACATGTTTGTGGTCTCTTTAAATGGATATAGTCTGTGAAGTACTCGCCGGTCATCTTTCTAGGCTTTGGAAAGTACACGCCAAAGAAGTCTCCGAAGGTATCCATTCTTATAACATAATAAAAGGGTAGGTCTATTCTCTTCTCTATAGGGCCGCACATGTAACTGTGAAATCGAATGTAGCAAAATCTGTGGACAATCTCTTGTCCGTATAGGATGCCGGTAGAATGTGTGTGACCCTATATGGGTTCACTGACCTGGCCTTTAGCAATAGGCGACAAAATTAGTAAATATATAACTAAGAAAGATACAATCCGCAAGGGTTAAAAGAAGATGTTAGATCCTATATGGGTTCACTCACCTGGGCTTTAGCAATAGGCGACAAAATCTGTAAAAATATAACTAAGAAAGATACAATCCGCAAAGGTTAAAAGAAGATGTTAGACCCTATATGGGTTCACTCACCTGGGCTTTAGCGATAGGCGACAAAATCTGTAAAAATATAACTAAGAAACATACAAACCGCAAAAGTTAAAAGACCATATTAGACCCTATTGGATATAGGTTATGTGGTGGAATTCCAGTGAACGAAAGCGTGTTAAGGTACTCTATTGGACATAGTAATTATGTGGCTCCTCTGTCGTTTCCGCGTGGTGTAGCTTCGTCGTTACTTGCATATACATGACTGGTGGCAGACAACATCTGCAGGACATCTGAATTAATGGCGTCGGCAGTTTCATTTTTTGGACAAACAATCGCCCTTTCTTGCAAGGCCTCGGCAGTTGGTGATTGAAGAATGGTGTCAGGATATATAAACCGTATAAGTTCCATCCTCGCGTCATCACTATCTGGAATACAGTACATTTCAGGTATATGTATCCATGAGGTGTCTTCAGGATCCGATTCATCTGGTTCACCAATAACACCGTTCCCTACGTCTACCAGCCATTTGGAAAATGCTGCGGTGGCATGCAACTGTTGGGGAGACGCCTGTATCCTCGTCAGTCGCATATTTTTTGTCAACAAATGAACTTTGAAGTGTTTCCATAGGATTCAGTGATACATGAAGAAATGATTTGGTGTTTCGTACCTTTTTTACTGGTAAAGTTTGTCTGAAGTCCCCCCCTAGGATCACTGACTTGTTTCCAAACACAACCGTTGGTCTATCTAATAGATCTCGCAAGGTCCGGTCGAGAGCCTCAAAACATTTATGATCGTTCATGGGTGCCTCGTCCCAAATTATTAGGTCTGTTTGTATCAGTAAATCAGCCAACTGAGTATGTTTTTTTACAGTGCACATAGACTCATTTGTCACATCTAACGGTAACTTAAACCTTGAATGAGCAGTGCGACCTGATGGCAACAGGAGCGAAGCTATTCCAGAAGAAGCCACTACAAGAACTATCTTCCGATCCACTCGGAGTGCATAAATTATACTCTTCCATATAAAAGTCTTTCCAGTCCCACCGTAACCATACACGAATATTAGCTCATGTCTGTTATTTCTAACCCCTTCGACAATGGTATCGAACAGTTGCCGTTGCTGAGTATTAAGATTTGGCACCAGTCGATCCCTTTCAGCGGCCATAGCTTCTGTGTCATAGCTTCGTTCCTCCATGACTGTTCTATTTCTTAGAATTTTGAGCAGACGTCGCGTAGGGAGATGCATACCAAAGTCTGTAACCAATTTTCATGAAACCTAAGAATACCTTCTAACTCGTACAGAATCCCATTTTGCAATTCTTCATCAGTCAAGTTAACTTCAGGCATGTGCAACAGCTGCGACAACATTCTGGGTATATCATCACTCATAAGCCTCCAGTGTTTATTCCAAAAACATATTGGATTAGTGACATCACAAAAGATGAGAATTTGATAGAACAGTTGTCGTATTTCTGATGCTGTAGCTGTTAAGGCTGCTTCTAAAAGTGCAAGCGACCATTCTCCGTCACCTGCTAATAAACCCATTGCTTCACACGGTGCTCTGTTAGTTGGATAAATGCGACCCTCAACTGTACATATAGCTGGAAACGATGCACACCCCTTCTGATGGCAGATTAAAAGCCTTTGGTAAAATAAATCACCAGCACTGGGATTTATATACGCTAACCTACCAATCGACGACTTGTTAAGGTTTCGTCTAGGCGACCAAAACTTTTGAGGACTATTCCAAACAAATTCGGAAGGAAAGTCTAGATATGTTAGGTGGTGACCAAGTGTAGACCGAGCATTAAAATCTAACCATTCCGTAAGGGTGGTTTTCTTGTTACTCGGATTTTCGACAACAAATTCTAAACTTTCGTTTGTTCTGAAAGTTACATGCTGCATATTTTCAAGATGAACAGCTAGTATCTGCACAGCCAGATCCCTATGGTGAATATCAAATCCCAGCAATCGCCAACAGGCTTCGTGTGGCCCTATGTATCTTGCATCTAGGTAATTCTTTATTTCGTCAATTTTGATTGCAGGTGCTTGGCTAGTCGAAGGCGTGTCTCCAACAGACCTTGTTATCTGTGTGACTATCCGATCCGTACCTTTTGAAATATACTTGAATAAATACTTAATCAGCATTGTCCATTCACAATATTCTACATTGATGTGTGCATAAAACCTTCTGAGAAGCAGCATGTTATACGGTACAACATAGGCATTGTCTAGCTCAACATTTTGAATGGTAGTCACATCGCCCCAAGGACGCCTACGGTAATGAACGTGCCCGTTTTTGTCAATGGATGTCGCATTGGCATATGGTTTAGGAAACCCTTTTGTGCATGCATCAGTCCCCTTCATACATGGTGCTGATTTATTAGCCACCCCACACGGGCCGTGTATCATAAGCTCGCTAACAATCCGCTAACCTTCCGGATCAATGTCCCTAGCAGGTAGCTCAGCGGATAGATATCGATCGATATCCGCATTTGTACGCACCCTCGAAGACTCTTTTATCCACAACAACAAATGACAATGCGGTAGCCCACGTTTCTGAAATTCGACCGTGTACAAAACTGGAAAGTTATGTGAAAAAGTAAGTCAGGTATAATGTAAAAGATTTATGTACAGGCACATGTTAATAGAAATTGGAACTTACTCGCTGTAACTGATCCAAAGGGCCTCCCGTCACGTAGATACGCAATCAGAAGGTGGATTTTCTGTTCGAAAACACGGTCAACAACATATGGCCTATCAGCAACGGTGACGTCCGGGAACTGTTCCATATATTCTGTAATCTTTGGCCATCTAACGTTGCACGTAAACGTGATGAAGAAAGATGGGTTTTCATGAACCCGGAAAATTTCGAGTGCATCAAGATAGTGGTTGTACATATACTGTGGTCCACCAACGAATGATGCAGGAAGGATTGTTCGCATTCCTACATCAGAACCATTCCGATCACCCCGTGTAATCGCGTCATATACCCCCGAAAGATAATCATTTCTGATATCGTTTTGGTGTTGTTGGTCCCTTTTTAACAATTTAGAGTTAACTAGAAAGTTAATCTATTTGTGTTTATGACTAATACAATGTTAAGATTAATTCTAACAGTTATAAAACGTGAATATAAGAAACACAATATTTTTCAACGTTTAAATTCTTATTAGAAATAATTCCAAGAATCTATTACCCAAGTGTTTTGCGAAACAAACACTTGGGATTGAATAGACAAGGGTATGGGGTGTCTCCTATCGAAACTCAAGTTTTGCTTGAGTGGTAACAATATACCCACTGAGCTATCTCAGTGAGTTGTATACTCTTTGTAGGAGAGAAGTTACTTTGTAAAAGTTCTAAGATTTCAATATACAAAGCACACTTGAACTTCTCTCCATCTGATCTATTTATACACAAGTAATCTAAGTATAAGTGATTAAAAATAATACAAGTTGTTGAGGTTGCGTGTCTGACAATTACAAATAGTAATTGTCATTTCCAAGAACCAATAGGAAAGGGCAAACAAGACTTTGGGAGTTATTGGCTGATACTCCATGACTTTTAGCCGCAATAGGGAAGGTTGGATCTGACAAGAGAAGAGTGTTTGGTCTGACACTTTTATCTTCTCAGATCTTTTCCCTATTGTTCCCGCCTTTTCTTCAGGCGTTGGTTCCTCAGTCTTCAATCACTTTGTTTGTTGAGGAGACTGGGGTTCAGTGAGTTCTTGTCCAATACTCACTGAACCATCATCTTCTTCTTTGGCTTAATTCCTACTCAGGGAGTACCGCCTTCCTGAGTAGTGAATCCTTCTTCTTTAATTCGCCTTAAGCATCCTGAAGATGACTCACTGAGAGGCTGTTCTCTCAGTGACTTGAATTGTTCTCGGTTTAAGTTAACACTTAGTTAATTTGTGTCCAAATCATGTTTGAAGTATTCTTGGGTTTTTCATGACCCAACAATCTCCCCCTATTTGGATATAAATTATTCCTAAGTGTTTTGATCAGATATGAGTGAGCTAAAGACTTCTACTCATACTGAATGTACTAGAATGTAAATAAGGACACTGAAATAATAAAAACATCATCTTATTGATATCATTACAAGTCTTATCAAAACTAAGTACAAAAGGGATAGTGGCAGGTATTCAGGCTGATCAATCTGTTCACTTTAATACCAAGGGCTTCAAGCTTGGGCTTCTTTGACTGCAGCTCTTGTTGGTCAGTGCTCATTGATTTTCCTTTTCAGATCTTGACAAAACTTCACATTTTCAGGACTCTTGAGTGGAGAGGCCATCATTAGAAAGCCAAGCATAGCTTTGATCCCTGACAAATCGATGTCACTCCACCTTTGGAAGGCTTTGTCTCCTAACTCATCAATGAAGAACAAACCTCTTTCAGGTTGTTCAATGACCATATTGTTCCTGAAAGGAACACCTTCAAGGAGAGCCCTATTGCAGTCAAGACCAGGAATCTTGATCTCAGGCTCAGCTTCAATCTTCTTTCTTTTTCTTGAAGAAGACTGAGAGGGAGCTGGTTGTGCTGAATCAGGAAGAAGAGATGGAGTGCCAAGTTCCTAAGGTGCTGCTGCCAATCTTTCGTACCTCAGACTCAAAGACTTCATTAGATTAGGGACCACAACATTTGATTTCTTTGCTATTAATGGACCCAACTCATCCAATTCTGTGATCCCGAAGTCAGTGAATCTGAAGGGTTTATGAACATCAAAGTTTCTCATGTCAACACCTCTGTAGACAGTAACTGTGGCAGGATTAGTGTTTCGATGAATATGAACATCAGTGATTGGTTCTGGATTCAACCTTTCAGTCATATACCACTGATATTTCTTAATTTTGTTCTGCCTGATCTCTTCAGCCCTTTTATTCCTTTCCTCCCTTTTCTTCCTGAGAGTGATCATCTCCTCAGACTGAGCCTTTACAAAGGTCATACCACCCTCTCTTCCTGAGAGATCTTTAGCCTCAAGACCAATTTTCTCAGCCTCTTCATGAACAACCTTAATTATAGCAGGCTTGCTTACCTTCTCTTCCTCCTTTAACTTCTTCTTTTCTTCCTCTTCCTCAAGATAAGCACTGAGTTCATCAGCTGTGAAGTGGTGAAGAACTCCATCAATATCATATGGGATCCTGGGTGGTGATTCAGGATCCTTTGCAACCGAGATCGGTGCTGGTTGAGGCTCAGGTTCAGTGAGGATGCCTTTGCCTTTATCTTGATGGGTGGAAGAAGCTTCAGGAATCTCCCCCTCAGTGTGAGAATGAGGTTGCTGGGTTGTGGAAGCTTTAGGGACTCCAGTGTCTTTCTCCCCCTCAACTGTTTCTTGAGCCATGGTGATAGCAAGAGTTGGAGTCACTGGAGCAGCAGGACCCTTGAAGGCCTGATAGATCTCAGTCATCATTGATTTGATGTCCGAGGTGTCTTTCTGAAGAGTTGAGATCTGATCCGCCAGAGATGCCTGAGAAGCCTCGATGCCTGACATCCTTGACCCAAGAGACCATGCCAAAGATGTTGAAGATTGTGCCCAAGTACCCAGATGTTTTTCCTGATGACCCAAGGAAGTCCTGATTGAGTCCAATGAAGAGGTAAGACCCTGAATCTTAGAATCCTTCAGTAAGCTGAGAAGATCACTAAGTTCAGCTGATTGCTTCTGGTAAGTCTCAGCAGCCTGAAGAACCTTCTTATTGAGTACGGGGTCATCCTTGACAGCTGTTTGAATAGTTCCAAGGCTTTTGGTGATGCCTTCAAGAGTAAGATTGAACTTCTGGAAATGAAGATCAATAGCTGACAAGGAGTGATTGGTGTCAGAGTGTATCTCGATCACATCATCATGAAAACTTTCAACATCTGCCTTCAGGTTGGCATAGTGAACAGCAGCTTCAGTGTGATGATCGAACATCTTTTCAGAGAGACCAGTGAAAAGAGCTCTATTGGTCATCAGTAGGAATTTGACCAATTTTCTTTCAGTGAGGGGAAGAGAGTCATCATACTTTTTGAGGATGTCCCTAGTATCAGAAGAATCAGAAGATTGAGAACCTAACTCTTCACTTTGGTGTGGAGGTGACTGATGTGATTGTTCAGGCTGTTCATCAGTTTCCATATCCTCACCTGCCTCAAACACCTCTTCATCACTCTCTTACTTGAGCTCTTCATCAGACTCAAAAAAAGCCTGAAAGTCCCCCATGGACTCAATACCCAAAAATTCAACCGGCTCCTCTTTATAAAAAGACTCGCCTTTGGTTTGGTCAGGTCCTGACCCCGTTGTCATAATAACTGAGTGGGTTTGCTCAGCCTGACTAGCCATAATAACTGGGGTAACACCAGCCTGGCTTTTGGGGGCAGTTCCTGAGAGAATTGGACCGCCTGAGGGGTTTATGGGTTCCGTATCAGCGGGTTGTTTCTTTCCCTCTGAGTCTTTGTCCCCCTTAGCACCTTCAACCACAGATGGGTATTTTCCAGTGGTATCACTAGGTACTGATTGTGAAAGTTGGTGGACCCCCTTCCCATCAGGATTGCACTGTCCTTTAGGGGATTTAGGGTCCTTTTCTCCCTGAGATCCTGAGGGTGATTGCTCAGGAACGTTAACGGGATGTGAATGTTTGTGGGTCCCCTTCTCAGTAAGGTAGTGTTGCCTTACTGAGGATTTAGAACCCTTTCCTCCCTTGGGAACTGATTATTTTTTGACAGTTCCTTCATCGGGATGTGAAGGGGGAATGCTTCCTGATCCCTCTGACTTGTTTATGTCAGTTGAACCATGTGGAAGGGGTGTGCCCGAGGTCACTGAGGATGATTGCTCAGTGACCTCCGTTGGCCATTGTTTTGAGGTCAAGAGGGTCTCAGAAATGGGTGTCTCAGAGGTCTCGGCCTTTTTCAACCTCTTTTTAAGGTTTAGTTGGTTTTGAGGATCAATCTCAGTGGCGAGTGGCTTGGGTCTAACCACCTGGTTGGACTGACCCTTCTTTGTCTTCTTCACCTTTTTGGTCGATGAAGGAACTGGTGAGATAGCGTCATTACCCTGAATGACTGATTGCATGTATTCAGTCAGGGCAATATTTGTAACCTCACTGATGCTACTAGTGAAGTTTGACTTGTGCAGGACGTCAGGCTTCGTACCTTCTGCATCAGGCCTCACATAGTCAGAACCAAGTAGGTCCTGAAGCACACAGGAAACAAATCTAGGGTAGGACATATGCCTTTGCCTATGTTTTCCTGAGAGCTTAGCAACAAGGTCTCGGAAGATTATTCCTCCGATGTCAATTTTTGTACCCTCAAGGAGACTGAACAGCATCAATTGTTGTGATGAGTTCAATTATTCCATAGAGGATTTATTTCCACCCAGGACCTGAATGACAAATGTTATCAGTATCCTCTAGATAGGATGGAACCATGTTTTGACTACTGGAGCCTCTTCTAGTAAGCCCTCAGCAGACGTTATAGGACGTCTGGGGTCGTGGGGTGCTAGAAAGATCAGTTCATTCTTTATGTCCTGATCAGTAGGGTTGGGTGCAAATGCTTCAGTAAAGTCAAGGCCTGTGGCTTTGATGAAGGTTGAGTAGTCAAAGGAGTGGGTTCTACTCCCATTCATCACCGTGAAGGTGATGATTGACTCTTTGGTGTCTTTAGGGCTGGTAGCCACAGCCGTACACCAGAATTCCCTCAAATAGTCATGGTAGATGACTGAGGGGGTGTGGGTGAAAGCCTTTGCAAGAAAACAATTACGAAGAAATTTCATAACGTTCTTGTAGGCTGGGTAGATTTCTGGATATGAGAAATTTCCCACCACATTGTTTTTGGTGAGGTCAACACCCTCCAATGTGAAATCCACATTAGGGGCGTATTTGACAGCTTTAGAAGAAGCCATTTGTGGGTAAGTCTGGGTTTGACTAAGGTTTATGGGTTTCTAAAGCTTAAGAATACACACACAATTTGTTTTTTAGAATTAAAAATGGCAGAGTTTTGCTTAAGATTCTATAAAAACGTGTGTGTGTTTCTTTTGGTTGGGTTATTTATAGGGAAGTGGAGATGGGGGTGTTTTAGGCATTTGAGCGGTTTTAATTTATTCAAAAAGAATTAAAGGAAACTATTTTGAATAAAATGTTTTGGGATCCGCATTTAATGCCAACACTCCACTTTTCCCTGGTTTGGCGCAATAGTCAAGGTGAACAGTTGAGCAGTTCTGCAAAAGTGTAGTTTGCAGAGATGAGTTATCACATTTCTGTAATGTGATTGGAGAGGCATTTAATGCCAAGTGGGAATGTGGTGGCCCATAGGTGGAAGCCAGAAAGGCAAAAAAAAACAAATATTTTTAAATTAAATATGAGTTCAGTTACCAACCTCGGACATTTACTAACTAGATACTTAGAGCATTTAAGTCAGTATTTAATGTCTCTTTTCAGGGCCCTAAATGACTTTTCATTCAGTGATGGTTTTTCAGGGACTTGGGATTAGTCACTGATGATTTAGGAATATGGAGTGATTCCTGAGCAGCAAGGATTCAGGAACTTGGGTTTAGTTCCTGAACCCTAAAGATTTCAGGAACTTGGGTTTAGTTCCTGAGGTTAGGGATTCAGTGATATGTTTTCACTGATGTACACATTGAGTCAGGGACCTGAGGTTTTAAGAATTTAAACTTCAGTTGGAAGGATTCAATCAGTGGACTGATTCTCTATATCCAACATTCCTAATTCAGCTTTCAGTCTTGTGAAAGTTGGTTCATCCAAAGGTTTGGTGAAGATATCAGCCAACTGATGTTCAGTAGGGATGAAGTGTAATTCAATGTCACCATTCATGACATGGTCCCTGATGAAATGATATCTGATATCAATGTGTTTTGTTCTCTGATGAAGAACAGGGTTGTTTGAGATTGCAATTGCACTTGTGTTATCACAAAAGATGGGTACCATCTTGTACTGAATTCCATAGTCACTGAGTTGACTTTTCATCCAGAGTACATTTGCACAACAACTAGCTGCTGCAACATATTCAGCCTCAGCTGAGGACAAGGCAACTGATTGTTGCTTCTTAGCACTCCAACAGACTAGTTTCCCACCAAGTATTTGGCAAGAGCCTGAGGTGCTTTTTCTGTCCATGTTGCATCCAGCATAGTCAGAGTCTGAGTATCCTTTAAGATCAAGGCCTGAGCATTTTGGATAATACAATCCAAGGTTTGGAGTACCCTTCAGGTACCTGAATATCCTTTTCACAGCTGTGATGTGTGATTCTCTTGGGTCAGATTGATATCTGGCACATAGACATACTGAGAATTGGATATCAGGCCTTGATGCAAGTAGATACATCAGTGATCCTATCATTCCTCTAAAGAGAGTTTGATTTACTGGTTTACCAGTGAGATCAGGACCAAGGTTGTTTGGGGGGGACCATGGGAGTTTTGACTGAGGCACAGTCACTGAGATCATACTTCTTCAGTAGATTCTTTACATACTTCTCTTGACTGATAGTGGTTCCTCTATCAGTCTGCTTGATCTGTAGACCAAGGAAGTATGTCAGTTCTCCCATCATGCTCATTTCAAACTTCTTTGCCATTAGTTTTTCAAATTGTTTGCAAAGTTTGAAACTTGTTGAGCCAAAGATGATGTCATCAACATACACTTGTACTAGTATGACATCATTATTTGTCTTATAGATAAACAATGTGTTGTCTATCTTGCCTCTGACAAATTTGTTTTGGATTAAGAAGGCTGAGAGAGTCTCATACCATGCCCTGGGAGCTTGCTTCAGTCCATAAAGGGCTTTGTTAAGCTTACAGACATGATCAGGAGACTCATGGCTTTCAAATCCAGGAGGTTGCTGAACATAAACTTCTTCCTTCAGTGAGCCATTCAAGAATGCACTTTTAACATCCATTCGGTATACTCTGAAGTTCATGTATGTAGCAAAAGCAAGGAAGATCCTGATGGCTTCCATCCTTGCTACTGGTGCAAATGTTTCTTCATAGTCAATGCCTTCTTGTTGATTATAGCCCTTGGCTACAAGTCTGGCTTTGTTTTTAATGACTATGCCATTTTCATCAGTTTTGTTTTTGAATACCCATTTCATGCCAATGACTGAGACATTCTCAGGACATTTGACCAAGGTCATTACCTTGTTTCTGTCAAATTGTTCCAGTTCATCATGCATGGCCTGAACCCAACTTGGATGTGTAAGTGCTTCTTTAACACTTTTGGGTTCAATTGTGGAAATGAAGTCCACAAATAGGCATTCATTGGCTGAGGCTGCTCTTAAACTAGCAGCCATGCTCCTGGTGAGCATGCCTTCAGTAGGCTCTCCAATGATATTGACAAGTTCAATGTCCTGAGACGTAGTCCAACTTTCCTGAGGTCCTGGATACTGATTTGAACTTGTGGAGGCCTGATTGGGTAGAGGGGTTGGTTCTGGAGTAGACACATGATCATTGATTGGATCTTGAGTATCTACATGATCACTGAGATTGTATGGTTCTTGAGCATTTTGAATAGACTGATTAATTTCATCAGTGTTTGTATGTGCCTCAACAAACTCAGTGATGGTTGGGTTAGGTAGGTTGTGAGGGATTATGTAATAGGAGAGGTTAGCATCATCTTGATACTGAGTAGAAGGATTGTTTTCAGGAAGATATTCATCAGGAGGATATCTTGAAGAATTATCAATTCCTATCTCTTCTACTGAGGCAGTTGAGAACCTGATTGCATTAGTGCTCTCATCAAAGGTAACATGAAATGTTTCCTCAGTCTGCTGTCTCCTTGTGTTGAACACTCTGAAGGCTTTTGAGACAAGTGAGTATCCTAGGAAGTATCCATCATCAGCTTTTGCATCAAATTTCCCTAAGTGATCCTTGTGATTATGAATAAACACATGACACCCAAAGACATGAAAATAGCTGATGTCAGGGATTCTTCCTTTGAATAACTCATAAGGGGTTTTCCCATGTCTCTTGACAATGATGGATCTGTTTTGTGTATAACAGGCAGTTTTGACTGCATCAGTCCAAAAATGGTTGGAAAGGACTGATCCACATAGCATTGTCCTAGCAGCTTCAATGAGTGTTCTATTTTTCCTTTCAGCAACACCATTTTGTTCAGGTGTGTATGGAGAGGAAAAGTTTTGGGAAATACCTTTCTCATCACAGAAACATTCAAGTTCATAATTTTTGAACTCAGTCCCATTGTCAGTTCTAATCTGTTTGACCTTAATGTGATTTTGATTTTCAATGTTCCTAACAAAGGACATGATTGTTTCAGTTGCCTGACTCTTTTTGATCAAGAAGAATACCCAAGTGTATCTAGAGTATTCATCCACTATGACCAGAGTATACTTCTCATGGTTAATAGACCTTGGACTGATAGGTCCAAATAGATCCATATGGAGAAGATGTAGGCAGTTCCTGATGGAAAAGTTGGTTTTCGTTTTAAAGGATGCTCTGTGATGTTTACCTTTTTCACAAGCTGAGCATGGTTTATCCTTTGAAAACACAAGTGATGGTAAGCCAAGGACCTTGTTTTGTTTTACAAGATTGTTCATGTTTTTAAAGTTCAGGTGGGTGAGTCTCTTATGCCAAAGCCAGTTGAGTGTATCAGTGGCCTTAGCAAAGAGACAAGTTCTATCCTGAGTTAGACTGGACATGTCAAGTATATAAACATCTTGTCTTCTTGGTGCAATGAGGACAATTTCCTTATTTGCATTGAAGATGGTTCCTTGCTTATCATCAAACTGAACTATGTATTTTGCATCACATAGTTAACTGACACTGATCAGATTATACTTAAGACCATTTACATAAGTTATCCTAGTAAAGACAATACCATTGCAGTTTACTGAACCATAACCTTCAGTGAGACATGATGAATTATCAAGAAATATCACTTTGGGTCCTGGTTCTTCCACATATTTGTGCAGACACTCCTTAACACCATTCATGCTCCTTGAACATCCACTGTCTAGATGCCAAACAGGATCCCGGGCATGTCTCTGCATAAATAGTAAACTGGGTCAGTTCTTTCTAGGACTCCATTTCATGGAGGGTTTGGTATTGTAGGTCTTTATGAAAGTATTAATTGATTCATGGTCAGTGGTTGAGTGGACTGAGCTACCACATGTTTTGCATTTAGTCGTAGGGGTAGCCTCAGTAGTCTGAGAGGATTGTTTATTCATTCCTCTTCTTGACTGAATGACCTTCTCTTTTCCTGAGGATTTCTGAGTGGAACTTCCACTAGATTCACAGTGTTTGTCAATATGACAATCCTCGGGAAGATGATCATTGAATCCACATAATGGGCAAAGTGGAAAAGACTTGGCCTTTTGCTTCTGTTTCTGCTTAGAATCAGAAGGGTAGTTCAGGCACTGAGCCTTAAGTCCTGAAAAATTTGACATGACTGAGCATTGTTTATGATCAGAGGTCCTGTGATCTTCCTTTTTGCAGATCATGCAATAAAGGACTCTATAGCAATCATCAGTGAGATGATTTGTATAGTTGCATAGTTCACATCTTTTCAGGGGTTTTGTGGGTTTGGGTTTGGTCTTTGAGGAAGTTGGTTTTTGTTCCTTCTTGGATTGAGAAGGTTTCTCAGAAGATGCAATCTTCTCTCCCAGCTTCCTGACCATTTCAGCCAACTGATCAAATTTTGAGTCAGGGCTTTGGGTTGATACTTCAGAAGGGACTGAAGTTGATGAGTCATCAGTATTTACTGAGACATCAAGGTTTGCTCTCTTCAGGATGGTAGTTCCCTTTCCTGATCTCTCCTTAGGAGAGTGTGGTGAGAAGACCATTTGTGGGAGGCCTAAGTTAGGTGCAGCACCCTGAAGGGTATTCAGTGGAGGAAGTGGAGGGTATGATTCTGATTCAGACTCATTCACAGACTCAGTGATACTGATTTGTTCAGTGAGTTCAAGCTTACTGAGTTGTTCAGTAAGTCCAAGCATATTTTTCAAAGCCTGACTTTTAGGAAGCAAGATCTTTCCAGTCTCAAAGTTTGGTAACTTACTGACTGGGTTGTCCCTGACAATCCAGTCATTTGACTTGGGAAGCAATTCTTGCTCAAAAGATATGCCAGCTGGAACAAAGTTTAGTTCATTATGACACACATTTGGATCAACCATAAGAGGGTCAATTCCAATGGTTTTCTGAGAGATTAATCCCACAGTGTCAAAAACTTTGGGGTTCTTCTTGGTCCAGCTTTGGATGACAGCCTTTTCTTTGTTAAGTTCAGTTTGAAGGGCTTGGTTTTGTTTTAAAATCTCAGTGTTCTGAATTTGTAGAGTTATTGTTTCTAGTTTGGCTTGCTTTAGTACAAGCAGTTCATCTCTACATTTATTTAATTCAGACACAATATTGTTTTATTTTAAAAACAGGTTAAGCCTTTGTTCCTCAACGAACTTTAGATCAACACAAATATAATTCATGTAAGACTGCCAATCAGAATCATCATTCATAGAAAGTAAAATATTTACCTTCTTCATGGTGATGTTGACCCACTCTCCATTCCTAGCATGGCTTTTTCCCAAAGCCACCTGATCCTCTTCAGAAAGTGCCATCAGTGCACTAACTCTTATTTCCTCATCTGATGAAACCTCATCATCATCCCAATCATATGCTTCAGCTACTAATACCTTGTTCTTTGTCTGAATAGGTTTAGATGTTTGAGCACCCTGAGGCAATATGGGGTTAGTTTCAAGAAGTGCAAGTTTAGCTTTGATATTCCTATATTTTGTTTCAAAATCCTTTTGACCCTTGTTTTGAAATTGTTGGGTGGACTGAAACATTTTAGGTTGAAACTTGCTAGTTCCTGGGAATTTGTAAGAGGGTTCTGAGATAGTTTTAGAATAACAGTCCCTAGCAAAATGACCCTTTTTACCACATTTAAAGCATTCAGTGGTCTCATTTGCTTTTGGTTTTGTAAAGTTGGACTGATTTCTTTTGATGAAACGTTTTGAACTAGTAAGGAGTGCCCTTTCTTGGAATTCCAAGTTCAGGTCGTTCAGGTACTCCTCACCAGTCCTTTCATCAATTTCTTCTTCAGAATCCTCGTGAGTATCCTGTACAACACCATTAGAATAGAAAGCAGTTGATATGGGTGTAGAGGTTAAGGCCTTTTTGGACTCAAGAGCTTTTGAGTCAGGGTATCTCCTTGAGATCAAGTTGTCCTCATAGACAAACTTCCCATAAATTTCAGGGAGCTCAAGGGTCTGAATGTGGTTAGCATTCCTCAGGCCTTATGAGAAGTTGAGCCACTTCTCAGGGAGACTGTTGACAAAGCCAACATTTGTCTCATGCTTAGACAATACAACACCATCATTTGATAATTCATTTACCAAAGTCTTGTATCTGGTGTAGGTCTGTGAGAGACTTTCAGAGCCTTTTGCCCTGAAAGTATTATACTCAAGTTTAAGGTCCATGACCCTATTTTCCTTGGTATCTGAGGGACCCTCAAAGCTGTTTACCAAGTCATCCCAAGTTTGCTTGGCTGTTAGACAGTTGATGACTGATTCCATTATATCGTCAGGAAGACATGATATAAGGATGCTTTTCAGGCATTGGTCTTGATTAACCACCCTCCTCTCATCAATGGTCCATTGGGCCTCAGGCTTATTTAGCCCTGCGGCTGTCTTAGGGACAAATGGGCCATCCCTGATACAGGTGATGTAGTAGGGTTCCATACCGGTAAGATAGCAAATCATACACTTCTTCCATTTGCTAAATTTCCCAGCTTCAAGTCTGGGTGCAACAGCGGAGTAGCTGCCGCCCTTTTTGTCGACTAGCTGGGGTACATTGATATCAGTCATAGTAGGATCTTGGTTTTAAAAACCTAGAGCACTCTTGGTTAGTTTAAAAGGATTTTATAAACCAGAGGCTCTGATACCACTTGTTGGTCCCTTTTTAACACTTTAGAGTTAACTAGAAAGTTAATCTATTTGTGTTTATGACTAATACAATGTTAAGATTAATTCTAACAGTTATAAAACGTGAATATAAGAAACACAATATTTTTCAACGTTTAAATTCTTATTAGAAATAATTCCAAGAATCTATTACCCAAGTGTTTTGCGGAACAAACACTTGGGATTGAATAGACAAGGGTATGGGGTGTCTCCTATCGAAACTCAAGTTTTGCTTGAGTGGTAACAATATACCCACTGAGCTATCTCAGTGAGTTGTATACTCTTTGTAGGAGAGAAGTTACTTTGTAAAAGTTCTAAGATTTCAATATACAAAGCACACTTGAACTTCTCTCCATCTGATCTATTTATACACAAGTAATCTAAGTATAAGTGATTAAAAATAATACAAGTTGTTGAGGTTGCGTGTCTGACAATTACAAATAGTAATTGTCATTTCCAAGAACCAATAGGAAAGGGCTAACAAGACTTTGGGAGTTGTTGGCTGATACTCCATGACTTTTAGCCGCAATAGGGAAGGTTGGATCTGACAAGAGAAGAGTGTTTGGTCTGACACTTTTATCTTCTCAGATATTTTCCCTATTGTTCCCGCCTTTTCTTCAGGTGTTGGTTCCTCAGTCTTCAATCACTTTGTTTGTTGAGGAGACTGGGGTTCAGTGAGTTCTTGTCCAACACTCACTGAACCATCATCTTCTTCTTTGGCTTAAGTCCTACTCAGGGAGTACCGCCTTCCTGAGTAGTGAATCCTTCTTTTTGAATTCACCTTAAGCATCCTGAAGATGACTCACTGAGAGGTTGTTCTCTCAGTGACTTGAATTGTTCTCGGTTTAAGTTAACACTTAGTTAATTTGTGTCCAAATCATGTTTGAAGTATTCTTGGGTTTTTCATGACCCAACAGGTGTTCCCGAATGTAATCCAATCGATATTGTTCTACACTACAATAAGCTGTAACAACGTATTGTTGAAACAGCCTCCCAGATCTTGTTAGTAGATTATATTCCTGAAAACGATCATGCAACTGATACGCGTAGTACATCTTCATGGACTTCTTTTTGCTCTCTTCCAATGTTTGAGTATTCAGGTTCCATAAGCGCAGACCAACGTGGAACCCATCTTCTTCAAAAATAAACAGCAACGGAAATTGAAATGACATATAGCAAGGATGTAATTTGCTGACTGTTTGTGGTTCACCGGCATGTTTCTGAATAATGATATCATATTCGGTTCCTGTCTCGGGGCCTCCTTCATAAAAGATAGCCCCAATAGAATCCCCAGAAGGCAAATCATGCTGGCGCGAACCCTTGACTACAAATAATCGTATCTTGAACTCAGGAATGTCTTCAGCGGTCAGCAGGTCCCGTGTTGTCCTAAATATACGAACCAACTGATTATGCTCATCCAGAACATGAATTAAACCGTCAACAATTTCTGGTCTTAAAGTTTGACCACCATCTTCAAAATGGCTTAAGCGATTTCATACTTCGTTATGTATGTCAAAGATATACAACTGTAAGAAGCGCTGATCAGTGTCCTCAGGCGGGCAAAGGCCACTTATCCAATGATAAATTTGTCCTGATATTTTGAAAACATACGGGCCACGACCTCTGTTAACTGATTCATCAATCTGAGCTCCTAACGAAGTCATAGCAAACATTGAGTTATAAGCTCTGACATTCTCCATGAAGTGCCGATCCGTGAACAGCTGTCTGATATATGCAGGATATTCAGACTGTCACCGCAAAACCACCTGACCACCCATGCAACACCTATGATAATTTTGAAAGCTAAGGCTTCCGTGTTTGAGCCTTTCTTCAAACCAAAACAGCGCCTTGCAATGGCGGCAAATTCTGTTACACGCGCCTAAAAAACACGTACGTATCCGGTGGCCCTGCAAAGGACCCAAAAAAAAAGTTTAAAAGCAAACAATAGCGCAAAAGAAAAGCAGAAACAAAGACCCAGCAAGAAGACATAATTAATAGTACCTGTACGTTCCTGGGTAGTAGCAAGTCTCATTCTGTCGGCCTGCCTTTGTCTCCTTGCTGCCCGCCTAGCACTGGATATAGGATTCGCAGACGTTTGATGAATGATACCGGCAGTGGAGGACATACGCTGAGAATGTGTGCGATAATTAGAAGATGAAGTGGGACCAGGCTGAGATTCAACTGTGAAAACAACGGCAAAAGATAAACACAGGTGAGAAAACAAAACCGTTGTATGTAGCTACTAAGAAAGGACATTGTACTGACATTCATAAGTACTTGATGAATGCGAGTGCAAATACTGAGATGTACACGAAGCATCACAGGCGGCCATAGTAGCTGAAAAACAAAGAAACTAAAGCTGAGGCATATGAACAGATGATGCATCTAAAAAAACATTATGAATGAAAGATTATTACTGACCATCGCTGGTATCCTGATCGAAACCATTACTACTTCCTACACCAATATCGGCTATGATAACAACGTCACATAAGAAAACATTAGCAAAGAAAGTAGACGAAAAATTAAAAATAAAACATACACAATATTTTCCGGAAGATTGAACCGTTCCCGAATGCGTTGGAACATATATATCCATACAACACGATCCTGCAGATGAAAATCGCGTCAGAAACACTGTAAAGATCAATAAAATACAGACATAAACAAACCGCAATCAAAAAATATACAGTACCAGTTGTTGGCGACGGTGACACATCATCCACCTTCTGTTTACCTTTTTCGGCGACACCCGTGGGATCCGGGAAGTTACGTTGACAACCCTGGTGAGGCTCATTAATTGATATACCATTGGAAGATCTGGTAGGCATTGCAGGAACAACGTTCCTGGTAACAGAACCATCACGCAATATGTTGGTACAACATAAAGAATCGTCGACATCCATGAATTCAGCAACATCACACGCAGGGATCATTATACTCTCCCAAACCGAGGTCGGCGTATCAATCATCAGAAACCCACTATCGCTATTAGGATCCGAATGACCTGCCACATCTACTCGCATCTCTGCTATGAGAACAATGTGGCGTAAGAAACATTAAGAAACAAAGAAGAAGAAAAACTGAAAAACAAAAGATACACAATATTACTGGAAGATTTGATAGTTCCCGAATGCATTGGAACATATGTATCCATACAACATGAGCCTGCAGATGGAAAACGCGTCAGAAAGACTGTAGACATGAATAAAATACAGATATAAACAAAGCTCAGTGTAACACCCCGACCCGACAAGGGTAAAGATGTCACAATGATGGCTCCATATCAGATCAAACAAAGCATACATCTACAGTAATACAAAAATCTCAAAGGTTACAAATGAAATACTGAAACTACAAGGTTACAAATGAAAACTTCCAAAAACACTAATTCTAAAATATATTATCTTCTAGTCAACTCTAATCCAGAACAGCTATCCAATCTTCTAAGTCCAAAGGTACTCTCCACTCAATCCCAGCTTCCTACTAAAACCTCCCGCATGAATAGAAATGCGGCTGAGCTACGAGAGCTCAGTGAACAGATATAACGATAACAAAGCAGTAGGAGAGAAAGTACGAAATGACAGAAATAAAGGTCATGTAGATATAATATGAGTTCAGGGATAAGTAACAGAATCAGGATAAAGGAAAAGAAAAGTAAAGGTTATAAGATAGGGAACCAGTAATCCACCACGAGCCCAGAACAGATAATATCATAACTGTGTAACCATATAAGCAATCCAGAGGGGATACCTCTCAAGTAACCAGATAATATGAGGGGTGTCCTCATGTATCAAATGGAGTGATCAGCTCCCAGATATGTGAAAGACGTGTATCGCACACACCATCAGTCACCAGATGTATACACACAATAAACATATAACCTAAACAGATAACAGATAACAGATCAGATCTAGGATGCATCCATACGCCCCAGGTGGCCAAATACCTCCTCAACACACCAAATCAAATCAAGTCAGGGACGGGACAGGTCATCACTCTCCTGCCCTAGAGTCATGCCATCGGTGCATCAATGACATGGACATGAAACCCTCATGCCTAGTGAAACAGATAGTGGCTCGTAGTATCAGACTGTGGGTCAAGGTCAGATATCATGTCATAATCAGAATGTCATATCAAAGGTTCATGGCATAAGGTTCATGTCAAGTATTGCAGAAGTAAATATCAAAGGTTCAAAATCAATTAGTTTCATATCAGAGTTTATCAGATTAAGGTTTATATCAAAATTTCAAGTCAAGGCTCAGATTAAGTAGATCATATCAATTGGTTCAAAAAAGTATATCAAGGGTTCATAATCAGAATTTCATAGCCAAAGTTCATTTCAGGAGTTTCTATTAAAAGTTCATTTAAAGCAATCCTTTAAAAATGGTTTTCATAGAAATGATCTTTCAAAGTAGTTTTTCATAAAAAGGATCTTTCAAAACGGTTTTTCATAAAGCTAGTCTTTAAAGATAGTTTTCATAAGAGTTAGTAACATTTCATAGAAAAGCAGTATCGTATCGTACTTATAAACATTTCTTTTAAACAAATGATTTGTCTCAAAACATTTCCATATCAATATTTAAAAGGTTTTCACAGTATAGATTCATATCAGAGTTCATAACCAAGGAAATCATAGACAAGGTTCAGAGCAGAGGGGATCATAGCAATGAAATCAAATCAGAAGCTAAACAGATCAAAGTATAAAAGAAATCAGAGAAGGTTCACAAAACAGGGGAAGCATAGCAGGTTTCAAAGGAAACAAAATGTACAAAAGAGGAAGAGTTCATGAGAAACCTGTGCGAAGGTCAGAATATCTGTACCTTATTAGCAGTGCAGAAAATAAACAAGCAAATAAATACTGAACAGATCAAGGCTTCTCCTTCTTCGCACCTAAAGGAGTAGAAGACGGAATTACAAAGGATTCCAATTCAGATTATTACTTTTAGTTTACCTTTCCATTTTAAGTAACTTTCTATTTTTAGTAACTTTCCAGATTTAGTAACTTTCCATAATTAGCAGGTTTCCAGAATTAACAGATATTATCATTTCAGATTAGATTAAGTCCTTACTCAGAGATTATTATGGAATAAAGGTATATTTTAACAGGTTACAGAAGTCTAAGGTTAATTATGACAATTTCACAAAGTTTAGGGTTTTAATTGTAACTTCATCAATTTCAAAGGTCTAAAATGAAAAATACTTCAAGTACTGATTTAAATACATATTTTATTCATAATGACATCATAATCCCTTTAGTTTCATAATTTACAGATTATACCCCTCTAGTTACAATATTTACAAAACAAACCCTTTAATTACCTAATTCATGATTTAATCCTTATGATATCCATATTTACCAACCAAGCATCTCATTTTACAAATTTACAGAATGTTACCTCAGAATTATGTATGTTACGGATCAGACCCTCAGAATTTCAGAATTTACACAATTGGTCCCTTAAGTGTTCAAAACTTATAATTTAAGTCATAATTTAGTAACAATTACATATTAAGCCCATAATTACTCAAGTTTACACAAAACACTCTTAATATCATCATTTACACAAAATAACTTCAAGTTTCTAGAATTTACACTTTTAGTCCCTTCACTTTAATTATTTCCAATTCGAACACCAAACTTACAATTAAATCCATATCTTGCAACATTTACGCTTAGGACCCTCAAGTTATATTTTTCCCATATTCCTACTGACTTATATAACATTAAAAAAAATGTCCCACACGTTTGGAAAATTACAAAACACCCCCTAGAGTTTTAAAAACAATCGTACAACACTTTTAAAATATAATTCCAAGCCCTAATCAAATCCAATCATTGACACATCATGATTACAACCTTAAAATACATTAAATGTCCAGATCATGACTCAAGAATCCCTAACCCTAGTATATTCGACTAGGTTTATATTCATTCCTTTGTTTTCTTAAAACTGGTTTTGAACAAAAATTAGCCACGATTTGTTTAAGCTTCTAAGATTCAAACTATCATTTTTCCCAGGTTATATGATGCCTAAGGAACTCATAAAAATTATATACATAGTCCAGAAAAATCGCATAGCTTATTTTATATTTTACATACATTTTTTACACCAAAAATTACCACGACATATATAGGCTTCTATAATTCATTCCAACATTTTTCCCAGATCTTACACTTCATATGAGGTCCAAATAAAATAAATATAACACCCATAAATTTCGTATCTAATATTTTAGAATTTATGTGTATTTTAAACATTAAAAATACTAGCGACCAATTAGCCTTGCATGATTCGATTAGTACAATTTTTATAAGTCTTATATGATGTAAGGGTCATGAGAAAAATATCAGATCAGTTTTAGAACGTGAGGATTGGGCGCACGAATTTTGCACCTATCGTATGGAATACTCGGCAAAGAAAAAGCTTCACGATCGAACCAATGAATCCACAAGCCCAACCTTATTTTTCCTAGCCTCCTTGGATGCAGAAAAACTCCAGAAAAATACTAGATCACCTCCAGAAATTCGTATGGCTTGTGTGTGAATTATTGTATGCGTTTTTGATAATATCGGCTAGGGTTTATTAGAAGTAAATATGGGAGTAACTAAATACAAGGATTAGCCATGATTTATGGGAGGGGAGGGCCTTAGGACTCGGCCAAATTAAGGTGGGATCAAGAGGATTTGATTTGATATCATTTCCTAATTTATTTTGTAATTATCCTTATTTTATAAAGTTTAAAATATAACATAAATAATTAAATTAATTATTTTTAGTTTTGTAATAAATTTTGGGACATGTACAAATGTTAAAATGTTGTCTCAGAATTATTTTACTTCATATGTAGCTCATTACCAGAAGTTTGGAATTAATTCAGAGTTTTATAAGTGATTTAATTATGTTTTATGGTTTCAGGGGTAATTTGGTCATTTTACAGATTATCTGAATTTCAGGTATTACAACTTCTTCCCCACTAACAAAAAAATTTTGTCCTCGAAATTTGCAGAAAGCAGAAAGAAAAGAGAGCAGAAAACAAAACAAAGACATAACAGACTAAGACGAGAATTAAGGCGAAACGAAACAGAAACACAACTGACGGTGAACAGAAATATGAAAGATTTGTTTCTCATGACTCGAACTTGTAGATCCCAAGATTGTTTCAGATCCTCAGAACAGACATAACATACTGAATCCAGATCGAAAGAATAACATACCAAACATAATAGATGATAATCAGATTCTCTCGGAAGAGACAAGGAAATACATAGGATTTTGACGGATATGCCGTCCACAGAATTTGATTAGACAAATCAGATTAGAGCGTACAGAAAATAGATTATCGATAACATCAATTGGCAGAAAGTTCTACAACAGAACCTAAGATTCTTATCGGATGTGCAGAGGTCAGCAAAATTGCGTGACGAGAATCCAGACGTATCAATTCGCCTAACGGGGAAAGCAGATCACGCGTATAGGTAGAATGAACTTAAAGTCTCATTAACGCAGATGATCTCAAACAGTTATCAGAATTTCTAAAGCTCTAAGGCACTTCTCAAAATATCCGATGCCCACAACAAGTGCACGTTATATGATGTAAGTATTGTCACGTTGGCCAGACGTCATAATACTGGCATCATATAAATATGCCCTCATGATGGTCATACTTAATCTCGAGTCGTGAACAAAATAACTTATCTTAACCCACCTAATCCAACTACAGTCTCAGAGGTCATCAAAATCAACACCATAACTAAGAGAAGAACGAACTACTCGAAAGAGTTAACGGAACAGATCTAAAATGTCTATCAGAACCGGATACATCGCCAATAGCGTCAATCCTTCATCACTCATCAGAATCAACTCAGGCAATACCAGTGGTTGCTTCAAAATTCTCATAACAAACCATCGGCCTACATACGCAGAATGAATACATAATGGAATCATTAACAGAGGGTCTAAATCATTCAAAGGATCTTATCATCTGGTAACGGAAATTTAAGTAAGTTAAGTGAAATACGTCATCCATAGCTTCATCCATCACAGAATCAACTCTTCCAAACGTAAACGTTCGCTTCAGAATTATCATTCATTCCATACATGATCTTAAACTTCTTCCAAGTCCATGCAGTCTGTTGTATGATCATAGGGTGTAAAGGAATTATAAACTTGAGTCTGGCCCCTCAAGCTTTCGACACTTCTTCTGGACATTGTGGTGCGGTAACATGAATCTCTGACATGGTCACTGTGTGTCTTCCCATCGCGAGTCTGCTTCTGCTCTCAATTCGTGTTAGTACAACTAAAATGAATAGAGAAACAAGACGGTGTGTTTCTGACAGGTCTTCCGGCACAGCTCGAAATTCGCCAACTCAAACTGTTGTCATCACAGGATACGGGGTAGTGATACAATTAGGTTTACGATAGTTGACACAATGACGTAGGATTTTCTCTTTCTTCTTCATAAGTTAATAGGGCATTCAAAGAAACACTGAGGTAAACAAAATCATAATTCATCAACTTCTTCAATCTCTCAACTTCTATAGCATCATGGGTCATCGATTGAGGTTGGTTCAAAGTCAATTCTACTTTGCAAACAGGAGGGAAACCCAAGAGTTTCATCAGAAAACATCAGAATACTTGTACAACAAAACTTCTAATGCCCAAAACTTTCTAAGGGTGGATATTAATAGATGTCAGGAGAACTTCGACAATCAAATGAGATCGGAGCATGTGCTTCCATAGCAACATTAATCTTAACAGATTCAAGCGGCTGAAAGTCATCATAATAAAAGTAGGGTGTAATACCCGAAAATTTCAAAACATGCAAAATGACCAAAATACCCTTTAATTTTGAACTTTTAAGAACTTATAAAATTATATAAGTAACATTAAGTGTACTTAACCCAAGATAATTTATATCCTAAATTATCTAATGCATTGAACTACTAAATAAAAACTTTACACTATGAGTAAAACAAACAAAATAAATGTTCCAATCCTAGACTTTGAATGTCGACTTTTAATGTGTCACAAACTCAAGAATTTTCGGATAAGTATCAAAGGAGATAATCATGCTTTAAAATTTAAATGATCACAATTCCACAAAATTAGTTCTTTCCTTGTATACCCTAATCAATTCACACGGTTTGTCCCTCAATCCTACATACCGAATATTTTCCTCTCACTTTTCAAAAACCCTAAAAACCTATCTCCCAAAACCATCGACTGCTACTGTTCTTCCTCTCTTGCTGTTTGATCCAAAGGCAGAATAAAAGAGAGGTTTTCGTGTGACATCTCATGTTGATTTCTAGTTCGTGGTGTGTTCTTGTTCATGGGATTGGAGGCTGTTCGAAGAGGGTTCTTGGCTAGGTATTCGGTTGGAAGTTGCTGTGGGGGATCGATCATTGTTGTTGCTTCTCTTTTGATCACGCTACAAGGGTAACGTATCACTTTTTCTTGTTCTTTTCGTTTTGATCCCATCACTCACGTATAACATGCAAATATAACAAAATCTTGTCACATAAAAATCTATAAGCGACTTGTATATATCATCACATGAAATCAGAGAAACTATAACTTACGTATATGTCGATCTCGTTGAACCCTTCGAACCGTTGATATATATATGTTCATAATCTGACTTTTTCTTTTAATTCTAATATGATATATATATTATATACAATATAAGAAAATGATTATGAACTCAAGAAAAAAAGATAAGAGTGCATGTGGTATATGTGAATTAAAAAGGGCTGCAATATGTGACTATATTTAATCGGATTAGAAGTGGGTAAATATGGACTCTGTGGTGTTCTTTATTTCAGAATTAGTTCGTGGGTTTGCTGTCAAAAGAGTGAGTTCACGTGTGGGATATAAAAGGGCTGCTAAACACTTGTGAAGATATCGAACTAAAACATATGAAGGCATACTAATCGTGCCTAGAAATAAGTTAAATATAAGGGTCGTTTTTGGTCTCGTTTAATCATAATGTGGTCTCGCCATGTTACGTGATGAGTATCGTTATACTTGCTGTCTAGTAGTGTGTACGAGTGTGGGTTTTGGTGGCTCATTCAAGGTCTAAAAACGTGGTACAAACTGAAGGTCGAGAGTCGTTGGTATAGGATGGTTAGAGTAGGGTCGTTGGGTTTTCTACGTTCATGAAAGGGTACGAGAGTGAGGGTGTCTCGACTAGGCTTGATGGAGGGTGTTAGTATTCGGTTTATCTTCGAGTTAATGTGCATGCTTGGGTGTGTGAGTTAAAAATAGGATAAATATATGTATCGTATACATTGAATCTGTTAGAAGACTTAAAACTAGGGTCATTTGGCCCTAAACCTCGTAATTTACATATTAAACCCTCATCTTTGATAAATGTCATAAATAAACCTTAACTTTGGAAGTTATCATAATAAACCACTAAACTAGTGATAATTGCATAATGAACCCTAAACTTATGTAAATATCATTATGAACCCTAAACTTATGTAAACATCATTATGAACCTTAAACTACTAATATTGCCACATTTGATACTTTAAACTTAGTAAGTGATAACCTTGAATATTCTTAATATGGAAACCTCCTAGATATGGAAACTTGCTAATTTTGGAAACCTGCTAAAATAGAAAGCCGACTAAAATGAGAAATCTGATTTAAATAAGATATTAATTGTAAGACGACCATGTATTCGTGTAGATTCGCTGAAGAGGGAGTTTGTTTCCGATCTTTATATTTCTAGATGTGTTTTCACTTGCGGTATAAGGTACAGATATTCTATCCTTTCTCAGTAAGGGTGTCCTTCTCATGACTTTTGATCTTGATTCACTATAGGGTTCCCTAAGCCATTGCTATGTTCCCTATACCTTGATTCGTTCTTCATGTTTCATTTGCATCTGTCTATACTGGTTTGATTATGATCTGAGCCTTTTTATTTGGGGCTTTCATATTTAATCTATGCCTTTGCTATCTTTCCTTTGATTTGTGAATCTTGATAATTGAACCTTGCCATGCTTTTGTGATACTTGATATACTTTGTTCATCACCCTTTGACATGAATATGCAAATTCTTGAACACCTTGAAGATTAACTTGATATTATAACTGGATGCGAAAACCTTCTTAATTATATATGAAATTTTTTTGAGAAAAGCTATTTTAAAACGATGCGATACCACTTTAAATGTAATTCTACTAAAGTTTTATGAAAATAACTTGTAAGGACTATCTTTATGAAAAACTGTTTTGAAGGACCATTTTTATGAAAATTATTTTGAAAGATCATTTTTACTAAAACCATTATTAAAGGATTGTTTTAAATGGAATTTTGAATTGGACCTTGCTATAAACCTTCGCTATGACCTCTTGTCTTGAACTTTGACCTGAACCTTGAATCACTTGAAATGGGAAACTTGACTTGAACAACTTGAACTTGAACTTGAACTTGAACTTGATACTTGATACTTGATACTTGACCCTTGACCCACAGTTTGAGATTATGAGCCATAACTAGGCATGAGGGTTTCATGTCCATGTCATTGATGCACCGATGGCATGACTCTAGGGCAGGAGAGTGATGACCTGTCCCGTCCCTGACTTGATACTTGACTTGTTACATAGAGGTAGAACTTGGCCTACTGGGGCGTATGGATGCATCCTAGATTTGACTTGACTTGACTTGACTTGACTTGTTGATATTACTTGTTATACTTGGTGACTGATGGTGTGTGCGATACACGTCTTTCACATCTTGGGAGCTCATGACTCCACCCCTTAGAGGTATCCCCTCATATTGTACTTGGTACCGAGGTCTCCCCTCCGTACACCTTGCTACTTGATTTCTTGACTTGACTTGGGCTCGTAGTGGATTACTGTTTCCTTTACCTTATAACCTTGTACTTAGTATCCCGAGGTCACCCCTCCGGATACATACTTGACCTGACACTTGACTTAATACTTGACTTGACTTGATTTGACTTGGGCTCGGGTTGGGATTACTTTTCCCTTTACTCTTATCTATTGTAACTATTCCTTAACTCTTGGTATATCTGCATAACCTTTTATCTTTCTTTCTATCCTAACTCTTGTTACACCTTGCATTGTTTCACTTACTTCACTATCCCATTATTACTGCTTGTTACCTTTATATCTGTTCACTGGGCTTTTTAAGCTCAGCCGCATTTCTTTTCCTGCGGCAGGTTTTAGTTTGGAAGCTGGGTATGAGTGGAGAGTATCTTGGAATTAGAAGACCTTGATAGCTATTTATAAATAGAGATGACTAGAAGAGCTTATTTCAGACTTAGTAATTTTTGTATATCTCATTTGTAACCTTGTAGTTTCAGATTTTTCATTGTAACCATTGAAATTCAATTGTATTATTTATGTCATATGCTTGTGTTTGTTCTGATATGAAACCATTGTTGTGACATCTTTACCCTTGTCGGGTTGGGGTGTTACAATTTATGGTATCAGAGAGACAGGCTGCGACTCTTAATACATTTACCCTTGACCTGTGAGTTTTGGACCATTAGGCTTCCACTGTAAGAACATAGAATAACCCCTTGAGAACTTGCGTTCGGATTTCTTGATATGAACTTAAGTTTTGACCAGTGAGGAATGGGTAGGCTATAAGGCATTTGTTTAAGTATCTTTGTTTCCGCATCACTCTGATTCGTGCCTTGCTTTTGATTAAAGCCTGTTAAGATCACTTTTGAAGATTGAAAGCTTATGCTTTGCACCACCTAAGATTTGAAATCTAAATAAATCTTGAAGCCATTGAAAATTGCATAGTAATTGTTTGACACCATTTGATCCTTATCTTCAGATTCCGACTCTGACCTCTGATCCTTTTGTTAATCATTTTGATGCCTCTTCGGGCATTCTGAGAATCTCCATGGCGATGACGTACTTGATACATTCTGTGATTTGTTTCTTGCTTTTGATAAGCATCTATGAATCTTCCGACGCTATTTGATTTCTTCTTACCCATCTCTATCCCTATGAGAAGTCTTGTGGTGTTTAACCACGAGTATAAGAATGTTTTTCTCTCATTTTGAATGATAAGATTTATTTTGTTGATCTGTCTTTCTTTGGATAGTTAACCTTAATTTTATTCTGATAAAGGATTGGTTGATTGAGCATTCAAAATATTGACAACTATCCTCCTATGTCTCACCTTTGGCGTTTGAAACAATTTTGAACTCCCTACCATGATTATCGATTGATAAACTCTTTGTTCTAGAGACTCGTGTGTTATTTTCGCGGTTATGAAGCTTTCCTAGAAACCATTTCGTACACCAATAAATGAACCTTTTCTTGAGAGTTAATTGGCACCCTGAGTTTTCTGAATATGATTCTTGCTTGAACCACCAAGTTTTCCACCGGAGTGTGAAGTAGGATTTGACATGATACTGAGAGATTGTCTAGCCAGCAAGCAAAGATGTCTTTCAGATCATACCAGTTTGATTTGAGCAACCGGGAAGAGCAGCAACCGAAGACCAGGAAATGAGTTAACTTAAGTGTATCTTCTGGGCGTGTTTCAGTTTCGTTCGCGATAAAGAAGGATGGTGACAGGGGATATGTATTAATTACTGGAAGCTGAACCATATAGCTGTTAGGAACCGTTATTTCTCCACCCTGAAACGACTATGTATCTGTTCAATTTCAGAGCGCGAAGTTTCTTTTAGATGGAAGTATGAATTGAAGTTATTCTTGGAATCGCCTTCCATATTCGTAACGACTGCTATGACGGTTAATGACGCTAATAGTATTAGCTAAAGCTCTGACTGTTTTGTGAATTTGATAAATGATGTTTCTCGTGAGTACTTGGGCAAATGGTCATTGTATGACTTAATAGTACATTCGGAGACGAGGAAGAGCATGAAAATCATTTTTGCACCTTCTAAGAAATTTGACGATCATTTGTACCTTCTGGGAGGTTGATATTGTTGAGACAACTAGAAGCATATCAGAAGAATTACTTCACTGCATGACCTGGAGTTGACAACAACGGTGGCTACCCTGAAGAGTGAAGACATTCCTTACAAGGCAGAAGTGTTGGCGATGCAGAAGAAGGAAATCTAGTCAAGATGGCGAACCTAGAGCTGATGAAGACATGCAGTCTAACTTCCCTATTCATCTTGGTTGTACTAAGATGAATTGAGAGCGGAAGCAGACTGGATGATGAAGGGATTTGAAGACCGCGCCAGAAATTCATATTACTCCATTACATTCCAAGAAGAACTACAGAAGGCTTGATGAACCAGACACAAGTTCACGATTTTGTTTCACTTCCAGATTAATGGACAAACGAAGACAGATTAACCGGACTTGAAGAGATTGAATGTGTTGAATGAACGGATTTTTGAAACAGACCTTTTATGTTTGGAAGAATTGATTTTGTGAAGGCCGAAGTTTTTAACGGCTAACTTTCACTTACGTTGACCCACTTAAGCTTCGTTGTATAGTAATAAGACCCTCTAATGATTTAAGTTCCCTAGAAACATTTCAGTTCCGTGTTTATTTCTCGTATGTTCGATGATAGTTTTGTTTTGGGAATTTTGGCGAATTGTGGAAAATCTGATGCTTGTGGACGGCATACCTTACTTCTGCTAGGCAATATGGGATTCCGATACTCTTGCAAGTATTATTGGTATTAAACATCGGCATAACATGGTACGTGATGTGCTTGTTGACATATGTTCTCGATCTGGGGTTTCGGTTCGTAAAGAGGTTGACATTGGACTTAGTGGTGAAAGGGACCAATCTTTACGTCCTGCTGATGTGTTGCTCTACTCGTGGGATGGAGGACTTGATGTATGTGTTGACTTGACTGGATCATCGCCCTTGACGCAAACTGGTATGGTTGATTTCGTACCGGGTCGTGTGGTGATTGAAGCTGCACAACGTAAACGCGTCAAGTATGGGGCTAAGTGCGCAGGTATGGGATATGGGTTCCTCCCCTTCTCTTTCTCTTCTTTTGAGGAACTTGAAAAGGACGCCGTGACTTTGTTGAAGCGTATTCGAAAGTTTTCGACGACTCAAGACATTGGAGCACGTGCTGCTGCTCATATTTTTAGTAGGATTAGCTTTTCTATAGCTAGAGGAGTGGGAGCCCAATTAGTATCTCGGCTCCCTACTAACTTCTTGTAAATCCTTTCACTGTGGGCGATTGGAGACAGGGAGATCGGCCCGATCTCGCTCCTTCCCGCTCAACATTCTCGCATATCCTTTCAACATTCTCTGTTGATTCATGGTGATGTACATACTTCTCCACTCCTTCAATTCGGTACTGTTTTTCGTTGGTTTTTTTTTTAGGGTTCCTTTTTGCATGATCGCTTAAATTAGGGTTTTCATTCTTTTTCCCCTTCTTGGTTTTTCATTGGCTGTTACTTGGGCCCTTGGTATTTCTGTGGTATACCTTTATTGGTACTGGTGTTCTGTGATCTGTGGTATTTAGTGTTCTTCTGGCTCGGTATCTTTTGGGGCATCAGTTTCGTGGGTATTCTGTACGTGGTTCATTTATATAGCTGCCGCTCGCCTGGGTTTTCTGCTGTTTGGGTTATCGTCTGGTTCTTCTGTGGTACTGTGATTCTGTGGTATCCAGTGGTATCCTGGCTCGGTATCTCTGTGGCATCAGTTTCGTGGTTTCTGTGGTAAGTTAATACAATTGATACACGTCTGGTTATTCTGCTTGCTGTTTTTGCCGTGACTTGGATTCAGTGGTATGATGGTTTTTTTGGTTCTGATGTGCTGAAGTGGTATAACATGTTTATGAGGTGCTAAGGTTGTGGGTTTCTTTTCTTCTGGAACAGTTTGCCACGTGTGGTTGTTTTGTTACTTTCTGCAGCAGTATTTCTTTCTTCTGGATAAGTTCTTAGCATTGTTTGTGTGTGGATATCCTTCCTATGCCTATTGTGAGATTCCATTGCCCCTTCGCGGGGCTAAGCGGGGTGTCATGATGGTAGTGGAAATGGCCTTACCAAGACTTCATTGATTACACATCTTCGTGATAGACATTGCAATGGTGAGGCTCAAGCCATCACTAAACACTCTCTTGTCTCTGATTTGGTTGTTTTTGAGAGGGCTGAGGTTACTCTTAAGCGTATGGGACTTTGGCTATGCGGTGTTTGTTTTAAAACACATACTCTCCGGGCTAAGTGTCGTCATGGTTCTGAATTTGTGCCACCCCCGGTTGGTGGTGATGGTGTTGTTAGGTTCGTATTGTACGGTCTCACCAAACCACATATGCCTTCTTCTGTCCATGTTGAAGATTTAGTTTTGGATGAGCATGTTGGTTTTGATTTACCTCTTCTTGATACTTTGTTGTCTAAGGGGTTGCGCACCGTTAAATCCATCCCTCCCAAGTGTCGCTTAGGATTTTCTCGGGTATTGAAAGGAGCGCTTGATAAGGTGATTTGTACGCCTGATGACATTTCTTGCTGGGTTAGTTTATTGGTCTTGCCTACTTGTATCCTTAAAACCTTCTGCCCGAGGAGTAATCAAGAGTGTAGGTCTGCTATTAAACGTCAATGCCAGGAAGAGTATATTGTTAATGCCATTCGATCTTGGGACATGTCGGGTGGTAGTTTGCAGCTCGTGAGGGAGGCTTTAGCCGAACCCTCCCCATCATGGTCTAATATTGATGAGGATAACTTGGACTTGGGTGAGCGTAATGTCAAGCAGTGTAAAAGGAAGATTTGCGATGGCCATTATTCTGCTGCTGTCAGAGTTCTTTCTTCTTCTGGCGTTGCACCTTATAATGATGCAACTCTTGAGGACTTAAAGGTTAAGCACCCTTTCAAAGCTGCTCCTTCTTTGCCTCTTTTACCTATTGATCATCATCACCTCATTGCATCTTCTACTGTGGTTCTCGACATGATTAAGAGTTTCCCTCGTGGTACGTCTTGTGGTCGGGATGGTTTGCGTGCCCAACACCTTTTGGATTGTTTTAGTGGTGCTGCTGTGGCTATTTCTGATGAGTTGATCGCTTCTATCACCCAAGTGGTGAATCTTTTCCTTGATGGTAAATGCCCCAGGGCGTTGGGTGAGTATATTGCTAGTGCTCCTCTCACGCCGCTGGTCAAGCCGGGTGGTGGTATTCGTCCTATTGCTGTGGGGACTATTTGGAGGCGCTTAGTTTCCAAAGTTAGTGCCGCTATGATTGGTCATTCTTTGGACGGTTATCTAAACGATCTACAGTTTGGTGTTGGGGTATCTGGAGGAGGAGAGGCAATTCTTCATGCCGTTAATCGGGTGATTGAAGAGCGTGGAGATGATGTGGGTCTTTCGATGTTGTTGGTTGATTTCAAAAACGCCTTCAACTTGGTGGATCGTGAGGTTATGCTTCATGAGGTTCGTCTTCGTTGTCCTGCTATTTCACGTTGGGTGGAGTTTTGTTACTCAAGCCCAGCTAGATTATATTATGGAGAACACACATTATGGTCACATCAAGGTGTACAACAAGGTGATCCACTTGGGCCTTTGCTTTTTTCTTTAGTGTTACATCCTTTGGTATGTAAGATTAGAGACTCTTTTAGCCTTTCCCTTCATGCTTGGTACCTGGATGATGGCACTATTATTGGAGATACTTTGGTTGTGGGGAAGGTTTTAGAGCTTATCATGGTGGATGGACCGCGTTGTGGTTTGCACCTCAATGTTGATAAAACTAAGGTTTTTTGGCCTAAGGAAGATCCCAGAAGCAGGTTTGTTGGTGTTTTCCCACCTAATATTGCCCGACCTTTGCATGGTGTTAAATTACTGGGTGGGCCCGCACGTGTGGACTTTGATTTTAGTAGTGAGCTTGTTATGAAAAGAGTTGCAAAAACCATTGAGCTTATGAATGCTACTGCTAAGATTAATGATCCCCAGTGTGAGTTGTTACTTCTTCGTGCTTGTGCTGGTATTTCCAAATTATATTTTGCTATGCGCACTTGCTCTCCTCGGGTCTTTGAACATGCTCAGATTTCTTTTGATGGGGCTCTTCGCTCTACTCTAGAGCGTATTGTTACTGCTTCTGGGTCTGGTTTTGGTGATTGGCAATGGAGACTTGCTACATTACCCTTTGCATTCGGGGGGCTTGGTGTGTATTCTGCAGGTAATGTCTTGAACTATGCATTTATTGCGTCTAGACTTCAATCTGCTAGCTTGCAGACTAGGTTGCTTCGACATTCTGGTATCGTAACCCCTGGGCCTTCCTTTGATGATGCCTTGTGTGCTTTTAATGTGAAAATGGAGATTGATCTTTTGAGTAATCCGTGTGAGATCGCTGCCCCCAAACTTATGAAGAAACTGGCAGATATATATTTCACACGTGTTACCCGAACTGCTGAATCTACATTTTCCTTATCTACTAGACAGATGGCGTTGTGGAAATCGCAAATGGAGGATTACACTTCGGATTGGCTTAGGGTAGTTCCGATATCGGGGTTGGGACAGACTATGAATGCCAGGACTTATCGTTGCGTGTTATGTTATCGGCTTGGGGTCCCCCTATTTTCTGTTCAGATGCCGTGCTCAGCCTGTTCTAGGGTCTTTGCTGGTGATATTTATGGGGACCATGCTGTATCTTGTGCTGGTATGATTGGTATTAAACATCGGCATAACATGGTTCGTGATGTTCTTGTTGACATATGTTCTCGATCTGGGGTTTCGGCTCGTAAAGAGGTTGACATTGGACTTTGTGGTGAATGGGACAAATCTTTACGTCCTGCTGATGTTTTGCTTTACTCGTGGGATGGAGGACTTGATGTATGCGTTGATTTGACTGGATCATCTCCCTTGACGCAAACTGGTATGGTTGATTTCGTGCCGGGTCGTGCGGTGATTGAGGCTGCACAACGTAAACGCGTCAAGTATGAGGCCAAGTGCGCAGGTATGGGATATGGGTTCCTCCCCTTCTCTTTCTCTTCTTTTGGGGAACTTGAGAAGGACGCTGTGACTCTATTGAAGCGTATTCGAAAGTTTTCGATGACTCAAGACATTGGAGCACGTGCTGCTGCTCATATTTTTAATAGGATTAGTTTTTCTATCGCTAGAGGAGTGGGAGCCCAATTAGTATCTCGGCTCCCTACTAACTTCTTGTAAATCCTATTTGTTTCTAATAAAGTGATGTTTATAAAATAAAAAAAAATAATAATAATAATAATAATAATAATAATAATAATAATACAAAATTAATTTTCAGATCTAACGTTTTTATTTGTGTTTCTATGGTAAAACAATTTGCTTTCCCGTATATTTTTGCTTTGATTTCAAGTATACAAACATACACACCAACAATATCAACACTCTAAATAACAAAATTTGAACACCAAAAACAGTAATAGCAAAAAATGTTATTATTCTTTAAATTTAGCAAACCCAGACATATGATAGAGAAAACATACATCTAACCAAAAAAACCATACCATACATCAAAGTTTAAGGCAAGAGATAGATTTAACATCTGAACGCTAATTAACAGTTATGTCCAGACACTCAAAACTGCTGATATGCTTCAGATATAAACAGATAAGTACTTGAATAAGCAAATTTATTAAAGTGCTTAAGTGCCAGTTATTGCTATAGAATTCACAAAGATAAATACTGACTTGAGTGCTTAATGTGCTTTAGCTTCCAAATTGTTGTACATCAACTTTTGAATGCTAATAGAGCATACTTGTAACCAGCAGTAGCAAACACCATAAGTCGAACTGAACAAACCAAGCAATTAAGATGCTCATATCAACCAAATTCACAGAGTTAATTCATACACGTATGCTGTATGTATCACAATTTCAAAATGCATATAAAAAATAAAAGTTAACTATATTCATAGGGCCCTGAATTAAACTCAAGTATAATGTCTCCACCAACTTCCTGCAGGATCCTAGGTTCATAGGACCCTGAATTATGTTCGGACTATCTTATCTCCTATATCTTATTTTGAAGGGCAAATTGACTGTTATAGTTTCCTACTTTCATTTTTTTACCATTTTAAGTACTCTAAAATAATACACAACAATTGGGTCACTAAACTTGACATAAATTGACTGTTATAGTTTCATACTTTCATTTTTTTACCATTTTAAGTACTCTAAAATAATACACATCATGGGTGAAATTTTATAGAAACTCCTCTTTCTTATAGTGGTGGTGGTCTAAAACAGTTGGATAATATTGAGATAATATTGTGTGTGACTACTCCTATACGTCTGAAGGTACTCCACAATTCTCGTCACAATTCCCGTCACAATTCAACACGTCTCCACAATTTCGCCCGCAATTCCCTTTGCAACAACAAGAAGACCCGGTAGATGTTGAATCTTACGAGAGTGTTCCGGAGAGTGTCCCGGAGAGTCCTCCAAGCGTTACCCGATCGAAGGATAAGCAAACCACCACCTCCGGACTGTCTCAAAAAACAAGGCGGTCGCACAAAAAGAAACCCGACGGCGAGCCGAGAGCTAAGATGACGCGTATGCTGTGGAACGACCACGAGTTGATGTGTTTGGCACGTGCGTGGGTAGAAATTGCGACGGATCCAAACGCCGGTATTATGTTTAACTTTTTTTTTTTTTTAAGTTAATATGTATTTTTTTTAAAGTTATTATGTATTTTTTTTAAGTTATTATGTTTAACTAATATTTTTTACTAACTTATTATGTTTATTTGTCTATTGTTTAGTGGATTATCAACGAGGACATGTATTTTGGGCTCGAATTCGAGAAGCGTTTTTTAAAGCCATGGGTGTTGGACCCGATTATCGTACGCCGGACATGATTCGGGGGAAGTGGACTGACCTCAACAAGGCGTGTCAATTCTTTAACGGTTGTGTATTATTTCCCCCATGATGTGTATTATTTTAGAGTACTTAAAATGGTAAAAAAATAAAAATAGGAAACTATAACAGTCAATTTATGTCAAGTTTAGTGACCCAATTGTTATGTATTATTTTAGAGTACTTAAAATGGTAACAAAATGAAAGTAGGAAACTATAACAGTCAATTTGCCCTATTTTGAAAGACTATCCTTTGCCTGCAAAATTAAATGAATATGTATACATTCCATTTGTTAATTTTTGTAATGGTTCAGATTTTATTGCAAAATACAAAAGAGGGGATTTGATGGTGGTAGTTTTGTGGTGGTAGAGGGTGGTGGAGGAGGAGGAGGGTGGTGGTGATGGTTGTGTGGTGGTGATGGGAACTCAAAATAAAATTAATAGAAAACTGCAAAAAATGTTCCTATAGTAAGCGAGGGTAAAATAGTCATTTCACACGGCCACTAACGTGAAAATTTAACGAGCGTGAGCAAAAATCGGGAATTTAGGGACATTTCTCGCAATTTTTCATAAATGAGGAATTTCTCGCAAAAAACCGAAATGTTAAGGACACTTCTCGGAATTTTTCAGAAATGGGGAATTTCTTGCAAAAATCGCAAAGTTTAGGGACATTTTTTGCTGTCTCCTTATTAAACATAACTAAATAAAAAATTTTAACAAACAAGCCTCATTCTTAATAGGGTTTCGGTCGTACAATAGCAACGTACTTTTTTAAATATACCAATTTGGTACGTCTACTATTTATCGTTCCACTTAATGTTGTAAACTTTCATGTTTTGTTCCGATTTGCACATTTTGATGAAATGTCATACCTGAAAGTCTGACACGTATCACTATTTATAATGTGACATGTCATTAAAATGTGCAAATTAGAACAAAACATAAAAGTACACAACATTAAATAGAACGATAAATAATGCACGTACCAAATCGATACATTTAAAAAAATACCTTTCTATTTTACGACCAAAACGCTTCTTAATTAGACTACGTATCTTACATCTTCAAGACGACTCGAATTTTAAGTCAAGCCCAGTCTCAATAATTGAACTTTTTATAATTAAAAATTGACCCCACCAGCCATTTATAACAATTAACACACCAACCTCTATCCCCTAATCATGTTCAAAAATAATGTTCCCGCTTCTGTACTCAAAAATCCTAAAAATAGTTACCGTTGAGTATTCAGAACCAAAACCAACCAAACACATAAATCCAACCTTATAAACTCACTTCCCGAGTCAACTCTTCCCCCAAAGCCCCCATTAATTCAAATTCAAACTTATATTAAACTTTTTTTAAATTATATCATCATACCATTTATATGCCATCACATAAATCTTATCTTAACAACTCTTTGTACATTTGCTCCCAAAATGTCAAATTCCAAAAAAGATACAAACCCTCTAAAGGAAATCAAACAAAACCGTAACTCGAGCTTGAGTGTGGGTAACAATGCTGTTTTGGGAGTTCCTAATGGCGAAAACAATGTCAACATTGTTAAGGTATCAGGTGACAAAGAGAATGCTGAACCGAATAAGATGAAGAATGGTTCGAATACTAAGGAGAATGTGGATGAGTGTATAGTTGGGTCGAAAGAAGTAACCGTGGCGAAGAGTCATGTGAAGGATAGGGTGAGGAAGTCGTCTTCTTTGCAGCTTTGTATGCAGTTGAACGACCCGAGTCCCAACTTTGGGTTGGGTTGTTATGAGCCTGTTGATTCGAGTAAAAATGATTCGGGGAATATTTGGGATTATTCGGATAATGAAGCTGCACCTGCTTCCTCATGGTCTACACTTCCCAACAGGTGTGATTTTTTTTTTTTAATATGTGTTTATCGGCTGATAGTTATGTGTGATTAGTATTTTTTTATATTGGAATTTTGTTTGTTTGTTTTTCAGGTCTTTGTTGTGTAGACCTTTGCCTGTGGATATTGGAAGGTGTAGCTGTGTTATTGTGAAGGAAAAATCGGTGGATGGGTTAAAAGGGGCAAGTCTTTATACTCTATACACCAGTGTAATGTTCTCTCTAAGCTCCTAATCTATGCTATATTATTTTGCTAAAATACTTGCATTTAGAACTTATGCTTATGAGTTCGATCAATAAGCTCTTTTAGCTAAGCACCTCCAGTTATAGGCTGTTAGGGTAATCAAAACAGTTTGTTGTGTTCTCAGAATGCTATTAGCAATAAGCTTTTACCCAAACACCCTTTCAAGTAACATTTTTTAAAGAGGATATTGCGTCCCAAAGGCGTGTGCGGCCTTGCATTTTGGAAGTAATTATGTGATAAAGAAAGTTAGAAATATTTAGAACCAGATTTTGTCTTACTGTTTGCAACTTTTGATCAGTAAAGATTAACATGTGAGGTTTGACCCTTAAGAGTATTTCGAACCATTTTAGTTTACCCAAACACTAGAAACTGATTATGTGTGAAACTGTGACTCGAAAACCCAATAAACAAATAGTAATTACTTATAAAATGCAATGCCTAGATACCCCGGAACAATATGACTATTGTAGTACAAGGTGCTATTTTGTTGATCTTTTGTGGTTTGAAAATACATAGGAGGGTCAAGGAAGACAAAATCGGAAACTTGCTGTGGCTTATCATAGGCGTCACAATGGAAGATCTGAGTTCATAATTGCTCAGAATACAAAAGGCATCGTATGTGGAGCAGATGACAGCTATGTAGGGAGTGTAACCGCCAATCTCATGGGCTCCAAATACCATATATGGGATCAGGTCCATTTTCTAATCTTTTCTTGAAATCCAAATATTAGTTTCTAACAAGTAAGGTTGCAATTTCGGCCCATATACAATGAGAATAATTGAATGGGTCGATAAAGTTTGATTGCCTACTGTCAAACTAGTCAAATATAATTGAATGGGTCGATAAAGTTAGGTAAAAGCAAATGGGTCCGGCAGAAAACAGTCCACTTTTACTCACATTTATTGTAGTAATACTGAATAAAAAGGGTGACCGATATTGGTCTTGGATGAGGTTTAAGTGTCCACATAATAAGAATCACAAAAGTGTCAAACCGAAATTGATATCTTGTGACTGTCGTGTATGGGAAAACTTTGAAAACCTGCTGCGAAACCAACTTACATTATTCACTCACGTACCGTGGCTGAAGAAGAGTTAAGCTTAGTTAGTATGATTATGTTATGGTATTGTAGTATGGGCAGTGTCTGTACTGAAAGTATGTGTTACGATCATACTCATACCATGATTATAGGGAGACGAAGACATGAGTTAATCCCATGACCTCCACTTAACACTGTCACTGTTTTAGTAAATTATAGTATTTTTTTAATTTGAGCAAAAAAGTGGCTCGGGTGACTAAGTCCAACCCGGGCCAATGCAGTTCAGCATGTACTAAATTGACCTGTTTCAACCGAAGCTGTTTAATACTTCCAGCATTGTTCTTATAGTACATTTGGTTGCAGGGACGACGGCTCAATACAATGACCAAACAATCCAAACTTCTCGCATTAGTATCGTAAGCTCCAATCACTCTTTAAATGGCACGGTCATGATATTCTTCTATCCAAACTCACATCTCATTTACTGATTTTCTTATATCTGCTCTTAAATAGTTTTGTGCCTACAATAGCAACATGGACAGGAAGTTACAGAAGCATGAAGGCATGGCTTCCAAAACACCAGTCTATGCAGTTGAAGAATACAACTCAGGTTACATAACTTTAAACATCAATGTTATATAATTAATCAATAATGTTAAGCATATTGTACTAAGATGCTTAAAATGTATACTTTTGGGCCAGGCGCAACATATAAACGGGCTACCCAAGGATTGGGAAGAGAAAATGGACAAAGTACATCAGTTGTTTTCAAAAGTTCCACACTACAACAATGTAAGTATGCATGTATATCGTCTTTAAAACATTAAAAAAATGAATACTATTGTCTAAAACTTTTTGCTGTCCAGATTTCGAAGCAATACGAGTTGGATTTCAGAAATAGGGGAAAAGCGGGACTTAAAATCCAGAGCTCGGTCAAGAATTTCCAGTTGACCATGGAGGTAACTAAACTAAACTTTCATTGGCATAGATTAAGGTTGTGAAAGCCTTACTCCTCACAATATGAGGGTCGAGACAGGATTATATTTCTGTTACTTGATAAAACATGTCTGGCCAGTTTGGTTAACAAGCGAAAAAAAAGTAGCCATTTTTTTATCAACTGTCAATGCATTAGATATGATTATTTGTTCCATTAAAGATATATCATTACCCAATTGAATTGTCATAAGTAAATAAGGCGGAATTGTCACTAAATACTACTCATTTCGACCATTTGTTAATTATTAAATTTGATGCATAAAAGGTGGTTGTCACAGTTTTTTATCCAAGTTATAATTCTTCTTTTATTTGTTCAGAAAAATGGAAGACAAACAATACTGCAACTTGGAAGGGTGGGGAAGTCCATGTATGTGATGGACTACAGGTAAAGACGTCGATACTATTTACAAGATACTCTTCATTTAGGTTGTATCTTATCCAAGAATTATAAGTTTAATACAATTTGTTTGTATCTCAGATATCCGCTAACTGGTTATCAAGCCTTCAGCATCTGTTTGGCTTCTATCGATTCAAAGCTTTGCTGCACGATGTGATCATGCTGATCTGCTAATATCTTTATTAACAAGACTCCGACATTATGTGACATCTACAAAACTTGGTTTTGAACTTACTATCATTTCTTATGATGTATCTCGTTTTCAAAAGTTTCTAGAGGCACATAGCTATTGCAGTATCGGGCTGTACCTCGTCTTTAGTATAGGTGGATGTCGTATCATCTGTTTCCAGTTGGCATTTATGTATGCAGCTGGGGTGATTGTAAGTCAAAGTTTGGTTTCTAATGAATTAATGAAGGTTTTGAACTAACATATTGTTCCCTAAATTTTGTTTATTCATCTTGCAACTGCCAGCCTCTAGCCGACTACCAAATGTAGCTTTGCTACACAACATTAATAAGATTTCGGCGCGACATATTTGTTGTAGTTTGGCAGGTTTTGAAAATATAGCTGCTGGTTATATTAATTGTTACTTAATCCAAGTAATCAAATAGATCATAGAGACCAAGTTTGAAAAAATCAGTGAAGATCTATGTTTAGTTGCGGCTAAGGGGGTGTTTGTCTTAGCTTATTTGATGGGCTTATTCAAAATTTTATAAGCTCATAAGTTCATTTATTATGCTATATCGGTATAACCACAAGTAGATAAGTTCATAAGGCCAAAAAGATAAGTTTATCAGATTTTTAATAAGCTTATAAGCACATCAAAAGTAACCCCTGTTAATGGTTTATGTAAATGATCTAAACACGTACTCGTAACAAAATATTAGAAGTCGTGTTTTAATGCTCTTGTAATAGGTGAAGACAAACACTTCCTTATTAATTTTATACATATGTTATACCACTTGTTTTACAATTGTCACCATCATGTCAAATGAGAACAATTTATAACGAATGCAAACAAAAGTTTAGATTATATCAATTCATATATTTGAGTTCATTGTATATGTATGTGTTCTCGTGTTTAATTTTGTTTTTAACTCCAACACGTAGCTACTATAAATACGAGACTGAAAACACAATTCCATAAGTATCAAACTTTTGAGAGATAGCAAAACACATAAGTAAATAATAAATAAGGCTTTAAACTGCCTACAACATTTTTATTGATTTTCATTTTTTTTCCAGAAAAAGAAGGAAATAAATATAGAAATGAATGAATGTCTATGCCTCATAAGATATCTACAGTTAAAAATAATTTTTCAACTAAGAACGAAAAAAAGAAAACGAAAATGAATAACCATCTTGTAAAACCTATTTGTAAAACGTTGATAACTTGCAACTGAGAGCTGCTCGTTTAAAAGACAATATGTGAAATGCAATGTCACGTACACTAACCCAACGTCTTGCTAAAGTCATATAGAGAATCGTAGCCCTCACTATCAACGTCCTTGAATCCACTTAAATCATCATAAACTCTTGAAGTCTTGATCAACCACGACTTAAGTGTCAAGCTCACATTGAAACATAGGTGCATCAAACGAATTCAAATCCGCAAAAATATTATCTTCACATTCCGTGTAGCCATTGGATTCATGACAATCAAAATACGTCTGTATATCATCTGGAAAGCTTCGCCGCGGCATATCAGACTCTGGAGGCGTCGCTGGACTATCTGCCACAGATGTCCTCTCAAGCATTTCCTTGAACTTTGTTGACTGCAATAGTAACCCTAGGGCGGTACCACTGCCAGAGCCACGTGGTGGAGGTGCTGGTACACTGGTGCTTGTTTCGCCAGAGCTTGAGGTTTCGGGCTGGTTGTTGGGGTTAAGGTCAAGGTTAGTTGGAATACCGTTAGAGTTGTTGGATTCTGTTTGGTTAGGTCTTAACCACTTGATGTAACGGCTGAGGTCAAAATTTGTAACGGCGTTAAGTCCTCTGTATTCTATTGCAGCCATGTCATATGCAGTTGCTGCTTCTTCTTGAGTAGCTGAATGACAAAATACAAAGGTTAGGGGTATATTAACAATTTTCCAAATTTGAACACACACCAATACACAATGACACAAAAACATGTAAAATATTTAGTAACTCTTGTACTTTACAGTTTGAGATGTATAGTACAGAACTTTATGGTAGATGTTAAAGTGTTGTACAAGTACAATACAGTATTGTCCCAACTTATCATCATAAACTACTTAACTTTTAGAATCAAGTCATCAATCATTTTGGTATCGCAAAACCATTTTCATGTAAACGCAAAGCATTCAATGGCCTAACAACTCGATAATACATTTACATGAATCTCAGAAAAAAAAAATGAAAAAAATTGTCACAACATATGAGAAAAGCTATACTATATATAATGCTCGAAGGACCTAACGAGATGGTAATACGACAGTGCAATAGTACTTTTTTACTTGTCCTATGGATGTCATTGTTTGATTTCAAAATCAAATGCTATGATTGAAATCAAGAGTGTAACTTATTCTATACTTATATCATAATTGATTATCAACTTTTTAGATAAACTGAATTAAGAGTGTACATAAACAATCAAGTCATGAATCATTTTGGTATCACAAAACAATTTTCGAATAAGCGCAAAGCATTCAATGAGAAAGATCGCTTATGTCACATAGGTTTAGTAGTATGTCATTATGTCCTAAATTCACCGGTCTACCGTCTACGGGCTAGATGATACTTTTTTTCTTGTTCTGCAGATGTCATTGTTTGACTTCAAGTATCAAGCTATGATGAAATCAAATTGTAACTTAACTAAGACCAAGATATTTCTTGCACATCTAAATGAAATGTTACCCATTTTTTTGTGTGTGTCTCAAGGACTAAATAAAGATTTATAAATTACAAATCTGAAAATGTTATTTATTTTGATAGTTTAAGCTATAATGACAACTAAAGAAGGAAGTTAATAAGTGTATGCGAAATGGTGTGTATGATTTTGACCTAAAGTGAGGAGGCAGATTTTTAGAAAAGGGAAGGGAGGATGTTGGTTGAACAATAATATTTGTTGGTATTGAATCCAAAATTATGGGCATGAAATATTTGGTGGAAGGATGGGACCATGGAGTTGACAAAAATATTTATGTCAAAAACAGCTTTCAATTTTCTTAATGTCACTAAGTTAGCAGTTGAAAGTTGGTCATCTATCATACCAATTGTATCTATAATTTTCTTTGTACTTATTAATCTTTTAATGTTCTACAAATGTTGCTTACCGGGTTTAGTTATCTCTTTAATTCTAAATTTCTAATTTCAAACTGTGTTCGTTCAAAACAAAACTCAAATGCCAAAATTTGTCAAGTAAAAGGGTACAAACCTAAAGAGGAGTTGGTTTTAAATTTGAATTGAAACAAATTAAGCAAGCGAGTAAATGATGGCCATGTGTCCATTTAATTAACTTAAAGCAAGCGAGTAAAAAAAACCTAAGAGGAGTTGGTCTAGTTGGATCATTTAATAAACTTAAATCACTCCAATTAAATAAAAAGGGTTAAATTGTTTATGCAATATGTCCATACATGTTTGGCGGGAGTTTTTAAGCTTTTTAGAGCGATTTATCGGCGGCAATGAGTTTTTATGATTTTAATTATCGTTTGTCAAAGAGGTGAGCTTTGTATTTTTTAAGGGTAAAACTCGTTTTTTCAATGCTTCTTTAAGAAGCTTGTGAGCTGTGGCTAGATTCACATATTCTTTTGAAAGGTGAATGTTTAATAGGAAAAAAAACAAGTGCTCTAATGGTTCCTAAAAAGCAGGCACTTTCATATAGTTCCGGGTTTTGTTATTTTCATTTGTATCTAAACAAAATTTCTCTTAAAGTGACAATCATAACAAAAAAATAAAACACACAATTAAAATAGGAACATACCATATGTTCCAAGATAGAGATATTTGTTGCCAAAAACACGTCCAATACGAGCCTCCCATCTACCATTATGATGGTGCCTACACAATAAAGAACCATCACTTATTTGCACACAACAATATAGTCCTACCATTCTTTTCAAGATCAATGGACTCTTAATTGTACCACCATTATTGCTAAATACCTTGCTACCCCTCTGTATTTCGAAACTCCTCGTGAAAAACCGCTACTTTTTCTACAATAGGGAAATATTAAAAATAATTAGAGAGAGAACTTTGTGAGATTGAGTATACAAAAGTGCTAAGAGGATGTTTAACAATTTCAACTCATTGTTGATTTCATCACTCCAATGGCAATAAGCTATTCCATCAAACCTCAACCAGCTTCTTATTTTGTTGTGATTTATTAAGGTACGGAAAATGGGATTCTTTAGAACAATGCAATAAGCACACAAGTTCTATTACCTTCTTAAAGATCCGATATACTCCTCTTTCGACAAACTCTCCATTTCTCGAAGCTCCTCTCCGTATGTCTCGAGCTACAATGTATCATATATAATACTTATAAGTACTTAACCATGTCATTTCATAATCTTGTGTTTAGGTTAACTTGATAAATATTTTAGCTCATAAAATGAATTATAAAAAAATTACAGGAAAATTGAGAATGGTGTCTTGTCCCCAGTATTTCAGTGCTGCCAAGTCATATGCATGTGCTGCGGCTTTTTCATCATCGTAGGCCCCTGAATATCACACACATTTGGGATAAGTTCCACTTTGCATTCAAATAAAACACCCTTTTTCCCACTTTTTATATTGTTTTGTCACTTTAATAATACCAATAATAAAATGAAAATAAATGGATATACATCAAGATATTGATGCCAACAAACTTACCTAAATACACTGTAGCAACATCACCACCATTTCATGAAAAACCAATCCAAAAAACAAATTTCAAATTAGTAACTAATAACCAATTAAGCATCAACTAAAGAAAGTAAATGAATCTTATCCATTTTGTGTCACACAATAAAAGTGTTCACCTTAAATGTTTAGAAAAGTCACATTTACTTTTTTTAAATCAAAATAATAAGATGGTCACTATAATAATCTATTTTCAAAATGAAACCCAAAAATCATATTCAGAGAAGAAAAAAAAAAAAAAAAAAAAAAACCTTGTCGTCCTTTTTTGTTTTGTGATTCATTCCAACAATTCTTATCCCACAAATGAGCTTCATAACGACCGGTCCATCTATGCCTTCACATTCAAATTCATACACCAAATCATTGAAAAAACAAAACATTCAAATGAACCAATATTAAAATACATACCTCGTTACGCCTCGATATATCGAGCTTCGTTGAGGTGGCGAATCTCTCTGAACCGTTTTACGAGTTCGTTTAGCTTTTCCAACAACTGGCTTCTTGCCATTTTCACGAGCCGTATTAGCATTAGCATTCTTTTTCGTTGAAACCTTAGCCATCGAACTTGTAGCAAAAATAAAAATATGAAAACAAGTACTACTATATATGAAGAGAGAATGAAATGAGAGAGAAGTGAAATATTATGAAAAATGTGAGTGGTTTGTCATCCAATAAGAATGGAAAAGCTTTTTATGTGAGAGAGAAATAATATATAAATTTTTTTATAAAAGTTTTTGTGTGTGTGCCGGCTGAGGGTTTAATGTGAGTGCCGGCTTTAAAAGTGGAAATGTGAATATGATTTGATTTTGATCTGTTTTTTGTGTTAGATTTTGGGTTTTACTAATTGTTCTTGTTATATGTGCCCTAATCTTTATTACTACTATCTTTTGTTTTTTGGGCCCAAATCCAAATCTAATACTGGACTTAATTACTAGGGATTAACATTAACCCCACTATAAACTTGTTCCTTTCTACAAGTCTTGACCTTTTTTATATTATTGTTGTGATTTAGATTTTAATTTTAGTTTTATTAATAGAGAAGTTTTGCTATATACATTTCATTCGCTGAAAAAGATAAAGGGTATGGTTTGCGATAATAGAGGCAGTGTTAATAGAAATGTCGATTTGATTTGAAGCGTTTAGAAAAATTAGAAATGCTAATTGTTTGTTTCCAAACAAGCACGGTGTGCAAAATGATAAACACTAATTGATAATTGCTTCGTAACACCTTTAATCTACGGCAAAATAGTGATAAAGGTTTGAGAGTTTCAGTCAAAAGGAAAAAAGATTGCAGACTCTTTGGAGCTACTAACCTAGCTATGTATTTTGAAATCGCGAATGTTCAGTGATTCGCAAAGATTTGTAAGTCCTCTGAGGTGATATGTAGGGTTCGGGATTTATCTACCTAGTTACGAAAAGTGTCACGATAAAGGTTTCCTCCTGTAAAAAAACATGATAAGGAAAACACATATTGTACTTTGGAGGGAAACCAAGTATTTGGGTAAGCTAAGAACGTACACCATAAGAAACTCTTGAGTTCATTTGACGTGGTTGAAAACAAAAATAGAAAGTCGTGTAACGTCATGTGGGACTAAACTCAAAAACGAAGCTATGATAGTCAACTTCAGGTAATGAAAGTGGACTAAATCGAACAAACACGAACGTTGTAGAGCCTTTTTCGATTGACTAGAAATAAAGTTTGTTGCAACAATTTGTTTTAATTGTTATGGTTGTTTGTAGTTGGTACACTTCTCATGCATTTACTAAAATTTTGGAATAACTTAATCTCAAGTTGAATATAAATATCACTTTGGTGTGCATAGCTCAAACTATTTTTTGAGTTATGTCATTTATGGGATTCGAGTTTTTTTTTAGTCTTTGAGGTATATTTGACCAAAACACGTTCTTATCGATAAAATGGTAGGTTTTGTGTACGCGAGTTTAAATGAAGTTGTATTACTTTCACTTCCAAAAGTTATATAAGTTCCAACTTAGCAATAAGCAAAAAGTTAAGTCCAACACATGAACCATCTTGGGATCAAGTGACTTATTTATCCAAATCAAACAAACAGTCGACATTAAGATGTGGTCAAGTTGACATTAAGATGTGGCTAGATGATGTTCCTTTAGAAGCCCGTTATAATAGACTCTTTAGTTTGGATTCTCATCCAAATTGCCTCATTAGTGACCGTTTTGTTAATGATTCATGGCAATGGAGTTGGAGTAGGCAATCATTGGGAGGTATTAACACAGCTTCTCTATCCTTGCTCTTAAGTGATCTCCAGGTTTTCATCTTGGATCTGGCCCGGATTTTTGGCAATGGAACTTGGATGTAGATGGGCGGTTCACTGTTAGTGGCGCTAGACGTCATATTGATGACTTTCTCTTACCATCTTTGTCGTCCAATACAAGATGGTATAAGTTTTTGCCTCGAAAAGTAAATATTTTCTTATGGCGTCTTCTTTTGGATCGTCTTCCTACTCGTTTAAATCTCTCACTCCGAGGTATCGATCTTAATTCAATTATTTGTCCAGTTTGTTGTGTGGGTGTTGAATCTAGAGATCATCTTTTTTTGGCATGCCAAACCGCGAAATCTATTTGGCATCTCATTAGCATTTGGGTTGATATTCCTTGGCCGGAGAGTTCGTCTATGGACGAGCTTTATTCATGGTTAGATTCTTGGAACGGTTCTAAAGTCAAAAAGGATCGCTTACATGGTATCATCGCTACAACTTTGTGGTGGATTTGGCGTTTGCGTAATGATGTCACTTTTGGCTCCTATATTCTGAGAAAAAGTGACATTTTTGATAATATTAGGCTTTTTTCTTTTTCTTGGTTAAAGTCTAGAGGTTGTAATATTCTTTGTTGGAATGATTGGCTTAGATATCCTTTGTAATTTGCTCTAGCTCCTTGCTAGTTGCTCTCTTCTAATATAATTTGCTTTTCCAAAAAAAAAAAAGTTGACATAACAAGTTGGATACTTTTAGGGTTGATGTAAGTTCATCATTTTAACAAGTTGGATACTTTTAGGGTTGATGTTAAGTTCATCATTTCGACTTTTAGTAATGGAACGTTTCCTTATATCTTTTTCAAATTTATGTGATGGTAAACTAGCTGACCTTATGGATTGTCCAAGTCGAGTTCTTTGTTAAAACATTGCAATATGTAACAACTAGTTATACCATGAAAGCATGAAGTTTACACATCAAATTTATTTTAAAATTTTAGTTTAATATATGAATATATAAGAATTAACTAATGTTTAATGTTTTGTAAATGTGATATTACGTCCACGAGATTCAAACTCTAAGTACAACTAATAATTATATTTGAACTAAATTTGTTTCGTGTATACTTATAAGTAGGGGTGGCAATTTTTAACCCAAAACTAAACTTGACCTGAAACCGATACGAAAGTAAAAAGGTACGGGTTGCGTTTAAACATGTTTCGGGTCGTGTTTGGTCAACCTATCTAACATGTTTATTAAACATGTCGGGTTCAGGTTAGGAATGAGTTAAACGGGTCGATCCACCAACCCGTTTAAGATTTTTTTTTCTTCATGTATTAATTACTAAATATATTTGATTATACAGGTTAAATGGATTAGACGGGTCGACCCACAAACTCGTTTAACGTGTTAAATTGCACTACCAGTTACAAGTTTCCTCCCTGCCAAAATAATTTAGTTAAAGCAAATAAAAATGAGAAAAGAAGGGCTTACCCATAATTAAAGAAATCACAGCTAGCTCATGTGGTTTATCTGGTGCGCAACAAATATATGTTTCCCGTGTGGTTTTAGCACACTAAGACCATGTGTAGTGGGGTGGTTTGGAGAGTGGGGGGTTGTTTGCCACGTGGCATGTGGGGTATTATAGGGCGCTGTTGAAAAAATGGTGTAGTGGAGAGTGGGGGTTGTTTGACACGTGGCATTCATTTTATAATACACTTAAATTAGTAACAGCACATTGAAAGGCCCCATTTTGTTTATTATCTCAAATAAAGTTGCAACATCACATTGAAAGGCCCCATTTTGTCAGATTGTTGGGGCGTTGTTTGAACAGCGTGGGAAGCAAAAAAAGAGACAACAGCGCCCCTCCGTTTTGGAGGAGGGAGCGCTGTTGGGCGCTGTTGAACGAAAATATGGGTGCTTCAACGCCCACTACGGACGGTCTTAGCACACTAAGGAATGGCGCAATGGGTTGTGTCAGAGAGACTGTGTCCATAAACCCGTGTAATGTGACACCTTGTTTAGATAATCAGGTTAATGAGTCAACGAGAAACCCGTTCAACTTATTCAACCCGTATAACATATTTAAGCCTTTTGTTCATTTATATATACGAGTTATATAGGTCGCGTTCGGGGTATATGTAAACGGGTTAGGATTGACATAACTGACCCGATCACTTTAAACAGTTCGTATTCGGGTTGGGTTTTTTTCTCACCCGCCAACCTGTTAACCCGAATCCGTCAACCCAGACCAAATCCGAATTGCCACCCCTACTTATAATTCGTGCTTTCATTTTGATACTTATAATCTCGTGCATCTAAAAGATTTAGGTATTACAATTAAATTAATATATCGTAATCCGAATTCTAGTTTTTGAACCGTGTACGCACGGTTATTAAACGCTTATAAGGTTCGGCAATTTAGTATAACTAATAATAATATTTCAACTATATTTGCTCGGGTTTGAAAATTTGATCAAATTTGTTTAATAATCTTATTGTTTGAGTAGTTTAATTTGATATTTTATCATAATTCAAATTCATTGAATATAAATGTTTATGTATGTCGTAATTAATCTCATGCATATATTCAACGTAAATGTGACAAGCATGAGGCTAAGTGCACGAATATTATATGTGGGTTTCTCCCCTTCCCATTCTCTTTTTTTGGGAACTTGAGAAAGATGCGATGACCTTATTGAAGTGGATCTGAAAGTTCTATATGACTCAAGACATTATGGCACATGCTGCTATTCATATCATTAGTAGGATTAGCTTTGTTATCGCTAGAGCAGTGGGAACCTAGATAGTATCTCGGCTTTCCACTAATTTCTTATATATCTTATGAATTTCTAATTAAGTGATGTTATAATAATAATAATAATAATAATAATAATAATAATAATAATAAGGCGACTTCTTTCTTAGCATTATTTTGTATTTTATATTTTAAAAATATTTTGTATTTAAAAAAAAAATAATAAGGCGACTTCTTTGGCTCTTGGGGTAGCTTTGCACATCGTTATGGAGAAGAAAAAGAGAAAGTATGAGTCCAAATATGAGGACAACGATTACAAGTTCATATCATTTGCTTTTTTTACGTTTGAGGAATTGGATACGGAGGCTTTGAACACTCTTTTACGTATTAAGTCTATTTTTATTAGCCACTCAAATAATGCTAAGAATGATGTATTTATCTTCCATAGTTTTTGTATTAAGAAAGGAGTTATAGCACAACTTATGTCTAGACTCCCATCCAACTTTATGTAAATTGTTACAATAATAATAAATTTATAATAATAATAATAATTGTAGTAGTTGTTTGTAAATTTTTTTAAGTGGGCAGGGTTTATGCAAAATATATAAATTATTTTAAAAATTATAAAGATTAAGGATTTTCATTTAAGTTCATAAAATTTGATTTAAGATTAATAGTTTTTTAAAAGTTTAAGGTTTAATTGCAAATTTTATTAATAAATCAAAATATAATATTCATTTACACTTAAGTCCGAAATAAAAAAGTTCACGATGGCTATGTTTGGCGCGTAGCTTTTTTGGGCGATGAGCGGTGAGCAATGAGCTTTTTGATTTTTATTGTTCGTTTGGTAAATGAGCGGTGAGCTTTGCGATTTTTTAGAAATGCTCATTTTTCTAATGCTTCTTTAAGAAGCTGTGAGCAGTGGGCTGTAGATACTGCTCACCGCTAACTGCTACTGCTCACTGTTACTTTTACCAAGCACACCCAATGTCATGCATATTTTCATTTTCTTTTCTGCCAAATTTCTTCAACGAATTTATAAATAGCTAGATCAGAATATTTTAATTTTAACTTGTATTAACAAATAGCAAGTTCGACTTTGTAATCGAGCTCTTCTTTTGTTCAATAATAGAATGAATTGTCATAAAACATTTTTCTTATATTATCTAAAAGATATGCGAATAAAATATGCTAACATATTATTAAGCATGTTCATTTAAATTTTCCCCATCACTTTCTCCATTTCAAATAAGGTTGTGTTTGTTTCGGCTCATTCAGATCTGAATGCGTCTGAAGTCTGATTCGGTCTGACATTTTCAAATTCAGACTGTTTGTTTATTCAGACATCTGAAGTCTGAATACATTTGAATAGGGTCTGATTCATTCAGACATTTGAATATGTCTGATTACATCTGAAAAGCTTAAACTTTACACCTACTTCTTTTCAATCTTTATCTCCTCATCTTGGTCTTGATTTTTTTATTAATAATCATGAATGGAGGGTCTTTTGGTTTGTTTTATAGCGAAATGATTGTTTTTTGTTTATTCAGACACTTTATAAAAACAAACAGACTAAAACAATTCAGATTCAGATTTTTTGACCACTAATTCAGATTCAGACGTGGTATTCAGATTCAGACATAAAATGTCTGAATAAACAAACAGCACCTAAAACTGCATCTTCACAGTTGCATCATTTTTCATATTGTTTATGATAATAATTTACGTTTTTTTCTCTAATTTAATCATGTTCTATGTCTGTTAGGCTGGATGGCAAGGCACTAGCATTCTCACCTTACACCTCAGCTGCACCTCAGCTTTCCCTCTCCTCTCACTTCTCCTCACTCCCACTCACTTTAGTGTGGGCAAGGTCACATTAACTTCACATTTCATTAAAATACCCACTTTATACAAATATACCCCACACACACTCACACACAAAATAAAAAATAATAAAACATGAAGATACATTTATGGTGAGCAGTTCACCTTAATTCGTCTTGAAATGTGAGTTCACGCGCGAGTGGACTAGGAAGTCAAGGAGATGCAAGGTAAGTTTGGATGCAAGGTGAGAGGCTCACCTCCCCATGTCATACGGCCTTAAAGTAATACTCCATCCGTCTCAATTTAATTGTCTATATTTCTTTTTATGGATGTCTCAAATTAATTGTCCAGTAAAAATTAGAGAATCTAGTGGAGGAATATTCTATTTTAATGGTTGAAAATTAAAATGGCTCTACTTTTATTAAACTTTGTGTTTTTTCTCTCCTGACAAATAAATTGAGACGGATGGAGTACATATGGAGTAATTTGAAGTTTTGAACCATTTGGAGATCACGTGGTCACGTGAGATGACAAAGATGTGGAGTCTGTTAAAATACATTTCTTTTACAAAAATTGACATTGGACTTATCTAGATGACGCATATCGCTCATATAATACATCTTGCAAAAAGATGCATATCTTTTACTCCCTCCGTCTCAATTTAATTGTCCATATTTTCTTTTATGAATGTCTCAAATTAATTGTTTACTTTCCTTATTTAGTAAAAACTGAATAATCTAAAAGAGGAATATTTCATTTTAGTGGTTGAAAATTAAAGTGGCCTCACTTTTATTAAACTTTGTGTTTTCTCTCTCCTGACAAATAAATTGAGACGGAGGGAGTAATTATAAAATGAACTTATATAAAGATTAAATATTCCCTTGTCTTGCAATAAAGAAAATAAAATCTTTCTAGATTGTAAAGATAAATATATTTGTTGGCAAAAACCACAACTTGGATCCATTTCTATTCAAACGATTATTTTATTTTGTGATATATATATATATATATATATATATATATATATATATATATATATATATATATATATATATATATATATATTTTTTTTCCCATTTTGATAGTCGAACTTTAATATCGGGAGGATCTAGCAAGTATTTTGTGTGCGCTACATAATAATGATCACCGCTAGGTAATTACATTAATTGGATGTAACAATGATACATGTTAAGTTATGTTAGAAACAAATAAAGAATCAGCTAGTTTTCAGATTATATTGTGACATATACAAGTAAAAAGTGAGGCAAATAAGTTTGTTGTGATTAAAGGCATCATTTTCATTTGTCTGAAAGAATAATCTTTCTAGATTTATGTTGGCGTATGTGTCCGGATGACCTATCTTGTCCGGACGTCCGAACGACATGGGGTCCTTCGGAATAAAGGTCGGAGAGCACACAGCCTCTTCGTCCGGGGAAGTCTTTAGCAAAAGGACAGGTGGCGTTGCCCTTTGGACAGATGGCAACAGCAGAATGACCGCCGCCACCCCAGGATTCAAGGGATCGTGTCTGCGACATATCTTCAGGAAATCCGCCGCCGCCATTTCAGGTACCAAAGCTGGGTAATATAAATACCCAGCTCATTTACTGCTTTCAACTAACTTTTACCACTCGCATTTACTCCTGATCATTATTTAACCTTTCGGGTTACCCAATACTTACTCTCACGCCGGAGCTTGGTCCTGGGATAACACCCGGGGCGAGGCTAACGTGAGTGTTTCTTGTGTGTAGGTACTTCGGAACCTCCGCAAGGCCTTGTCCGGAAGATTTGACTCCACCTCCGTAGGAGTTGCAGGTTTTTACTTCAACAAATTGGCGCCATCCGTGGGACCCGAGTTCAATCTACCAAGCTTAGAATGAGTGGTTCTAACCCAACTCTTCCCTTTGAACACTCAGGGGAGGACGAAGGATCCAGAAGGGGAGGTCCTAACCCCCCGGACACCCGAGCCATCATGGAGGGTCATCTATCGGCTCTCAAGGAGTTACTAAAACAACAAGGTAACCACAATTTGATAAAACATATGTTGTTAAACTTCGAAGACGAATTTACGGATACAGAAGAAGAGTATGTTATAAGACCGCAGAACGATAAGGGGAAGGCGGTGGCGGATGACGGCTTGAGCAAGCCGTTCAAGGAAATAATAAAATGTCCGTTTACAAGATGGATTATAGAATTCTCATCCCCTAAACACAAAATACCGACGAACCTCAAACTGTATGATGGGACGACCGACCCAGATGACCACATCAACCGTTTCACAGGAGCGAAAAATCATGAGGAATGGCCAATGCCCGTATGGTGTCGAATGTTTCAGCAGACCTTGGACGGGAAGGCCAGAGGGTGGTTCGATAAACTGCCGACCAGAAGTATTGACGGTTGGGACGAACTTCAAAGGAAATTCCTGAACAGGTTCAGTATGCTAAGGGCATGTGTCAAAGACCTCACGGAGATCAACAAAATTCATAGGAAGGCCAATGAGAGCCTCCCGGACTTCAAAGAGCGGTGGGTAAGTGAAGCGAACTATTTTCCGGATGCCCCGGAGATAATGCAGATCTCCTCTTTCATGAATGGCCACCATTGCTCAGAGTTGGCAAAGAAGTTCTCGGATAAGATTCCCAAAACAGTCGACGAAATGCTGGAAAGGTTCGACGACTTTATTCGTTCGGAAGAAGCTTTCTGGAGTACTGAACTGCCGAAAAGGGAGAAAGCAGATGTTTACAGAGAATATCGTCTCAACCCTTATAACAACAAGAATGACCAATACGCCTCAAAGGCTCCCTTCGGAGGGGATCGTCGCCGGAACAATCACAAGAATGAGTTCAGATCTCGCATGCATGATCACTATGCTCCCTATGTTCCTGCCAGGTATGACAACGCCGGAAGAGCAGACCCTCGTCGTAATGACATCCGAAGATACAACACCAAGCCGATAGACCTGAACTCTTTGACAAAGGCGCCGAAGGAAATCCTAGCAACCGAGAACCAGCTGAGGCTACCGCACCCCCCACCGTTGAAAGGAAAACCTCTCAAAAAAAATCTAGACAAGTATTGCGACTATCATGGTGAGAAAGGGCATCTCACCAATGACTGTTGGCACCTCAAAGAGCAGATAAGAATGGCCTTGAAAACGGGTAAGTTAGACCACCTCTTAAAAGAAGTTAGGCAAACGGGGAGAGCACCACAAAGGGGAGACAACCATGCAAATAAGGGAAAAGTCATTAATATGATCCGAAATAAAGAGGCTGCAAGAAAACGAAAAGTCGCAGATGCAGAAGAGGATTAGATGAATGCTCCGATCAGTTTTCCACCTATCCTTCCGAGTGATGTTTCGTACGAACCCTTAATAGTCGAAGCCGAAGTGGAGGGTTATACAATATGGAGGGTGTATGTGGATCAAGGCGCTTCGGTGGAAGTAATGTATGAACACTGCTTTGAGCATTTGTGCCCTACCATTAAGGCCCGGCTGAAGGAAACCAACACGCCTTTGGTGGGATTCGCCGGAGAGTCCATAAAGCCGTTGGGAAAGATAGAATTGAAAATCTATTTTGGAAGTCAAGGTTTGTTTCATAAAACTGTGATGAAATTCGCCGTTGTAAAGTCTCCCTCTCCGTACAACATCATATTAGGATGCTCTGGACTAAAAAAGCTACGGGCTATCCCCTCAACCATTCACTCGATGATGAAGTTCCCTACTCCGAGAGGCATAGCGACGTTGGTTACTCGGTCAGTCATTATTTCGGGATTCCGTAAATTGGAAGAAAAACAGATGGTAGAGAGAGAGGCAAAGAATGAATCTCAAAATGCCGCGATAACCGGGGAATTGACTGGGAAGACAGAAGAGGTCATGGTACACCCGGCGTATCCGGATCAACTGGTAAGCATCGGAGGAAACTTCTCCCCGGAGTGCAGAAGGCAGTTAATTACATTGCTCAAGAATAATCAAGACGTATTCGCCTGGGAGCCGGCGGATATGACAGGAATACTACGACGAATTACAGAGCATAGACTCAACGTAAATGTCCAAGACCGACTGGTAGCACAAAATAAAAGGACCTTTTCAGCGGAAAAGAACCAGGCCATAACCAAAGAAGTGGAAGAATGGGTGAAAGCTGGGATAGTTCGGCCAGTGCGGTATCCGACATGGATCTCCAACCCGGTGCTAGTAAAGAAATCCGATGGTAGTTGGAGGATGTGTATCGACTTCAAGAATCTCAACTCGTCTTGTTAGAAAGACTATTATCCACTACCTGAAATCGATTAGAAGATAGAGTCAGTCATGGGGTTCCAGTACAAATGTTTCTTAGATGCTTACAAGAGATACCATCAGGTGCAAATGGCTAATGACGATGAAGAAAAGACAACTTTCTATACTGAGCATGGGACGTACTGTTATACCAAAATGCCGTTCGGATTAAAAAACGCCAGAGCCACGTATCAACGGCTGGTAGATTCCGCCTTTTGGACGCAGATAGGAAGAAACCTGGAAGTGTATGTAGATGACATGGTGATAAAAAAACAAGACTGAGAAAGAATTATTGGCCGACATAGCAGAAACGTTCGACAATCTCCGACGGATCAACATGATATTGAACCCGAAGAAATGTTCCTTCGGTGTGGAAGAGGGAAAATTCCTCGGTTATATGGTGACGTCCGAAGGGATTAGGGCAAATTCGAAGAAAACTAGGGCTATCGCGGATATGCAATCTCCGAAGTCGTTCAAGGAAATGCAAAGTTTAAGCGGCAAGCTAGCGGCTCTATACCGTTTCTTGTCCAGGTCGGCAGAAAGGGCACTTCCGTTCTGTTAATACAAATATCGTCCTAAAAACGTTATTTATATTTTACGAACTTTACTTAGTTTTGTTAATGACAATTACAAAGTATATCTGTTAGCAAATTATAAATACTAGCTAAAGTCTCTTTAAAACACATTTTACATTTCACAAGATTACTTAGAATTACATTTTACACATCTACTAGTTTATTTCCTTAAAAGGAAACTTTATTTTTAAAATGATACAATGACATCATGGCATGCATCATACATAGATTATGTGATATCTTAGTTAGATCTTCAAGCAAGATAGTTGACTTTGGAAGATCTTGATATGACAACACAAAGATATGGAAAGATTGTGGAAGATTTGGAGAGATTTGAAAAATCTCTTAGCTGTCATTTGGCGAAACCAAACAACATCAAAGACGGATCCCTTTTATGGGATCCGCCGGCTGTTCACCAGCTTGCCTATAAATAGCAAGCTGATCATTTAAACACACCATCACTCATATAGCCTAATATTCATACTCATTCATTTATATACTATCTAACCCTCATCATTCATTCAATTCATTTGATCTTTCCTTTTGTAGCAAAGGAGATTAAGCATCAAGGTTCAACACAGACGTGTAAAACCTTTAGCATAGTTACTGTGTGATATAGTTGTAGTTCACACTTCATTATTTGTATCATTTATCTCAGTGAGTGTGGTTAGTGTTTTAGTCCTCAAAACACAAAGAGTGTAGGGAGTGGTTGTACCCTTGTGAAAGAACCAAACGGGAGTGGATGAACCCTTGTAAAGAACTCGACATCTAGCTTAGTGTCGGTAATTGTATAGGCGACGTTAGGTTGGTTCTGCCTTGAAATAGAACCCGGTGTTTAGCTTAGTACCGGAAAAGGAAGTAAGCAACGTGTAAAGGTTTTCTCCACCTAGAAGAGAGTTTGTTTCTTAGTGAAGGATAACTCTCGAGTTAGAGGCTCGAGGTGTGGAGTAGGGCAAGGACGAGAGACCTTGTAGCCGAACCACTATAAACATCCGTTTTGTGTGGTTTGATCTTTCCTCTCTTTACTTTTCATATATATATTCTGTGAATACTTGTTTGTGCTTGTTTCCTTTGAAATAACATAGAGTAACAAAGCGAATTAATTTTAAACGGTAAAACTATTCAACCCCCCCCTTCTAGTTTTCCACAATTGGCATCAAGAGCTACGTTACTTAAGATTTTTAAAATATATTGTATTTTAAAACTTAAAACGATCCATGGATTTTGAAAACTTTAAAGAATGGCAATCTATGCAAAGACCACCTCTATTCGAACCTAATTGTTTTATTTATTGGAAAAATCGCTTTGAGACTTATGTGAAGTCAAAGGATATAGATCTATGGTATATAATTGTTGAGGGTGATTACAAGGCCATAAGTAATGATATTTCGGGTGGTCGGGATGTAGGAACTTCTCTTACTCGTCACAGTGATGAGCAAAAGAAGTTGATTGCCAAAAATAATGAAGCCAAAATGATGCTTTTCAATGCTTTACCTAAGAAAGAAATCCTTCGGAAAAGACCGTGATGATAGAAAAGGCAAGTTAGATAGGAAGTGCTATAGGTGTGGAGATTCTGGTCACTTTATAGGTGAATGTCCAAAGCCTCCAAAGAACAAGTCTCAAAAAGCATTTGTTAGTGGAGCTTGGAGTGATAGTGAAGGAGATGATGATGAGCCTAAGAACAACGAAGTTGCCCTTATGGCTCATGACACAGAAGAGGTACATTCTAACTCATGCTCCTCTATAGATGATGAAACCTTAGAAGTAGAATATAACAAACTATGTGATATAACATTAAAAATCATCAACAAAAACAAATTCTTGAAAACTAAAACAACACTTTTAGAAAATGAAGTGTATTGGCTTAAAGAAAAAGAGATACGAATGGAAAAAGGCAAAAATAGTAAAGATACATGTGTCTCTTGTCAAGAACTAAAATTAGAATTAGATGCACTAAAAACCACACAGGAAGATCTCATTAAGCAAAACTCTAAGTTTAAAAAGTTTGATAAAAACATAAGTTGTGCAGATGAGATAATGAAGATGCAAAAACTTCCTCATGATAAAACAGGACTAGGTTTTATGAAACTAGGAACCTTAGGTGACTTTAAGAAACAAACTGTGAATGAAAAAGAAACTGTTTCAACCAAGTCAGAAGCCCACAGATCTGACGGATCCAAAGTTTTGGATCCGCCAGTTGTACCCAAGGGATCCGCGGGTACAGAAGTTGAACAGAAGGATCTTAAAATGAACCGTACTGAATTTGTTAAGGTCACTAGAAAACCTAGTACTAGTATAACTAACAACAAGCTAAAACCAACTGTTTCTGTAGGAAGAGGTCAAGCTAGGAATGAGTATATAGTTAAAACAACTCAACAGAGACCTCAAACTAGTTTTCCTAAACACCCCTTTCCTAGGAGTAATGTTAACTCACAACATCATTATCAAAATAATTGGAACCAAAATATGCCTAGAAACTTCCAAGGTCCCAATTACATGCCACGGAACAATTATCCTCCATTTGCTTACATGAACCATGATAATGTTATGTTTAACCCAAACGGACCCATGAGATATTGGGGACCAAATGCTTGAGTCTTTCTTGAACTTAGGTATGCTTAAAAGTTGAACTAGAACCTGATAAGTGGATCAAAGATAGTGGGTGTTCAAGACATATGACGGGAAACAAAAGCCTTTTCTCAACTTACCAAGTGTACGACGGAGGTAATGTCACATTCGGTAGCAAACTTAAAAGTAAAATAATTGGAAAAGGTACGATCTCTCATGACTCTCTCTCTATTGATGATGTTGCTCATGTAGATAATTTATGATTTAACTAGCTTAGTATAAGTCAATTATGCCGCAAAAAGTATAACGTCATTTTCAGTGAAAATGGAACTAAAATACTTAAAGATGGCATAACCGTAGGAAAAAGTGTTTTAAAGAATAACGTATATGTTATGAAATTAGATAAAACACCTAAAGACAAGCTTTGTCTTACCTCTTTGGACGAAAACTCAACTCTATGGCATTGACGTTTAGGTCATGCCAATATGAGGCTAATTCAATCCTTATCATCTAAGGAACTCGTTAGGAACCTACCCAAGTTGAAATATGACCAACACTTTTGTGATGCTTGCAAAATTGGGAAACAAGCTCATAATAGCCATAAGGCTAAAAATATGGTGTCTACATCTAAGTGTCTAGAATTATTGCATATGGATTTGTTTGGTCCATCCGCTATACAAAGTTATGGGGGTAACTTTTATACTTTGGTTATAGTGGATGATTACTCTTGGTATACTTGGACTAAATTTTTGAAAACCAAAAATGAGGCCTTTGATAAATTTGAAATTCTAAGCAAGAAAATTCAAAATCAAATAGGAAGTAACATAGTATCTATTAGAACCGACCATGGTCGAGAATTTGACAACGAAATCCAATTCGGAACATTTTGTGATAATAATGGAATAACACATAATTTCTCGGCTCCTCGAACTCCACAATCTAATGGTGTAGTAGAACGGAAAAATAGGACAATTCAAGAAATGAGTAGAACTATGTTAAATGAACAAAACATACCTCAAAAGTTTTGGTGTGACGCAGTAGATACTTCCACATATATCCTAAATAGAGTTTTAATTAGACCATTTTTAAATAAAACTCCTTATGAACTTTATCGAGGCAAAAAGCCTACTTTATGATATTTTAGAGTTTTTGGAAGCAAGTGCTTCATTTTAAATACGAAAGATTATCTCACCAAGTTCGACCCAAAGTCGTATGAAGGTGTATTTCTTGGGTACTCACAAAACAGTAAAGCATACATAGTCTTGAACAAAAAAACCTTAAGAGTTGAGGAATCGTTGAACGTAACATTTGACGAAAGTCCACCTCCCTCTAAGACATCACCTTTGGTAGATGATGACTTGGTTGAAAGCCAAATGGTTGAAAACATAGAAAATGTTGAAAATAATAATGAAGATGAACCAGTAAAAAGAGATATAGTCAATATCAAAGAAACAAAAAGTCATCCATTAGAAAACGTCATAGGAAAACTTAATGAAAGAACATTAAGATCTAAAGCTCAAAATGAAAGTAATTACTTTTGTTTTGTTTCAACAATTGAGCCTAAAAATATAAATGAAGCTATAAAAGATGAATCTTGGGTAATTGTTATGCAAGAGGAATTAAATCAATTTGTTAGGAATGACGTTTGGACTTTAGTTCCACAACCTAAAAATCAAACATTATCGGTACCAAATGGGTTTTTAGAAATAAAATGGATGAAAATGGCATAGTATCTAGAAACAAAGCTAGGCTAGTAGCACAAGGCTACAATCAACAAGAAGGTATAGATTACGATGAAACATTTGCACCCGTAGCTAGACTTGAGTCTATTAGAATACTACTTGCATATGCATGTGCACATGATTTTAAATTATTTCAAATGGATGTCAAAAGTGCATTTTTAAATGGATTTATAACTGAAGAAGTATATGTTGCACAACCTCCCGGCTTTGCCGATTTTGAAAAACCAAATCATGTTTACAAACTAAAGAAAGCTTTATACGGACTTAAGCAAGCACCAAAAGCTTGGTATGATCGACTTAAGACCTTCTTAGTTGACCATAAGTACACCATGGGCCTAGTAGACAACACTCTCTTTACCAAGAAAAAGGGATCACATATTATCATCGTCCAGATATATGTGGATGACATAATATTCGGTTCAACTTGTCAAGAGTTATGTGACGATTTCTCAAAAATCATGCATGACGAGTTTGAAATGAGTATGATGGGGGAGCTAAACTTTTTCTTAGGTCTCCAAATTAAACAATTAGAAGATGGGATATTCTTCAACCAATCAAAGTATATCAAAGATATGCTTAAGAAGTTTGGTCTTGAAGACTCAAAACCAATGAAAACACCCATGTCCTCCGAAACCAAACTCACAAAGGATGAAGAAAATGAATCCGTAGATAGCACTAAATATAGGGGAATGATTGGTAGTTTACTCTATCTTACGGCTAGTAGGCCGGGCATTATGTTTAGTGTTTGTCTATGTGCATGTTTTCAAGAAGATCCCAAAATAACCCATCTTGAAGCCGTTAAACGGATATTTAGATACATTAAAGGTACTACACATTTAGGATTATGGTATCCCAAAGGAACGGGTGTAGAAACCATAGTGTATGCCGATTCAGATCATGCTGGTGACTATGTTGATAGGAAAAGTACTAGCGGTATTTGTACTTTTGTAGGACATTGTCTCACCTCATGGTTCGCTAAGAAACAAACGGCCCTTGCAATTTCAACAACCGAAGCAGAGTATGTGTCTGCAGGAAAGGCGTGTCAACAAGCACTGTGGATGAAACAAGCTCTCGTAGACTATGGAATTGAACTCAACGACATCCCCATTCTTTGTGACAACAAAGGAGCTATCGACCTCAGCAAAAATACGGTCCAACACGCTAGAACCAAACACATTGAAATACGTCATCACTTCCAACGCGACAATGTTCAGAAGGGAAACATCTCAATTGAGAAAGTTTCCTCAGAGGACAACATTGCCGACATCCTCACAAAACCTCTCAAAAGAGAACCTTTCAACTACCTTAGACTTGAATTAGGATTAATGGAACATAGTGATTAGATAAAACAGTAGCGTAAACCTTAGTTTAACCAAACTCGACACTAAACCAAAAATTGTGTTCTGATCCCGCGGATCCAAACGATAACAAAGGCGGATCCTTTGTTTTGGATCCGCCGGATCCGTCACATGCACAGGTTGTTTTATTATATAATAAACAACACCAAGTACTATTCATCACTCTTTAAAACTTATCACCTACTGAATTCGTTTCATACTTCACCACAATCATAATTTAGGCTATTTTCTTCCACAAATTTGTGCTCCAAACATCACTGTAAGTATCCTTATCATGTTTATACTCCTGATCTGCGTTTAGGATTTCTATTTCATGCACAAAATCAAAACTTGGGGAATATGCATAATTCTTGTAAAATCATGAAACATAGTTACTTAATTGCACTTCAAATCATGTCTTTCTTAGTTAGAAATTGCATCTTGTAGTACATTATCATTATTCATCAAAAACCCTATGAGAAATTTTTGCTAAAATCTTCTCACGACTAGGAAAAATGGTTTTTGAATATTGTTCATACAAATATAAAAACGTTAGTTTTTAAACATCACTTGCATAATGTCTCTTGAATGCTAAAGGGAATACATAACTAATATGTATTTTCGGGTACATTCAAATGTAGCTACATTAAAGTAGGAGCGTTTGGGTTATCTCTCGTTTTATCATAAAACTTGCATAAACAAAATTTTCATGCATCTAAATGAGTCGAGATAACCGTACCTCCACATAGTCCCCATGTAGGCACACACTAGACCAATACACGTATTTTCGATAATTTCGACTAAAACTATATAATTTTTTTTGTATTTAGGAAAATCATGCCTCCCGCGACCAACTATGATCACAAACACATCGTCAATTACCTACCTAAACACCATAAAACCAAAGGACTTCGTGATCAACAAGTTGAAATTTTCAAAGCTCTAGAAAAACACTACGTACATAAGGGTAGGTTTGTAGACCCCTCATTCTATGAAGGAACCAATCTTAGGGAACAACTACGGCTATTCACTTTGATTCCCTCCTAGATATCGATGAAACATTAATTCCACGATTCATTTTAGAATTCTATGCTAGTGTCAATCTAGAGTCAAACGATCAAGGTTACATGAACATTCGCTTCAGCGTCAATGGACATCAATTCAATATCCCATTAGGTCAATTTGGAGAAGTCCTAGGAGTTCCAAGTCATGGAACGAGTGTCTATTCTGATAAATGGTCATTGACCATTCTTGAGTCAAATCTTGAACGAACGGCACCATATGCCACTCCCTTAACTTCAAAAGAAATCATTCGTCAGCATCTCTTCATACCTAGGAACAACCCAACTAGGTTGTATCGAGGGAAATATGTAGCTAGAGATCCATTTGCTATGGAGCTCAATGAACTAAAGCACGAATTTAGGAAAATGGAAGAAGTCTTAAGGGCCAATGTCATGTGCACGGTAGGAAACCGAGATCACATCAATGCTTGTCTTTGCCACATGATGTACAATGTGTCAACCCATCAACCTTTCAACCTTGCTTACTATATCACCAAGAGAATGGCCGATATTCCAATTCAAGGAAAAATGGCATTGCCTTATGGAATGCTTTTGACCCGTCTCTTTAGAGCTTTTGCACCCATTCCTAGAAATGCCTTAGAATTTGTTCCCGAATATGATGAGATTGAACGCACCTTCGTTCCCTTGAGCAACTTTAGGGTAGCGGTTGACAAGGGTAAACGTCCTTGTGCTCAAACATCATCATCATCATCATCCATGAGTGACGATGATGGGTTGCCAAACTCTAGGATTCCTCCTCCGGAGTACTTAAGCCAACTTCCACCAATCCCAAATGAATCAGCAGAGTATCGCAACATCAAAGGAATGGTGAAGAATTTAGGACGTTGGATGATGAAGCTTCATAAGGGCATGAAGAAATTGAAGAAGAAGTTGAGTTGAAGGAGTGTTTGGCTCTAAACATTATTAGACAATGTAGTATTAAAAATGGTTGTTTCTTAACTCGTTATGTTGATATTTGATGTGTGTATGAACTAACTAAGAATTGCAGGTCGATAACACTTGATGTTATCAATTTTCCAAGTTTAAGCCTATGTTTGGCTTAACTCCTCTTAAGGTAAGTTCCCATGAACGGATTAATCTATGATTAAACATGTGTTAGTATCATCATATTTGATTGTTTTGCATTACATATTAGATGATAGATATGCTCCAGGAGAATTTTCGGGTTTTCGTCGAAAAATGAAAAATATGCACATCTCTCTGTTTAGTTTTAGTACTTTTGGTCCACGGATCTGGCGGATCCCTCATTTTGGATCCGCCATGTGTTAGCCTTGGCTCCGCCATTCTTCAACCTGCGGATCAGGAGGATCCCAAAATTTGGATCCGCACGCCTTGTCGATTGGATCCGCAGGTGTAACAGTAACAATCCCAAATATTTTTGACTCATCCCGATTCTTAGATTTTAGTTTCTAGTATTCTTTAGAATAGGTTCACTGATCATTAATCATCTTCTAATGATTTAGGAACTCTTAGAAACTTAAGAACAAAATTTCCCACCAAAATTTGAATTTTCAAATTTTAGGAGTGAGTTACCTTTCTGATACAAACAAGGAACCCTTTTTAGGGATCCTTCAAATCCGTGGGAACATCACATCATAGGATTTTCCACTATCTCATTGAATTTACTGCATATCTTCATCATATTACTCAACACAAGTTCTATGGATTGACTTATGTGATGTGATTTGCACAAATTTTTGTTCCAAATCATTAGGAACCAACATTCTCTATTGGATTTACATCAAATCCAAACACTAGTTTCTATAAACCATCTGCCTATAAATTAAGATCATAACTTAGAGCAAAACTCACTCATTTACCTTCTTTACCACATATAACCTGTACATCTTAGTTCTCTTAGCTCACCATGACCAAATCAAACAACTCTTCAACCTCTAAAACTCCGAAACGAACCGCTCGCATTAGTGTTAAGCCTTGTTGCTTTATAAATCTTGCAAACTCATCATCAAAGGAATCATCTCCTCTTAATATCTCATCTCCTATTGCAACTGAGAATTTCCTCAATCTATCAACACCTACACCATCAAATGTGGTCATACAAACTCCTCCTCCAACAATCACACCCATAGCAACCACACCACCACCCACTCCATCACAGACTGTCAAATCTCCATCACCCCCAAAATCACCCAAGTTGCAACCTATGGAGCTATTTAGGACTCCACCTACATCACCTCATCCATACCTTGATGACTTGGAGGATCTTCCACCAAGATCAACCAATCCTCCACCCATGACCTTTGAAGGTCAAGAGCCTATCCTTTTTCATCCGATTTTCCCGGATATACATGGTCCTTTATACCATGATGCACCATCATCTCAACCTCAAATACCACCTCTCTCACCCACATCAACTCTCATTGCCATAGACAAGGCAATGTGGATCAATTTGCCTCAAACCCAAGAGGAGATTAGTGAAGAGCTCAACTGTCTCTACACTCTCTCGGGTATGGTAGATCAACGCCTCAATGAAGCCATGGACCTCCAAAACATTCTCATGAACTCCCTCCAAACACCACCACCAACCAATGAACAAGCCCAACCACCACCACCCAACAACCAATCACCACCACCACCACCACAACCAAATGAGTCTACTCTTCCGCCCGGTTTTCCTCGCCATAATTGCAACATGTGTGAAAGAACCGCTCACATAGCTCAAAGGACAAACATTTTGGTGCACGAGCTCCAAAATGAAATGAGGTTCATATTGAACCACATTCTTGAGCGTCTAAAAGCCACCTCTCATCCTCCTCAATAGGAGTGTTCTAGTCTCATTATATAGGACCTTTAAGGATGTTGTCTTAGGATTTTTAGGATGTATTTTTCATTTTCTTGTAACTTCATATTTTTGTGACTTTGGTCACATATTTTCAATATATATGAATGTTATATGTTATGCTTATGAGTGATCAACATTAAGCATATTATCATTATTTAGGTGACTATCATCATTATATAGCTATTTGGAATCTACATTATAGTTTGATCACTTGTACTTTAGGTACAAAATTTTGATCAGACACTACATTTTGACTTTTTCAAGTCAACTAGATTAACATTCTTATTTGGATGACCATTTCACATGCATTATGCTTCTCCATTGAAGCTATTCACAACTAACATTTCTTTTGTAGCATCTCATACCCTTCAAATGTATACGTTGGGACTCTTGTAATGGGAAGTATACATCGAGGGGGAGCATATCATATTCTAGCCATTTGTTTTGTAGGATCATGCATCATTACCTTGTTACTCCATTTAGGGGGAGTATAAAACAAGGGTGAGCTCTTAAAGTTCTCAAAATCGCATTCCGCTACGCAACTCTTCTTTTTGTTTCGACAAAAAGGGGGAGAAAGGATTAAGTTTGCATAACTGTGAATCATCACAGTACATACACTTTTGCATAAAAATAGTTTTTAAACTCAAAATAAAAAAAACTTAATCTATATTTTAAAGAACTCATGCTATATTTATTCCTTTGCTCAAAAATATACTTTATGTTTTGTCATCAACAAAAATGAGGAGATTGTTAATACAAATATCGTTCTAAAAATGTTATTTATATTTTACGATCTTTACTTAGTTTTGTTAATGACAATTACAAAGTATATCTGTTAGCAAATTATAAATACTAGCTAAAGTCTCTTTAAAACACATTTCACAAGATTACTTAGAATTACATTTTACACATCTACTAGTTTATTTCCTTAAAAGGAAACTTTATTTTTAAAATGATACAATGACATCATGGCATGCATCATACATAGATTATGTGATATCTTAGTTAGATCTTCAAGTAAGATAGTTGACTTTGGAAGATCTTGATATGACAACACAAAGATATAGAAAGATTGTGGAAGATTTGGAGAGATTTGAAAAATCTCTTAGCTGTCATTTGGCGGAACCAAACAACATCAAAGACGGATCCCTTTTATGGGATCCGCCGGATCCGCCAGCCGTTCACCAGCTTGCCTATAAATTGCAAGCTGATCATTTGAACACACCATCACTTATATAGCCTAATATTCATACTCATTCATTTATATACTATCTAACCCTCATCATTCATTCATTTCATTTGATCTTTCCTTTTTGATTGTACAAAAAGATGCACTACCAGGCCTTCGATGGTGATCAAAGGAATAATGGGGTGTTGAGATTGCGCCAAGCTTGTTCTTAACCTGAAATAAGAAATACGAAGACACTACGTTAAGTGATTACGCAGGGGTTGGACCCTGCGAACCACCTCCGGCGTGCGAGTAAGTATGTGTAAGGGTAATGTAGGTTGTAAATGACGAGAATGAAGTTAACTTACATTGTTCATGCCCGACTAAGCTATTTATAGAGGAGAAATAGGCCTTAGTGGGCGGTTTGCACATGTTTCGGAGATCGTGGGGGCGTCCCATGATTTGTGGTAACCGCTAGGGCTTTGTAGCCCACGATCTCTGTTTTGGCAGGAAAGCCAAGGGAAGAGGAGACGTGGGTTTGACCAGGTCAGGATTGTCCTTCGTGCTAGTTCCTTCGTAGGAGATACCTCGAAGGGCTTAAGGCTTCGATTGGCGGATTCCCACATGGTAACCAGTTCGCAGGCGATTGGTTTTACGCCAATGAAACGTGTTAGGAGATTAACCTAGGCCTCCGAAGGGAGGGCTTTTTACAGGCTCGAAGGGGAGTCCTTCGACCCGTTCGGAGGGTACATCATCAAGCCCCCCAGTCGAAAGTGATATATACGTACGAGTATATATTGCATTCGACTCAAAAAATCTACATGCACTACACCCATTAAATTACACTTCCGTGAAAAAATAAAATAAATGTCCAACTAACCCGCGCATTTAATGCGGGTTAATTATTATCCTTCCATTAGCCTTAATAACCCAATCTTCGGTAAATGTGAAACGTCAATTCAATTTTTGAATTCGTTTGAAATCGTTTTGCATAAGAGGGGTAAATAAACACGTGTATGGCCAGGATTTAAAGACGTGATGGGTATTTAAACTCTTAGCACGGTAAACCCTAGATCACTTTAACCTTTCGCCCAAAATACACACACAGCACTCTGTGTTCTTGTGCTTCCGTTGTAACGAAAAGGTAAAATTTCCATCCTATCTCTTTGATCTTTATACTTTTTTATAGTGACATGAGTATGGCAGCAAAAAGAATAATTAGGGAACAAACATGCACTTTATCAAAAGCAGCATTATCTGATTTCCTTCATGATTACCCCTTACCTGCTGGGCTCAAAATCATACTTCCAAGTAAAAGACAAAATGTTTTTGATGCCCCCGCAGGGTATGTGGGCTTGTATGTGCACGCATTTACCCAGTCAAACCTTCGGATTCCCCTTCATCCTTTGATTCTTGAGTTTTTTCAATACTATAAGGTGCACATTTCCAGATTTAACCCTTTTGGGCTAGCCAAACTGACCACCTACATCGTGATGTGTAAAGCTTACGGGCATGAGCCCTCATTAGATGTTCTTAGGGGTTTTGTAAATTTGTATCCCGGCGGGGATTGGGTGACTATTGCCAAAAGAGGTAAACATGATGTTCCCGTCCTTGTGACGAAGCCCTTTTCGAATATAAGAAATTGGAAAGGTCAATTCTTTTATGTTGAAAGTACAATTCTACCGTCCGAGTACCCAGCTTTGCTTGACGAAGCGTTTATGTATGATGAGAAGAAATATAATGACCTTTTGCCCTACGAGGTAAGGAGCGAGCCCTTGTATCAGCGACTTGTACGAAAACCTGCTAATGTCCAGACATTCCCCGAACCTATCCTGTTCATGGCTGGTATTGCTGAGAGTTGGGAAGGCTCTCCGTTGCATCCTGAAATAATTTGTGAAGGAAAAAGTATGTATATATCTTATTTAAATAATTTAAGTAACTTATTAGCTGATATTCATCTCCTTTTCGTTTGTTTTTGCAGAGATGGCTTTCAGAAATTTTGTTGTTGCCGGAGGTGCCAAAGAAGTTAGTTTCATTCCAAGGGACCCTCAAGATGCAAGCTATGGAGTGGGATCTCCATCTAGATCTGTTAACAATAATGATGTCGATGCCTCTGCAGTGAAACCTTTTTCTATACTTCCTCCTACTAAGCCAGTGAGTACCAAGGAAACCCCTCTTTTTGTGGAGGACATTGCTGATTCTGATGACCCACCTTCCGATTCTGATCAACTGAAGATCATGGGTTCCTCTGGTATTGCAGACAGGGTGAGGACTAGGAAAGGTACTAGTTCCAAAGCTATCAAGGTTGCCCTAAAGAGAAAATCCAATGCTCCTACCCCCACATCGAGGAATATCAAACAAAAAGTAGAGAAAGCTCGTGGGAAAACCCTGATGTACTCGACTGAAGAAATTGGTGATGATGAAATCCATGGTGAGCAAACCACTCTTCACTTTTCTCTTCTTAAAATGCTCCGTCTCTTATGTTCTTCTTGCTTTTGTTCTTTATTTAGGGCTGCCCAACACCAAGGAGCTGCCTGATGCCCTTTCCTGCCGCTTGCTTGTTGAAAATGTCACTCCTGCTTCTTCGAGGAAAACGATGAATGAGATGTCTATTGAGAAGTTGTGTGATCTCTATGACAAGAGTTACACCAGGCAGGCCATGTTGGATAACCATTTTAGTTTTCGTACAAGGGCATTGATTAACAAGGTTAAGGAGGCTAAAGAGGAGGTTGCTGTCATCGTAGCTAGGGAGAAAGAAAGGGAGGAGAACTATGCTAAGTTGGAGTCCAGATGTGATGAAGCAATGGCAGATTTTGAGGAGCATCCCAGATACGAGGCCCTTCGAGCAAAGATGGAAGATCTTGAAGAGCAGTTGAAGAAGTCGCAGGCTGAGTGTGGTAGGCTAAAGGTGGAGGAGGCTAAGGTTGTTGGTTATAAGACCCAGGTGAGTGCCCTGGAGTCTAAATGTACTGGTTTGGAGACTGAGAGGACCAGATTGGTGGAGCAGGATGTCGAGCGCTGTCAAGAGTTGGATAAGTTGAAGTTTGAATGCCAAAGTTTGAGGAGAGATAGGGCTGAAGTTGTATCGAAGGTTGTCCCCTACATTGCTATGGAGCTATACCATAGCGATGAGGTGGGAGAGGTTGTGGGGAAGCTAGTGAATGCGGCTATATTCCATGGCAAGTGCACAACTTTGGAGGAGATTGCTGAGACCAAAAAACCAGTTGTGCTGTCGGAGGTACCATACTACCGTCCGAATTCTGTGCGAGAATATGATGAAGCCGGCAATGCGTTCACCACAGCAGAGTACCCCTTCCTTGCCGAAGCAACCAAAGATCCTTCAGCCTCCATCGAAGATCTCCTCTCCAAAAAACCAAAGAAGATACAGCCTCCGTCTCCAACCAAGAGGACCTTATCTGTGAAGCCTATGTCTCCAGTTCACCAAGAGGATCCAAACTCTTCTAAGAATGCTTGAAGGTTGCCATGTTGGCATTAATTCAGTCTCTAGGGGTGGCATGTACCCCTTTTTAAACAATTTACCATGGTTGAAGGCATGTGCCTTTGTGTTTAACAATTTATGGTGCTCTTGTCAGGCGTGTGCCTGTTTGAACAATTTATCTTTCGTATGTCTGGGCTTCGACCCGAAACTTAGACAACTATTCTCATGTTTATGTTGGATATGGCCTTATAAATGCCAATCGTAGGGATTACATCCCGTTTTTGATATCATGCTTATCTTCTCTTACGTTTTTTTTTTCTTTTAAAAAACGTAAACATGAGATTATATCCTCATTGTGTGTATTTTGGACCAAGATTTTGGCAATCGTATAATTTGACTGCGACAGAGGGTCGCGACCCACTCCGTCTTTATCCTTAAGTTGCAGAGGGCTTTTATTACCCTAAGACTTTATAGGAAAGTTAATGTGAATTGTAATGGATGCTATTTGTATACAAGACATGTGTCTTGCTTCATCCTTCGACATTGAAACTTGTAAAGTACTTGGCTGAACAAATCTTTGTTGTATAAAACGAAACAAGAGATTTTAAGGGAAATGCGTTATATCATTAAGTGGGTAGGGAGGATTACATCATTTGTAGAAATGAACACTAGGACACCTACCATTAATGCTTCTTTCCCATTTGAGAAGAATGCGTTACATGAAATTGAAAAAACAACTAAGTGCATTTTTTTTTTTTTTTTTAAATAAGTCTTATATGTAAAAACTTACGAAAGCTAGTATCAAGCTCTTCTGGCTCGCATGCTTTGTTTTCGCAGCATCTCTCTTTGCTACTGGACCCATCGATTTGGCTTTGCTTGCGTTTATTTGAAGGACATATTCTTATATGCCCTCAGGACTTTGGGTAACTTAAATACCCACTCATGCTGATACTGCCCCAACTTTGTCTCGATTTCAATGACAATGTCCTTGTCGACACAAGTGAATATTTACTTCACATTCAGGCTTTCGCAGAAAGGAGGGAATACCCCTTCGGCAAAGTGTTTCCCTTTATAGGAAGTGATGACTTGTGGGACTCCAAACCTGCAGATTATGTGTTCCCACACAAATTTTTCCACATGCTTTCCTGTTATTGATGCCAAAGGCTGAGCCTCCACCCATTTGATGAAGTGGTCTATGGCTATGACTAAGAATTGTACCCCTCCGGGGGCTGCTGCTAGGGGTCCGATTATGCTGACTCCCCATTGGCCGAAAGGTCTTGCTGGTGCGATAGAAGACGTATTATACTTTAAAGGGTTCCGAGCTCTTGAGTATGTCTGACATGTCGAGCATGTTTTGATTACTTCTGTTACATCTTCCAATATAGATGGCCAATAGTACCCCCATCTTGCTACTTTTGAGGCGATGGATCTAGGGCTTACGTACCTTCCACAAGATTCTTTTTGAATATTATAGAGGATGCTTGAAGCCTGCTTCAGTCCCACACAACGAAGCCATGGGGACGAGCAAGACCTTTTGTAAAGGTTTTCCCCTGTAAGCCTATATTGAGGGGCTTTAACTTTGATCTTTCGCTCTATTTTTGGATTATCGGGTAGAATACCACTTATCAAGTATGTCTTTATTGGAACCATCCAGCTAGAGCCTTCGTCAGAGGCTTCATCTTATGTGATTGACCTATGGACCAATATTTCTACTAAAACCTCTTCGGGCAGGTGAGCCATAGCCGTTGAAGATAGCTTGCTCAGGGCGCCTGCTTTCTTGTTCTGACTTCTACGAACATGCGTTACCTCATATGGTTTAAATTCCTGAAGAAGCTCCTTGGTCACGTCTAAATACTTCTTGATTGTAGGCTGTTCTACCGCGTGGGAGCCTTTGATTTGGTTGGTAACTAGCTGTGAGCTTACGAAGGCGGAGAGGCCATCAGCCTCCATGCCTTTTGCGAGCCGGAGGCCAGCTAATAGAGCTTCGTACTCTGCTTCATTGTTCGTAGCCTTGAACTTAAATCGCAATGCGTAAGCGTACTCTTTTCCTTTTGGGTTGATTAGGATTAGACTCGCTCCCGAACCATCGGAATTCGAGGTCCCGTCTATGTATAATCTCTACTTCTCCTTCGTCCTTGGTGGTTGTTTTTTGTCCTGACTGTGTTCGGAAGGTGCTTTAGCGAGAGGACTTGCGAATATCTTATTTCTGACAGAGTCTGACCCCCTATGCCTTTTTGATGATTTCGAAGCTTGCAGATTATCGGTAGCTTGGACTTTTGAAGAATTAACCTTGACCCCCTGCTTAATTGGTGCGACGTGTTTGGACTTATCAAGCTTATGTTCTGCGTCGGAGGACTTGACCTCGGTCCTTAGTGTTTGAGGGGCTTTAGCTATGTCAGAACATGTCCGCGCGAGGGTTTCCTTGTTGGCTTTGCGCAGCTTTTCCAAATTTGTCTTGGGATTAGTAAGGGGTTGCTCTTTGGTGACCATCGCCTGCTCTGGATGGTACTTATTTATCACAACTTGCTTTTTGGTGCTCGTATGACTTGGAATAGCCTTCGAAGGCTCCTGAGGGCTTTCCTTGATCCTTCTACCAATTTCTCTTTCCCTTCTATGACGATAACTAGAAAGTACGGTTCCTATTCCATGAGGTGTGTGGAATTTTATTGTCGCGTGTATGGTGGATACCACGATGCCCATCCTTTGCATGGCTGTCCTTCCTATCAGCAAGTTGTAGGGGGAGTTGGACCTTACGATGGTGAACATGAGGGTTTCTGTTCTCGTGAGCTTGCCTTCTCCAATGGTTACTTCTAATGGAACTTCTCCCAGAGGCCACAAATGCTTGCCAGAGAATCTTACCAAGGGTATCTTCGAGTCAACCCTTTGAGACTTGATCGAAGGCTCGAGCTTTCGAAAGCAATGCTCATATATGATTTCACAAGGGCTTCCGCAGTCCATACATGCTCCATTCATTTCCTGGTTAGAAATGAGGACTTCGATGACCACTGGATCATTCGAAGAGACCTTGCCTGCGATAGGGGGAAACGTTATCTCCCTTATCTCGTTAGTCTCTGGCTCTGGCACCTTTCTTTTCAAACTGGTTTCGCCCCAATGAACCATGAGTATTGGGGCTTCGAGAGGAGTAGTATCTTTAGCCAATTGAGTGTCGGTCATCTTTTCCTTTCCCTTCTTTATTCCCTTCACCAAGTGTGCCAATTGCCCGGACTTCACAGCTTCTTCTATCTGTTTCTTTAACTCTCTACAACTGTTCGTATCATGACTATAATCTTCGTGAAAGTGACAATACTTGCTGGTATCCCTATTTTTGCCCTTACTTGTCATACGAGGGGGTGCTTCGAAGGCCTTAGCAGCCCTCTCCGTAGCAAGTATTTCCTTTGGAGACTTGGTTAGACTGCTTAACAAACCGTGGTTGGGACCTTTGTTGTACGAAGAAAACCTGTCTCTATTCTTGTTCTTGTTCTTTGACCCTTCCCATGAAGAATGCTTCGAAAACTTGTTGTTGCTGTCTCTGTCTATCGGAGCCCCATTAGTGGATACCTCTTTCGCTTCGATCCAAGTATACGTCTTTTCCATTAACCCTTTGTAACTTGTCGGAAGGTCGGTGGACAAGAATTCCACCAAACTCCTATTTCGAAGACCGTGTACGAAACCCGAAATACGCTGATCTTCATGAAGACCCAAAATCTGCAAAGTCTCATCGGTGTACCTAGTAACGAAGGCCCTTGTGCTTTCATTTTCCTTTTGTTTGATGTTGTGCACCGTTAAATGAGTCCTTGTGAACTTCTTTTGCTGACTAAAGTGTGACCGGAACTTAGCCTTAAGATCATCAAGATTGACGATGCTACCGGGCTTTTGCCCATTCCAACAAATACGAGCAGAATCCCGTAGGGTGTATGTAAACATATGACAGGCCACCGGCATAACCCATTTTTGCATTTTGATAGCCCCTTCGAACAAGTGTAAGAAATTGTCCGGATCCCCCTTCCCATCATAAGTCCCAATGTGTGAAGGCATTTTCAACCCATCAGGCAATGGGTAATCTTCTATCCACCTAACGAAGGGTGTAGCTGAACCCATAGGGTCTGAGTATAGATAATTGTAAGGTGGTGCATACATGGGAACAGGATTATAGGGATTGTTGCTTTGAGGCATTCCCATAGGAGTTTGACTTGGGTAAGACTGATAAGGTGTATTCATGGCAAACGGATAACCGTTTCCCATGGCATACGGAGGGTACGCCATAGGATGCCCGAAGGGTATGCTCCCATAAGTTTGAGGGAGGCTTGGGTTATTAGGCTGTCCATTTACTGGAGGATATAAATTTTGAGGATAAGACTGAGTTTGGAACAAGGGGTACATACCATTGGGAGGAAGATTTCCTCCCATATTAATTGTAGGCGGATTGCCTTCTACGCCTGATGCGTGAGAAGGCTGCAACGGAACCCCAGCTTCAGTCCTTCCAAGATGAGCTGCTAGCAATGGAGGCAAAGTCACCCCCACTTCCTCCCTTCGTTGGCTCCTACAGTTAGAGCCTTCGGTAACCGCCCCTTATCTCCTTGTCGGAGCTCTCTCAGGAACTCCTTCGAAACCAACGGACCTTCTGCTTAGCCTTCGACTGACTGGAGACCCAATCCTTAAGGCCGATAGAGTTGCTCCTTGGGTCGGAGGCCTAGGTTCCATCTCCATTTCTTCATCATACTCATCACTTGAGTATTCCAACTCCATTCGCATCTCAGCATTCCTGACTTGCCTCTTACGAGCCCTTAGGAGGGATTCCAACACTTCGTGGTTGGCTTCGACAAAGGCTGGGCTAATAATGGGCTCCGGATTGGCTGATGTCGAAGAGAGTCCTTGTAGCCGAACCACTATAAACATCCGTGTTGTGTGGTTTGATCTTTCCTCTCTTTACTTTTCATATATATATATTATATATATATATATATTATATATATATATATATTATATATATATATATATATATATATATATATATATATATTGTGTGAATACTTGTTTATGCTTGTTTCCTTTGAAATAACATAGAGTAACAAAGCGAATTAATTTTAAACGGTAAAACTATTCAACCCCCCATTCTAGTTTTCCATACGTTCTTTGACACACTGAAAAATATCACGAAGGAGAATCAGGACGAATACCGCTGGACACAACGGGCTGGATCGGCTTTTCAGGAGATGAGAAAGATGATAATTGAGCTTCCTTACCTGACAACCCCAAAACCGAAGGAAGACTTGTATATATACTTGGCGGCATCAAAGGAAGCGATGAGCGGAGTACTGCTGGTAGAAAGGGAAGGAAGGCAAATCCTGGTGCATTATGTAAGCCGAACATTACACAAGGCCGAGAGGAACTACGCTCCGGTTGAAAAGTTAGCTTTGGCCTTGCTACACCTATCAAGAAGGCTTAGAAGATATTTCGAAGCCCATCCCATAAAAGTCATCACGGACCAACCCATTAAACAGATATTGAACAAAGCAGAAGCATCGGGAAGGTTGGCCAAGTATACCGTAGAGCTGGGGGCTTACAACATTACATACATACCCCGAAATGCTGTCAAGGGGCAGGTCCTAGCGGACTTCATAGCAGAAATACCATTAAGCTCATCCGACCAGGCTCTGAAAGAAGGGGGCAAGGAGATATGTAACATCTCCAGCCAGGAAGAATGGGTGTTATACACCGACAGAGCGTCTAGTAAATCAGGCGCCGGGGAGGGTTTGGTACTAATCGGTCCGGACCAAACAGAATACACCTACGCCATCCGGCTAAACTTTAAAAGCACCAACAATGAGGCGGAGTACGAGGCCTTACTAGCAGGATTAAGAATCGCTCAAAAAATGAAGGTGCAGGTGTTGGAAGTCAGGGTGGATTCCAATTTGGTGGCAAGCCAGATTAACGGGGACTTTGTGGCGTATAAAGATAGCATGATACGATACTTAGCAAAGGCCAAAGAGTATATTGCATGTTTCGACCAGTTCAAGATTCGGAACATTCCGAGAACACAGAATCAAAAAGCGGATATACTTTGCAAACTTGCATCCGTGGCATTCGATCATTTGACGAAAGAAATCCTTGTGGAAGTCTTGGAAAAGCCATCGACAGAAGAAGAAGTTGTCAATGCCATTGTGGAGGAATAGGAAGAAAAATGGATGACCCCAATCATTCTGTGCAAGCAGGAAGGTGTTTGGCCGGAAGACCAAACGGGGCCCGAGCTCTCCGGATGAAGATAAACCAGTACACTCTAATTGATGACGTACTTTTCAAAAAGTCTTATATGGGCCCAATGTTAAGATGTGTCAGACCACTCCAGGCAAATTACATCATCCGGGAGGTGCATGAAGGAGCATGTGGGATGCACTCCGAACCACGATCGGTGGTGGCAAAGTTGATGAGGCAGGGTTATTATTGGCCAACCATGCACCGAGATACCAGGGAAGTGATCCAAAAATGTGATTCTTGCCAAATACATGCACCTGTTCCGAAGCTCCCGAAGACCATGATGACTTCAATCATGGCGCCTTGGTCGTTCTATCAGTGGGGAATGGACGTGTTGGGACCCCTACCGGAAGCTCCGGGGAAAATCAAGTTTGTTATTGTGGCAATCGACTATTTCACGAAATGGATGGAAGCCAAGCCGTTGGTAAGAACGACCGGGAAGGACGTCAAGAAATTTGTCTGGGAGAACATAGTGTGCAGATTCGGATTACCGAGGGTAATTGTGACGGACAACGGGAGTAACTTCATTTGTGATCCCTTTAAAAGTTGGTGCGAGAGGTTGAATATAACCCAGATAAATACAGCTGTGGCCCGCCCTCAAGCTAACGGATTAGTAGAAAGAGCAAATAAGAGCCTGATGAAAGGATTCAAATCGAGACTCGGCAGCAAAAGAGCCGGATGGGTGGACGAATTACCAAATATCTTATGGGCGCACCGTACTTCTCTGAAGACAAGCAATGGAGAAACACCGTTCAGCCTCACGTACGGAAGTGAAGCGGTCATCCCGGCAGAAATAGGAATGCCTACCTTTCGGACCATGGTAACGGAAGAAAAGGAGAATGACGAGGGAATCTGCCTAAACCTCGACCTACTGCAAGAGCGAAGGGAAATGGCTGCAATCTGGGAGGCAAAGTACAAAAAGAAGATAGAGCAATATTACAACCGGAGGGTTCGTCCCGAATCATTCAAGGTAGGTGATTTTGTATACCGAAGGAACGAGGCAAGCAGGGTCGAAAATCAAGGAAAGCTGGGACCCAATTGGGAAGGACCATACCGGGTCGTGGAAGCCTACCAGACCGGATCATATAAATTGGAGACGATGGAGGAGAAAGAAGTACCACGAACGTGGCATGCCATCAACCTTAGAAAATGTTTTCTGTAGAATGTAACATCCGAAAGGATTTAGTATTAACTTATTGAATGACAAATGCAGCTATCCCACAGTTGAGGAGAAGCGCAATTTTCACTACATACCATGTTTTTAAGCTACGTATCATTTTCTGAACATAAGTTAAAAGTGATCCCTCCGGAAGGCTCGCGACCTCCGAAGATCAGTGGTCAATGTTCAAAGATGGTTCATACCCAAAAAGGGGTTACCATACAACTAAGGCAAAAAAGCCGAATGGCGCATGACGCCCAAAGTCGGCAGACACCCAAAAAGGGGTCGCCACATAACTAAGCCAAAAAGGCCGAATGGAGCATGACGCCCAAAGTCGGCAGGCACCCAAAAAGGGGTCGCCGCGCAACTAAGGCAAAAAGGCCGAACAGCCATGAATATTCCAAATTGTTAGAAAGCACAAAACAAAGTGATCATGCCGACCTAAGGAGTGAGTCATCGCGGAATGTAAGTAATAAAAAAAAAGATACAGATACTGCATATTCTATAGCTAACAAGACAACTTTGTTAAATAAAAGTTCTAAAACACGCAAAGAACGCATATCCTATTCAATCGTAAAGTTATTATAGGTATCCGAACCTTTAAACTGTTCGGGAGACTATTTTAGCGGCCTGAAGGCCTTACATCAAATTACCAAACGATCTTAAAAGATTACAGAGTTTAATAAAAGTTTCACATAACATCCAGAGTGCCCTGGATCCGTAGTCAAAACGGGGCCACCCAGATATTACAAACAAACAACTTTTTCAAGGAGCAGAGATATTTTCTTCCGCAGCAGACCCATCGACAGAAGGCCCTTCGGTGACAGGAGCCTTGGAAGTTGGTCCGGTGGCAACCTCAGCCATAACGGTCTCTGCAGCCTTGGGTGGAGCGGGATCAGGGAACATTTCCATTATTTCCACAAGAGATTTGTGGTAGGCATTGCTGATCTTCTTGACACATGGGTATTCCGCGGTAAAAAGTCCATTGTACAAAGGCTGGAACTTCGCTTCGACTTCCATGTCCAAATCCTCCACCTCTGCCAAAACTCTAGCCACATCCTCCGGCGAGCAGTCCAAAGTAACACCATCTAAAAATCCAGACATGGAGGACAGACTGAAGGGAGCGGCCAAACGTTGTTTGTACTCATGACTATTCAGAAGCCGACGGACCATTTCCGGAATGAATTCTTTCACCACCTTGAACCGCTCCATTTCCGTTTTGGCCCATTTTAACGGCCAGGTCCTTTTTTTCCTGAAGGAGCTCTAGGTTCTCTTTCTCTTCCTCGCTCAGTTTAAGCTTAGTCTCAGTCAACTCAGCCTCCAAGGACCTGATCCGCTTAGCTTGTTCCCTAGAAACCCTCTTCTCTTCCTCTTTCTCCCTCTTCCTCTCCAGTTCCGAGATACGCCCCGTAAGATCCGATTCTTTAACCATAAAGCTGGCATGCTCGTGTCTCAACTTCTTAAGTTCCTTTGTTTCTTGAGCCACTCTCCCGCATTGCTGATGGGCAAGATACAAATCGCCATGTTCACGGAGGAGGGACTCAAATCGGAATAAAATGTCCGACTGAGCCGTGGAGCTCCTGCCCAACAACATCCATGCCCTCTGACAAGCCTCACCATCACCCAGACTTTCCAAATATGTTTCCTCTCGGGGAGTGGGCAGATTTATCATCAAGTCCCGGCAGACCTTCCAACTGTTCAAGCGGTCATCCTTCCTGACCGACCATTCTGGGACAAACAATGCTTCGGGATCATCATCACCAAAAACCTTTTCCTTGCCACGGCCGGAAGAGGCACCAAAGGAACTTCCTAAAAGATGAATAGACAACACAACCGTTATTGCTATATAAAAGGGGGGGGGAAAGAGAAAAGTGCACATATAAAAATGTTCAGATAGCTTACCAGTATCAGCAGCTCCAAATTGGGGATTCACACCCTCATCGATATCCGGCTGTTTCCTCGTCTCTTTCGGACGCAGTGATCGAATAGGGGCAAGAGCAGGAATGGGCTCCGAAGAATCCAAATCCACCACGTAGATATCCTCTGTTGGCTTGTTTCGTTTAGCCGGACGGACTACACCACCTCCTCCTTCGCTACGCTGGACGTGTACCTTTGTCTTGCTGAGACCCACTCCCTGCTGGGCTTTCAGAGCCTGTCGAGCGGCAGCTTGCTCTTGCTTTCTATGCTTTGCCTCCAACACTCGATCGTCAGGCACTTTAACCTTCTTCAGCTCATCGATCTTAGCCGGAATGTCAGCATTCGATGGAGCCGGTGTAGTCACATGTAGTTCGTGAGACTGGCCCCCACGATACTTGTCTCCTTTGGTCATTGATGCTCCCTTTCGGACCTTAGGTTTTATCAAGTATTCCGACATGGTCAAAGCTGCAAGAAATCAAAAGTTAAAGTCTGTTAGGAATTTTGGAATAATAGTTTATTTCCATTCCTGCTGGTAGTGCAGCTGGTTCCTGCTGGTAGTTATCCATTGCTGCTGCAGTTGGTTCCTGCTGTTAGGTCTATTTTGTTTCTGCTGTTAGTAGTCATTACTGCGGGTAGTAGTAATAGTTATCCCGTATGTTTAGAATGTTTGTTAGATTTATTTTTAGAAGAGATCATGTATATCTCTTTACACGGTTTGTATGAGCTGTATTAGGGTTTCTTAGTCTATTAAAGAAACCTGCAGCTAGGGTTTATGTACGGATTAAAAACATTATCTTTAGTTAATAAACGATGAATAGAGGATCAAACCTTTGTTAGTTACTTTCTTCTTTATATTCTTGTGTTTAGTTTCCGCATAGGCACAAGTCTTACATTTAGAGATTCTCCTAAGCTGTTTGTGTTTACATAAACGGTTTAACCAAGCTCAAGCAATCAGGAACGAGCCTACAAAGTCGGTCGGAAATAAGCATGCATATACACATTAACATATAGGAAATGTAGAAATAAAGGCTATACCCTTTCCCTCGGCATCTCTAAGCGCCGCCCGGTAACCGGGATACTCCCAATGAGAAGTCAACCCGACAGCGTAAAAAAAACCCGAAGGAATTTGAATCAACTCGATCACATTCTCAGACAACCGGTCGGCGACCTCAACATTAAACTCTCCCTTCAGAAAGGGATCCGAAATGTCAGAATCGTGATGCCTCCAAGGCATCGCGAAGGGAATAACCCGTCTGTCTATCAAGAAAAAATATTGTTTCCAACCCTTCAGACAAGTAAAAATCTCCTTAAAACAAACCCTCCTGTCCCTACCACCCCTCTTCTCGAAGGAGAACCAATGACCCTGTTTAATTAGCTTGTAGAAGGCTCGGAGAAGGGAAGTAGTAGGGGTGATGTGAAAACTCCGACTATACACCTCAAAAAGGGTCGCTCGGTGTAGACCCAATGGAACCAGCTGTAAGATGTGGACCTTGTAGTATCTAATGACTGATGAAGCAAAAAGTGTACCGCTTTTAGGGGGTCATTTAAGCCCTAAATCGTATTTATTTGATCAAATATTGCCCTAAATCGTTCCTTTTGTCATTTTAGGTACTTTGGAGAAGAAATCTGGAAAAGGAAGCATTTTGGACGTTTTTGGAGCATAAAAGTGAAGAAAACGACAAAGTCTCAAAATCGGCTGAAAAGTACCTTTGACGGCGTCAGGAATTGCCCTGGACGGCGTCATGGCTTGGCAAGAAAAAGGTGGATATGAAAATTACTCATGATAAGCCAGAGAATTTTGCATGAAAAATCTGACGGCGTCACCCTTTGATGTGATCAAGGTCGTCACGGCTTAACTTAAAGAGGGACAGCGTCAAGCCATAATCTGACGGCGTCAAGCCTTGATAAGCCAGAACGGATTTTGGAGGTCTAAAGAGGGACGGCGTCAGGAAGGCCATCCGGGAACCCTAAAAGCGCCGAGGTGACGGCGTCAGAATCTACAACGTGACGCCGTCAGCCCTTAATCTCTATATATAGTTTTGCAATTTTTTGTCATTAGTGTGGAACTTGGTGTGTAACCTTTTGGGAGGAAACCCTAGCACGATTTTAGCAGCTTTTTCAAGGCTTTTTGCCTTGAGATCTTTCATGTTACATTGAAGATAAGTTATCAATTAATCATTCAATATGTCTATGTGTTGTTTGATTCTATCTTGTTCTTGTCTTTTGTTTAACATGCTAGGCTAGATTTATCTTGTGTTTGCTTAGATCTAATGAAACCTAGCTATTGATTATTGGTTATTAGTGTGTTATTAGTTGTATTGGATGATTGTTCATCTATGTTAGGCTTAAGAAAACTGGCTAACTTCCTATTCGGTAACTTGCTTGAACGTCTTAAGAAACATGAACCAATGCGTACTAAAGGTTTTTATGGTTGTATTTAATGCATGAGCGAATTCTAGTGATCCCATGTTAGGAGCTTCCTAGCCGGCTCGACATAGGAGTGAAGTAGGAGTTCATAGAGTTGGGGAAGTACGTACGCCACCCCACGATTGGTATTAAGGAATACACCCGTCATCCACGCAACTAATACACACTAATCAATCGGTAAAAGATAGTTAGGGAGTAAGGAAATCTAAGTAAACACATTTCTCTCCATATAAGTTTCACCACATTTTCATTTTCTGTTATTTTATTTTATTTGCATTCGTAGTAACTTGGGTTAGTTGACTAGCAACTAATTCCGCCCACTCCTTCAAACCCGAGATTTTACTTGCTTTTCATAAAATATAAAAATACAAAAAGAATCTTCTCTCACCCTTAGACCTATTAGAGTAGTTTTTCATACCTAACGAACACTATTCCCTGTGGAGAACGATCAATCCCCGTACTTACCACTACACTATACTACATCGGTCAGGTACACTGCCTGGTGGGGTTGTAAGCCTCTTGAGATCCCTCGAGAGGTAAAACCTGTTGTAAGGTTGCAAAACCACGCATCAAGTTTTTGGCGCCGCTGCCGGGGAATAGTTATTGTTTAGGTTGAATTTTTATTTTATAGGTCTACTCACTAGATTCCTTTCTAGTGAGATTTTTATTTTATTTTTCTAGGTTTTCTTTAGTCTATCTTTTTTCTTCGTTTCTTTGTTCGTAACCATTACCATCCGACATCATGGAAGGTGGTAATATCCTCGATCCCAACATCCCACCACAACAACCACCACAACCTCCTAGAGCCCGTACTTTAGGAGAGTACTCCCGTCCTAGCCACCATGGCTATCGAAACACCATTGAGCTCACTCAAGGAGCCAATGTCACTCCCTTGCGATCCGACACCATCCGGTTGGTGCAAAGCGGATGCGCATTCCATGGACTTCGTTCTGAAGATCCTAATCAACATCTCAAGGACTTTCTCAAAATTCTTGATTCTATAGACCTTGATGTTGCCACTCGAGAGACGACCCGACTGCGTCTCTTTCAATTCTCTTTGCGGGACCAAGCTAGTCAATGGCTAGAGCGTCAACCCGCAGGATCCATCACCTCTTGGGATGATCTCACCACTCGTTTCCTTGCTCAGTTTTTCCCACCAGGAAGAACTACCAAGCTAAGGAATGATATCTTGATGTTCCAACAACGTCAAGGCGAAACCCTCTACGAGGCATGGACTCGATTCAAGGACTTACTCCAAAAAGTCCCTCACCATGGCATGGATCCTTGGCTACAAATCCAACGATTTTATGATGGCGTAAACCATCAAACTAGAAGAACCATAGATTACGCTGCCAATGGGAGGCTAAGCAGGCTCAGTGTCGATAAGTGCTGGGAAGTCATTGAGGACTTGGCACAGTACGAGGAAGAAGAATGGAATGACTCAACGTTCTCGGAAGAAGGGACCTTAAATGATATAAGTGCAACCCAAGAACAGCTATTCGAAAACATAACAAGGCAGGTTGAGAAATTAATGGAAGCCGAGACACCTATGGCTAATGAGAATCCCGATGAGTGTGTGAACACAATTGGTAAACATACGTTTCATCAATTCTCACGACAAGATGAATTTGAAGGGATAATGCTAACTTTCGTGAACAACCAAGAGAAACGGATCCTGGAATTAGAGACTCAATTGAAAAACACCCAAGATATGTTCATGGAACTAGCAGAAAAATTTATCGCGAGAATAAAGGAGAAAATTAGGAAAGAAGCTTCACACAAAAAGATCGAGAAGATCTTTGAACTCCCGGTCCCTAATGAACCATACAACGAATGGGATGATGAAACCCCTCTCCCCGAGCCTTCACCTTTAAAACCCTCTTATCCATTTGGATCCCCTCGCGAGAAAGAGAATTCTCAAGATCATAGCATTTTCGTGGGAAGCATGGTTGTCACGCTCCCTAACTTTCATGAAGCTAGGAAACGATCTTTTGGCTTTAAGCCAGGTGTGAGAAGAACTAAATTAAAGCACACCCTCAATTCGAACACCCCCTGGAAAAGTTCCTCTCACTCCCTGAATACCTGCCGTGATGGAAATTGGAAACCTGAATGAGACGTCAACCGGCCCTTTTCGACATTTTACTACATCCCGTGACAGTAACAAAACATTTGACCCAGGAGGAACTTGTTAACGAGACTAGCTATCAGGATTATTGACCCTGACTAGCTGCTCCCTTAAAGTACAAGGGGCTCTTTTGTAAACTGGCACAAAGTAGTAAATTACGCTGGCCTGACGGCGTCAGGATTTGAACGTGACGCCGTCACCCCGTCTGCACAGCAATAATAACTTTATTTCCATCACTTTCATCACAAACCCCACAAACCATATCCACTCCAACCCCACCTCCGAATTTCCCAGGACAAATTCGCCAACTTCCGCTACCAATCTTCACGTGGTAAGTAATTTTTACTCATTCTTTTCGCTTCAATTACTCATAGGATTCGTAAATTTCGAAAATCCCCAACTCATGAAACCCTAGGTTGATTCATGCTTAGAACTCATAATGTCTTTTAATTAGTGTTATTTAGCAATAATTAAAGCATTTGATGATTGGCAATCAAATGGGTCTATTCACTAATTGGGAGGCCACGAATTTGAACCATAACCTATGATCCAATCACCCATTTTGCTGTGAAAAGGGGCGTTTGGTTTATAAGCTTAAAGTTTGGATATTGATTTTTCCCTCGTAATTTTGGATTTGAATTTGGTCGAACCTGACGGCGTCACCTAGCAAAGGGTGACGGCGTCAGACCTGTCTAATGCTCCACCAAATCTTTAATTCACATATTAACACATTTGTTCCTCCTTGCTTTGTTCCAGATAATGAGTAAGCGTCAAAGACCTAGCCGAGGGAGTTCTTCCAAATTTTAACAAGAGAACTTTGGGGACACGGTCCTCAGTTGGGGTATCTTTGATAACGATGCCACCACAACTAAATACACCCAATTGCTACAGCATAAAGTTGAAAATGGGGCTGTGGTGGATTGGAGCTTTCTGAGGAGGGAAGGTCTTGAGCAAACCTTTCTCCAAAGCTTTCAGACGGATGAGTTTACCGGCCCTCAGTGGGAAAGCCTGTTTAGAATTCAAGAGCCGGTCTATGACGAATTGGTACGTGAATTCTTTGCCACTTTTCACTTTGACATGGCTGAGGCAAGGACCGATGTGGGCAGTACCACAATCTACTTCAGGCTAGGGGGTGAGCTTAGGACGTGCTCGGTTACTGAGTTTGGATGGAGACTTGGGTTGTATAGTCAGCATGAAACCACTCAAGCAGGGTTCATGCCTAGGTTGTTGCATGGAGAGTCGATGAGGAATGATTTTAGATGTTCCATGTTCTGGCCTACTATTGGGGATGGGATGTACACCTCGACTACTGTGGCATCTCAAATCAGGGAGCCTAGGGTTAGGTTGACCCATAGATGTCTCACCTACAGCTTGACAGGGCGCCACAGCTCTCACCACCGTGTCACTACTTCAGACCTCTTCTACTTGTACACCATTTACTCGAATGAGGTTTACTGCAACATCCCATTTTGGGTTGCTAGCTTTCTGCATGGTGGAGTTGGGGAAATGGAAGGAGACAGGATTTATGGTGGGATGTTTATCACCCGGCTGGCCCGATCCTATGGAGTCCTCAGACCCGAGGTCATGAGGTATTTGAGTAGTGGTGATGCATGCAGGACAGTGAAGGTTAGGTCCCTGAAGCAGATGGAGGTGGTTATGGAGATGCATGATGGGACCTTTATGTGGTATCATCCAGACGGTGATGAGGATGCTGGTGATGAGGATGATGAGGAGGAGGAGCATCAGCAGCAGCAGCATGGGGGTTATGAGGCTGGTACGGCAGATTATTACCGGCACATGAGCAGGGGGGATTGGCAGGCTCACCAGGGGGCATGGATGGGCCAGGTTGATACTTGGAGGACCCGGGTGGACGAGAGGTTCGACTGGATGTATGATCACACTGTTCGTCAGATGCAGCACTTATCTACGCGTGATCAGTTGGACCCACACCTGCAGATCGACCCTTTCCCGGGACGTGAGCAGGACTACCCACCATATGGGTACTACGGGCATCTCCCTCCTGACTATGACTATCGCCAAGGTCCCCCACCCCAGTGATGCTTTGATTTGATATTTGAACAATTTAATCTATGGTTGTATGTTCTGAAACAATTTGGTCTGTAATAATTTAGGATAATGCATTTTTGGCCTTTAAACATTTGTGACATTGATTTTCTTTATTGCATGCAAGCCTTATTTGATTGTTTATTTATTCATTTGTTTGTTTGATTTTATTTGTTTCCGTATGTATGTTTAAATTTTATTATTATTGATTCATGTTCAAAACTAATTTGTGAAAATGCTTTATCTTGTTTTTAACTTTGTCTTAACTACATATAAAGGTATTTTGCAAAAGTTAAGTGTAAGGGAAATCCAAACCGGTTTATTAGAACACAAATGAACATGAATCATAATAATAATAAATTAACATACATATTAGTATTTGTTTGAGTCAAATGCTTGTATCGAGTCATAATGATGTTTTGCAGGATTTCCAGGAAGTAAGGTATAGTTTTTTCCAAATTTTTTCCGGAAACTTAACATGAGAATTCTGTCAGATTATTTCTGACGGCGTCAGGCTTTACAACCTACGGCGTCAGGTTTAATTTTCTGAAAATTTTTGAAAGTTTTGTTTTCATAAAAAGTTTCTATTAAATCTCTAACTTATAATCTCCAGGAATCTGCAAAATTATCATTCCACAAGCATTATATCCTTATATATAGAGTTTATCCCGCCGATGTTATGCAGGTTTTCGTGTTTGTTTTCTCAGGTTTAACAGGTTATTTTGGACAAGGAAATGTTTTGGATCAAGCTTTTGGCGATGCATTAGTCATAAAGCTTCTACATTCTCTTGGAAGAAGATCTAACCGTGTTACTTCATTATCCACCGAGCAAATCAGGGGAGTATTTGATTTCATTCTTTTACTTTTTTCTTTTACATCTTGTTATTTGAACATTGGGGACAATGTTCATCTTAAGTGTAAGGGGGGGGGGGGGTAAAAGTACGATTAGAGAATGCTATTACGCTTGATTTTTGTTTGTTTAATAGTTGATGTGTAATAAAACTGAGATAAATACCTGTTAGGGCAATTTTAGTGCCAAATTTAAAATTTTTTACAACACTTAGGAGTGAAACTTTGATCTTAATGAGCGTCTCATGGATAGGAGTTATATGACTAGCACAAAAAACCGTACCACTAAAAAATTTTCCACCCCCAAATATGTTAGGTTCGCCCCTAGAATTGGTAGGAAAAGCATTTATGCTATGATGTGTGTACCGGTAGCACTTAGATTCTAGAACTTGCGTTAGGACCATTCCAAGGCCACAAGTGAGACTACATTCGTGTAGTTAGATTTACTACATGATAAGAGGCATTAGGATTAACCCATTGTTTTACACCTGTGATTTTGTTATAATTACTTTGGCTACATTGGTCAAGTAATTCTCCCACACCCTTTGCGTTGTACTCATTTTTAGTACACGATACCCCTAGTACACCCCTCAGAGCCTATCTTTTCGTTTCGACCTTTAAGCATTTTACTTAAAGGAAGAATTTGTTACACCCCACTTAAATGTACACCCAAATCGCCTTAGCCTACCTTGTATGCACTCATTTTTAGTGCATTATTGTTACAACATTTGTTTAAACCCAAGTTAATTATCTAATTGATTACATGGTTGCTAAGTGAGTCATATCCTTGTACATATTGTTTTGGGACGATTGGGACTCATGGGTAAAGTACTAGTGTAATGGAGTAATGGGGAAGAACATCATTTATTTCTCCCATATGTGCTAAATGTTTTTAAAAAAAAAGTACTCCAAGTGTTTTGATTATCTTAATTCGAGTCATTAGAATAGTTATTTGTAAAGTTATGTAAAAGTTCAAGTGTAAGGGGAATGCAATGCCCCTATGATGTATTATTTTGGATGGTAGGGCAAAAGTGTATCAAAAAAAAAAAAAAAAAAAAAAAAAAAAAAATACAAAAAAAATGAGAAAAAGAAAAATAGAAAAAAAAACATACGGACTACCATCCCGTTTCATTTTATGTTTATTTTATGTTTTTGTTATTTTATTTTTAGCTTAAGATTGAGTCGAGTCTTGGCTTAGCAACATTGTATAGTACATGTAATTGATCAAGATCTTTAACTCGCCACCAGTAAAATATCCTTTATCCAACAAAACCGTGTTTTCCTTTTCCCTACACCTAACATTATAACCCATGTAAAAGCCCTCTTTGATAGTTTATCTTAGGTGCTTACGCCTAGTGGAGGAGGTTTTCGATCCTTTCCCAAGCCTATGGTAATCTATTTGCTATGACAGGTAGTGAGAGATATTATCCGTTTTCATTTATGAGATTTATTTTGATGACACTTGAGAGATGTGAGTATCTAAACACTACTTGTGAGGTGCTAGTTTGTAATCTCCGTGCTTATTATGATTAAAGTGGAACGATTATTTGTTGTAATTACTTTTTATATTAGTGTTAAATGACCCCTAACTTGTATTTTGATTAGAATAAAAGCGCATTTGCTTGAGGAAAAGCAAATCTCAAGTGTAAGGGTATTTGATGAAGCGAAAAGTGTACCGCTTTTAGGGGGTCATTTAAGCCCTAAATCGTATTTATTTGATCAAATATTGCCCTAAATCGTTCCTTTTGTCATTTTAGGTACTTTGGAGAAGAAATCTGGAAAAGGAAGCATTTTGGACGTTTTTGGAGCATAAAAGTGAAGAAAACGACAAAGTCTCAAAATCGGCTGAAAAGTACCTTTGACGGCGTCAGGAATTGCCCTGGACGGCGTCATGGCTTGGCAAGAAAAAGGTGGATATGAAAATTACTCATGATAAGCCAGAGAATTTTGCATGAAAAATCTGACGGCGTCACCCTTTGATGTGATCAAGGTCGTCACGGCTTAACTTAAAGAGGGACGGCGTCAAGCCATAATCTGACGGCGTCAAGCCTTGATAAGCCAGAACGGATTTTGGAGGTCTAAAGAGGGACGGCGTCAGGAAGGCCATCCGGGAACCCTAAAAGCGGCGAGGTGACGGCGTCAGAATCTACAACGTGACGCCGTCAGCCCTTAATCTCTATATATAGTTTTGCAATTTTTTGTCATTAGTGTGGAACTTGGTGTGTAACCTTTTGGGAGGAAACCCTAGCACGATTTTAGCAGCTTTTTCAAGGCTTTTTGCCTTGAGATCTTCCATGTTACATTGAAGATAAGTTATCAATTAATCATTCAATATGTCTATGTGTTGTTTGATTCTATCTTGTTCTTGTCTTTTGTTTAACATGCTAGGCTAGATTTATCTTGTGTTTGTTTAGATCTAATGAAACCTAGCTATTGATTATTGGTTATTAGTGTGTTATTAGTTGTATTGGATGATTTTTCATCTATGTTAGGCTTAAGAAAACTGGCTAACTTCCTATTCGGTAACTTGCTTGAACGTCTTAAGAAACATGAACCAATGCGTACTAAAGGTTTTTATGGTTGTATTTAATGCATGAGCGAATTCTAGTGATCCCATGTTAGGAGCTTCCTAGCCGGCTCGACATAGGAGTGAAGTAGGAGTTCATAGAGTTGGGGAAGTACGTACGCCACCCCACGATTGGTATTAAGGAATACACCCGTCATCCACGCAACTAATACACACTAATCAATCGGTAAAAGATAGTTAGGGAGTAAGGAAATCTAAGTAAACACATTTCTCTCCATATAAGTTTCACCACATTTTCATTTTCTGTTATTTTATTTTATTTGCATTCGTAGTAACTTGGGTTAGTTGACTAGCAACTAATTCCGCCCACTCCTTCAAACCCGAGATTTTACTTGCTTTTCATAAAATATAAAAATACAAAAAGAATCTTCTCTCACCCTTAGACCTATTAGAGTAGTTTTTCATACCTAACGAACACTATTCCCTGTGGAGAACGATCAATCCCCCGTACTTACCACTACACTATACTACATCGGTCAGGTACACTGCCTGGTGGGGTTGTAAGCCTCTTGAGATCCCTCGAGAGGTAAAACCTGTTGTAAGGTTGCAAAACCACGCATCAATGACATCCAGCAAAAAAGTGGAAAAGGGAACGCTGAGACCACCCTCATAGAAATACTCCAGATACAAACCTATAGCGTCATCCGGAAGTTCATCCATAGTCATCCCCTTCGGGGGTGGTCTCGGATGTAGGTCCGCAGGAATACTGAACTCTAGCGCCACCAAGGTCACTGCCGTTTCGACCATCCGGGTGGAATATTTTTGAATATCAAACTTGGGAAGAAATTCTCCAACTTCTTGAGTATCGTCCTTGGTATGTGCTTAAACACATACCATTTCTAGACCAAAACCGGACCCAAAAAGACCAAAAACCCGACCAAAATGCCAAAGATATTGTGTTTTTGTGTTTTTACATACGCAGGCACGGATATCGTAGAAAAGGTCAAAAATCAAGAATGAACCGGAAAAACGAGCACGAGATATGGAAGTATTATTTTTAGCCGATGCCGAGGAGAAATTATGGTCAAAAAGTCAACCGAGGTCCTCCATCTAGCAGAAATTGTCAAATTAAGCCCTTGGATTTATTTTTGGATAAGTGGCAACAATGGTCCTTGAGATTTCTGAATTTACAAAATAAGTCCTTGTTATTTTTCTTAAAAATCCTAACTTTAAAACCCTTAAATCCTTTCACTACTTAAAATCCGGATTTAACAAAACAATTTACTCAATCCAATTTATTTCCCAAACCCACAAGCCCAACCTTAAAAACTCTTCGCCTAAGCCCAATCCACCCCAATTATCCCTTAACCCGATCCATAGAGAAAATAAGATAAACCCGGTCAAACCCATAAACTCCCACTCGGTCAAAAGCTAATATTACCCCTCAGTCAACCAACAAAAACACACCCTCACACACACGCGCAAAGAATAATCCCCAAAATTCACTACCGAAGAACCCTAATTTACTGTACGCCCAAAATTACCTCATACCGAATAATTACCTAATGATTAAAACCTTCTGGAAGGTCCTGACACTACCAGGGACATGTGGGACTCACTTATTGGTCAAGCCGCGTCACTACTTTGATCCAAGGGCCAAGAATGAAGCGTGGGAAGAAAGAAACGATCCAAGGGTGGTTAGCAGCTGAGGAGCACACGGATTGATGAGCTGGAGGGCCTGGAAGCTTCAGTGGTAGCCTATAAATAGAGGATGATTTCTCCCCTTTTCGACCTTGTAATTTTTCTAGTTTTATTTTTATTGTTTTAAGTCTTTAAATTCTAGTTTGTAATAGGTTTTCAAGTTTTCTGAGTTTCAATTGCCTTTGTAATATTTAATCTTCATTAATGAAAATTTTTATTTCCAGTTGAAATTAGTCTCTTTATTTCAAGTTAATTTCTGTTTAGTTATTATTTCGTGTTAAAATCTACTGTTAGTCATATTAAAAAAAAAAAAAATATATATATATATATATATTATATAGCTTTCAGATAAGCTATTTCAGTGGAGTACAAACTCATTTAAGCTCACTAGCTTATGTGAGCTTGTTTAGTTACAATTTCAGCAAAAGTAATAAAAGTCAATCAAAAGTCAACTAAGGCATCACAGAGATAAATTTGGTGATAATTCCTGGTAGTTCAAACTTATACGGGAAGAGTTTGGCCTATCTAAAGATAGGCTTTGTTGAAGGTTTTCCCTCTGTTCAGCTGAGGGGTTAAATTGTAAGTTGTTTATTTCATCTTTAAGCTTAATTTTCTGCTCTAGCTATTTCAGCGTTGCTTATTGTTCTTTGTTTATTAGTTGTTAATTTGAATAAGTAGTCATAGATTAGTAATAGTTAAAGCTTATTTTAGTTTGTTGTTAGTTGTTATAATGCAAGCAGTTGGTTAGAAATAGCCAAAATAGGATCTGATTTTTAGCTCAGGTTTAAGCATTGTTCATTGGTAATTGTTTGAGTTTGGTTGATTATTGTTGAGGTTCTTGTGGCCGTTAAGATTAGATGTTAATGATATTATAGTGAGTTGAGGATTTTTGATCTTTAGTAAGAAGTTAGCTGCCGTTATAAGCTCTTTATAAGCTATCATTGATCTGAGTTGATTAGTGGTGTTTTTTTTTTAGTTAGAATAAAGTTTCAAGTAGTGTTCAAGTATTAGTTTAGTGTATACAAGGTTTGCGCAAAATTACCTGGTCTGCTGCATTAGAAAAACATGTGCAGGGCAGTCATAAGCCTGCTGTTCTAGCTTAATTTATGGCTTATCCATCTGAGCATAGGTTTTGATTTTTGGTTTTCAAGTAATTTTCATAACTAGCTACTAGTAGAACATCTGGTATTCTAGTTAAGTGCTTAATTATCTGCTTTTTCTTGGTCAGCAAAATTGCCCAAAACCTGGACTAATCTGACCATTGCAGCAGATTTGTGTTTCTAGCAGCTGATCTAGGCATCAATTAGTGCTCAATTGGCTTTTAATTTATGGGGCTTTTGTGGTTTCTAGGTAGCCAGTAGTATAAGCTTCTTTTTTTGCCCCCTTAAGTTTCAGCTTTAGAGCTTTTTAGACTACTTATTTTAGTGCTGCAAGTTGGGCCAAAACCTTGATAATCTGTTTTACAAAATAAGCTGTGCAGCAAGATTTTAGCTTATTCCTGTGGCTTATTTGGATTTTCTGAGTTGGTTTAAGCTTAATTTAGTCTAATGCATGATTCCTGAGATTTTTATAATTTTTGGCTTATGTTGGCTTATTCTTAGCTTATTTCATGCTGCTTATTTGCCCTGTTCTGCTTATTAGGCCTTAGTCAGTTTCTGAATTTAATTTTCTTATATTAGAAATTTAATTTTAAAATTACTCAAAAATTTCCAAATTTTTCCTACTTGTTTTACTATTTTTAAATCATTTAAATAGTTTTAATTAGTTTTAAATTCATAAAAAATTATTAAAAAGTCAAAAAAATATTTTTCTTTTTCCAAAAATTTTCTTTTATCAATTTTAATATAGGAAAATTATTTTTATATTTTTAGGTTTTAAATTTCACAAAATCATTTTTATTTACGTTTTATAATTCGTCGCGTAACGTTTTTAATTTCAAATTTTCGTTTTTAAAATTCATATGCTTAGTTTAATTGTTTCATTAGATTAAATTAGTTAATTTCTTTTATAATTTCATTATTCGTAGTACAAAATCACAAATCAATCACTCTTTTTCACTCATTCACCACACGTATTCGACACGTTAACGACAACTCGATATTCGACCTTCGTTGGGAAACGACCCGGGGAAAACGCATACGTTGAGTTTTACCCTTGGAAAAATAAAAGTACTAAAAACGACAAATCAGTCCTCATGAGCCGTAACGGGGGAGTTCGACAAGGCTTAACCGAGGAAAGAGGGGTATAGCCAAACAGCAAAGAAAATACAAAGTATGGATTATTTGGAACGTACCTCTTAGGACGAATGGCTACGAAAAAATAGCTCGGACCGATTGGAAAAACTCGCTCGGAAATATACTGCGAAAAATATGTCAGAGAAAGCAGAGTTACGGTGGTAAAAACGGTACAAATGGCGCTATTTATAGGTGAAAAGGAGGGACGTGAAACGTCGCGCCTTGTCAAACGTCGACGTGGCGCTATCTCACTCATACGATGAACGTATGGACACGTGCCCAAATCCTATGGTTACAGTAAAAATGGCGGCGCTCCTTAAAATGAAGCAATAATGACTTTTGGCGGGTTATGAATGGCGTCCAACGTATTCAAATCTAACGGATTAAGCCCTCCGGAAATACTAAAATGGAATTCTAAAATTTTCACAAAGTATCACACCATCGGCATAACTGATACTATGATACTGGGGGGGACATGTTGGCGTATGTGTCCGGACAACCTATCTTGTCCGGACGTCCGAACGACATTGGGTCCTTCGAAATAAAGGTCGGAGAGCACACAGCCTCTTCGTCCGGGGAAGTCTTTAGCAATAGGACAGGTGGCGTTGCCCTTTGGACAGATGGCAACAGCAGAATGACCGCTGCCACCCTAGGATTCAAGGGATCGTGTTTTGTGACATATCTCCAGGAAATCCGCCGCCGCCATTTCAGGTACCAAAGTTTGGTAGTATAAATACCCAGCTCATTTACTGCTTTCAAGTAGTTTCAACTAACTTTTACCACTTGCATTTACTCCTGATCATTATTTAACCTTTCGGATTACCCAATACTTACTCTCACGCCGGAGCTTGGTGCTGGGATAACACCCGGGGCAAGGCTAACGTGAGTGTTTCTTGTGTGTAGGTACTTCGGAACCTCCGCAAGGCCTTGTCCGGAAGATCTGACTCCACCTCCGTAGGAGTTGCAGGTTTTTACTTCAACAATTTACATACGGAGTATTTGTCAATTAGCATTAGGTTCAAAATATTGATAACACTAGTTATCATCGTCTTCTAGAGTAATATACTGAGTATCTAAGTATATGTACTATGTAGTAACTTGTCAATATGAATGTCAAGTTAAGCGTAACAATATTGTCTTTATAGTGCAATCGACAATCCGCGATTGCTTTTGGTTATGAAAACATCATATCCAGGAAATAAGGAGAGATTGACTTAACATAATAACCGTGTAATTAAGATCCTCTCATGTTAGTTTGAATATGATAAGTCATGTTCAATTAGAAGAGATCCCATCCCGTAAAAGTTAAAACAATGGGTACACATTTTATAAAGAGTAAATTGCATAAATCGTCCCTAAAGTTTGGTCAAATTGCATGTTTCATACCAAACGTTATGAAAGTGCAAGGATCGTCCTTGTGGGGAAACCTTTGGTGCAATAGTGTATTTTTTTGATATTTTAAGGGTAGTTTCCTAGTTATTTGCCTCTCTTGGTTAAGTTTCATATTACGTCTGTATTTAGAAAAGTGACTGCATTTAGAAAAGTGAAATGGCAGTGTATATACATATATCCTCTCTGATCTCAATGTCAACATTTAATACTCGTGGTCAAATGTGCTTGTATATAAAACCCAAATATTATCGTGATTCGTGCATTTGTTTATGTATAGCTAATGTAGGCAAGTTCCCCATTATTAAACATTTCAGGTTTTGCTATTCATAGTTTACCTTCAGTTTGATTGTTTTAATAGTTTCCTTTTGTGTCTTTTGAAATGTTGTTTCGTTGTATTATGTTTCAGCTGAAATTCGTTTATATCTCCATATCTTCTAATGAGCTAACACTTAGTGATACTAGTGACGCTATGTTTTTACAAGTTCTTCAAAATTTCAGAATGCAATTCATAATTGAATGTCGTTTTAGGCTTCATCGTTAATTTCATGTCTTCCTTTAATTCAAATAACTTTGTGTATATTTTTATATAAAGAGAAAGGCTAGTAAAAACTTCTAATAATTTCGGCCCTCCCAAGAAAAATTTTCAAGTTCCGTCTATACGAACGATAGAATATAAATTAGATACAAAATTAGACACATAAGTGAGTACTCCGATCCTTTCTCTGCCTAGACTTGAACGTGTAAGTACCCTATTTGTTACGAATAAAGTGATGATACATACTTGATACTTGGGTCAAAGTTACCATTAAGTAATTACCCTACTTTTTAGGTGCACCACATTTGCGGCCCTTAATTCTAAAGACCACCTCTCATTGGCCCCATCGATCTTCAATGCATGGATATGCCCCCCTTCATACATATGTGTCACTAACTCAACATCTTCATATTGTATTTGCTACACTAAAGGTTCATCATATATAGCAGTACTCGATTGTTTAAAACATAAGCTATATACTACGTGTTGGCCGATAAGTGTGATGATAAAGTTTACAGTAAACATGCATGGATATTAATGGTCATACCAAGTACAGTGGCGGAGCCAGGAAATCAACACGAAGGGGGCAACGAGTGACAAGAATGACTCAATAAAGGGTACGAAGATTATAGTAAAAGTCAAAATGGACCGGGTCGGGTCGGGTCGATTTAATTATACACAAAATAATACAGTGCTTCTTTCATGCAACTAACATTAACTAAAGATGTGATATATCCAAAATGAGACCATATTGATACTGCAATTTTATTAAGTTACCTGCAGTTAATTATCACTTATTAGATACAAAAATGTAACTAAATATAAACATAAAGCTAAAAGCCGCTAAACTTGTATCAAAATCTTCATAAATTTCTTATAGAAATTAGACATTTATAAACTTGTATAAGATGATTTTTATTTTTATTTATTTATTTATTTTTTTAAATTGTTAACATGAATCTTTTATTAAGGACGGAACTTATATACTTAAAATTTATAACTTAGTTTTTGAACTAAAATAAAAGCACATATTTATAACATGTAGGGCTATTGGACAAAATAGTGACACACAAAATAAAGACTAAGCGCATTTGAAATTGAAACTACGGGTGCCTAAACTAAAAGTAAAGCATTTATTCTTGTAGTATATATCAAAAGTAAAATAACAAAATATGAATTAACTAAATAATATATTTAATGTAACCCGCTTCCCACTTCCCAATATTTGGTCTTCATCTCTTTTCTTTTACTTCAACTTACTTTATGTGTCACCCTATGACATTTTACGATTCCAGTAAAAGAATTTGAAGATTCAATTTAAGTTATTTTCTCTTTTGTAGAGGGCACTTTAATTTCTATGATGAGGGCACCACTTACTTTTGGAACTAATTTAACCATTTTCTCTAGTAATTTAGCTATTCCGGTGAAGCTTTGTTGGGGGCCTTTCCCCCCACTCCTTACAAGGTGGCTCCGCCTCTGGATATTAATGGTCATACCAAGTACAATGTGAAGTTTTACTGAAAAATATTGACTAAGGTAGTTAATAGCTCTCGCTCGGGTCCCCGTTGTTTCAGATATAAAGGTAAATTGAATGAAGATTGATTTGAACTCTACGATCCATATTTGACTAGAAATATAGTACCAAGTAGAGAAGAATAAATGTTACTCAGTAGGTTACTATTGTTTCTATATCGAAAGATAAAGCTTAGTATCATTAACTTTTTTCTTATTTTTCTTTTTTCTTTTTTCTTTTTTCACATTTGGCTCTCCGAGTAAAACAGATTGATGTTATATCATCTTTAAACATCCTATTTACTTATCTTCTTAACAAGAATACAATTACATGTGGCAAAATTAAAAGTTAATATAAGGAAACCATATATTTTTGTAGATAATCTACATTACCATTGGTTTTTCTACCATCTTTGAAATTGAAAACGGTATTCCCCCTTATATATAGCCCAAAAGAAATAGAATCATGGAATTCTTTCTGAGAGATGCTGAACTTCAACTAACGACTCTATTAGAAAGTAGAATGTAAAGTAAACACATACAATACAACTTTGAAGTTTTAATGGCGCATATGCTACAAGAGAAGCCCAATAAATCTAGCTTTCACAAATGGGCTCCTTCGACAACTTAGCCCAAGTTTTGTTTTACATTGTTGATTGTTGCAATGTTTTTACTTGTGGACGTTGATGGTAAAAAATACAAATATATTCTGTTAAAATCTGTTGATATATGTTTATGATGAGATACTCTTTTAAAATTCTAAAATCTCACATTTTTTTATTGGTGACCAACAACACTAGTTGATCGCGTATAGCACCCCCGGACCCAACATACTGGGCCGAACACGCTCATAATAGCCCCGACCCTAGGATAACCCGGACCGCGTTAGACTCCGGTCTTGCCAAGCCGGGCCGGACAAGAATACCTCATCATAGGAGGCCGCGTCTCAACATCTTAGCCGCGGAAGAACTTTATGTCCGGAGACAATCCAAAGGTCAGGACCCCAGATCAACCCAAAAAGAGTAAAGGATATTATCAGCTATCATATAGCTGACCAAAGCAGACCCCAAATAGGAAAGGCAGCAGTCCCCTTCTAATTGTACAAATAATTGCACGACCAGGCCTTCGATGATGATCAAAGGATTTAGGGGGTGTTGGGATTGCGCCAAGCTTGTTCTTAACCTGAAATAAGAAATACCAAGACACTACGTTAAATGATTGCGCAGGGGTTGGACCCTGCGAACCACCTCCGGCATGCAAGTAAGTATGTGTGATATGATAAGTAGGTTGTAATTAGCGAGAGTGAAGTTAACTTACATCGTCTTGGCCCGACTAAGCTATTTATAGGAGAGAAATAGGACTTAATGGGCGGTTGCACCTTGTTCGGAGATGCCAAATAGGATCCCTGGCATGCCTCTTCTTCATGGTGATGTTGACCCACTCTCCATTCCTAGCATGGCTTTTTCCAACAGCCACCTGATCCTCTTCAGAAAGTGCCATCAGTGCACTAACTCTTATTTCCTCATCTGAGGAAACCTCTTCTACATCCCAATCATATGCTTCAGCTACTAATACCTTGTTCTTTGTCTGAATAGGTTTGGATGTTTGAGCAGCCTGAGACAATGTGGGGTTAGTTTCAAGAAGTGCAAGTTTAGCTTTGATTTTCCTATATTTTGTTTCAAAATCCTTTTGACCCTTGTTTTGAAATTGTTGGGTGGACTGAAACATTTTAGGTTGAAACTTGCTAGTTCCTGAGGAACTGTTTCCTGAGAATTTGTAAGAGGGTTCTGAGATAGTTTTAGAATAACAGTCCCTAGCAAAATGACCCTTTTTACCACATTTAAAGCATTCAGTGGTCTCATTTGCTTTTGGTTTTGTAAAGTTGGACTGATTTCTTTTGATGAAACGTCTTGAACTAGCAAGGAGTGCCCTTTCTTGGAATTCCAAGTTCAAGTCGTTCAGGTACTCCTCACTAGTCCTTTCATCAATTTCTTCTTCAGAATCCTTTTGAAAATCCTGCACAACACCATTAGAATAGAAAGCAGTTGATATGGGTGTGGAGGTTAAGGCCTTTTTGGACTCAAGAGATTTTGAGTCAGGGTATCTCCTTGAGATCAAGTTGTCTTCATAGACAAACTTCCCATAAATTTCAGGGAGCTCAAGGGTCTGAATGTGGTTAGCATTCCTCAGGCCTTGTGAGAAGTTGAGCCACATCTCAGGGAGACTGTTGACAAAGCCAACATTAGTCTCATGCTTAGATAAAGTTACACCATCATTTGATAGCTCATTTATCAAGGTCTTGTATCTGGTGTTGGTCTGAGAGAGACTTTCAGAGTCCTTTGCCCTGAAAGTATTGTACTCAAGTTTAAGGTCCATGACCCTATTTTCCTTGGTATCTGAGGGACCCTCAAAGCTATTTACCAAGTCATCCCAAGTTTGCTTGGCTATAGAACAGTTGATGACTGATTCCATTATATCGTCAGGAAGACATGATATAAGGATGCTTTTCAGGCGATGGTCCTGATTGACCACCCTCCTCTCATCTATGGTCCATTGAGCTTCAGGCTTAACAAGCCCTGCAGCAGTTTTTGGGACAAATGGGCCATCCTTGATACAAGCGAGTAGTAGGGTTCCATCCCAGTTAAATAGCAAATCATACGTTTTTTCCATTTGCTAAATTTGCCAGCCTCAAGTCTGGGTGCTACAGCAGAATAGCTGCCACCCTTTTTATCGACTAACTGGGGTACATTGGTATCAGTCATTTTAGGATCTTGGTTTTAAAAACCTGGAGCTCTCTGGGTTTTTGAAAGGTTTTATAAACCAGAGGCTCTGATACCACTTGTTGTTCCCTAGCACACCGAGTAATAACAATTAAGTTAAACTAAGTGAGCTTATGACTGAGATCAATGCAAAGAATATTTCTAACAGTTATAATACGTGAATAAAAAACCAATATTTTTCAACGTTTAAATTCTTATTAGAAATAATTCCAAGAATCTATTACCCAAGTGTTTTGCGGAACAAACACTTGGGATTGAATAGACAAGGGTTTATGGTGTCTCCTATCGAAACTCAAGTTTTGCTTGAGTGGTAACAATATACCCACTGAGCTATCTCAGTGAGTTGTATACTCTTTGTAGGAGAGAAGTTACTTTGTAAAAGTTCTAAGCTTTCAATATACAAAGCACACATAACTTCTCTCCATCTGATCTATTTATACACAAGTAATCTAAGTATAAGTGATTAAAATATTACAAGTTGTTGAGGTAGCGTGTCTGAAAATTACAAATAGTAATTGTCATTTTCAAGAACCAATAGGAATGGGCTAATAAGACTTTGGGAGTTGTTGGCTGACACTCCATGACTTTTAGCCGCAATAGGGAAGGTTGGTATCCGACAAGATAAGAGTGTTTGGTCTGACACTCTTATCTTCTCAGATCTTTCCCTTTTGTTCTCGCCTATTCTTCAGGCATTGGTTCCTCAGTCTTCAATCACTTTAATGTTGTTGAGGAGACTGGGATTCCGTGAGTTCTTGTCCAACACTCACTGAACCATCATCTTCTTCTTTGGCTTAAGTCCTACTCAGGGAGTACTGCCTTTCTGAGAGTGAGTCCTTTATTGAACTCGCCTTAAGCATCCTGAAGATGACTCACTGATAGGCTGTTCTCTCAGTGACTTGAATTGTTCTCGGTTTAGCAAACACTTGGCTTAATTTGTGTTCAAATCCTGTTTAAGATAATTGGGTGTTTTACAAACCCAACACTCCCAATTATCCAGCGTTGCTAGATAAAGACTTTCGTTTTGACGAGAAACGCTTTGATGATCCTTTGCCACACTTCGTAAGAAGCTATCCCCTCTACCAACATCTTGAACGTCACCCATTTGATGTGCAAACGTTTCCTGAGCCAATACTGTTTCTGGCGGGCATTATAGATCATTGGGAAGGCTCTCCATTGGAACCTGAGATAATCTGCAATGGGAAAAGTATGTATATACCTATTCAAATAAAGTAAATAACTTATCTGATAGTATTTATCTCTTTTCTGTTTTTCTGTAGGGATGGCATTCAGGAACTTCGTTGTAGCCCGTGGTACTAGAGAGCTTAGTTTTGTCCCCAAAGGGCCAAAGAATGTGAACCATGAAGTAGGCTCATAAGGTCCTCCGGTCTTTCAGATAAGAAGAAAAGTAAGAAAGCAAAGGCTGCCATGTCTGTAAGGACTCCTCCGAAGAGGAAATTATCCCTTCCTACTCCTCCGACAAGAATGGTGAAGCCCAAAGGCTCTCATTCTAAAACCTTTATACCTACCCCTCTGACGATTCCTGAAGATGATACTCCTAGTAAGTTATATTGCATACGTAATAAATGTCCTTCCTCATATAACTTGTGCTTCTGTCTTTCGCAGGTCTTCCCGATGTTAATGAACTACCCAATTCGAGTGCGTGTCGCCAATTGGTTGAAAAAATGACACCTGCTAAATGGAGGGGAATCTTGGATAACATGTCTATGGAAGAGCTTTGCAACTTTCACTCCAAAAGTTATGTTAGGCAGGCTGTTTTGGATAATCACCTTAATTCTAGAACAAGGGAATTAGTGCAAACGGTGTTGAATGTGAGAGTGAAAATGGATGCTATCTTAGCCAAAGAAAAAGCTAGGGATCATGAATATGATAAATTGAAGGCTAAGTGCAAAGAAGTGATGGAGAAATTTGAGAAGAATCCTTTTGTACAAGATATGCGAGCCAAGATTGACAGACTCGAAGGGCAATTGAAGGAATCCCAAGCAAGGTGCGATAGGTTGAAGGTTGAGGAGTCTAAGGTGCCCATTTATAGAGCCCAAATTGAAATGCTCGAATCCAAATGTACAAGTCTGGAAGCCGAAAGGTCTAGGCTGGTTGAGCAGGAGGTCAAGCTTTGCGAGAGGATTGATAGTCTGAAATTCCAGTGTCAAAACTTGAAGAAAGACCGAGCTGAGGTAGTTTCGAAGGTTGTTCCTCATGTGGCAATGGAATTGTACCGTAGTGATGAGGTGGGGGAAGTTATTGGGAAACTAGTGAACGCAACCATCTTTTATGGTACCTGTACCGCTTTGGAAGAAGTTGCCCAGACAAAGAAACATGTGGTTTTGTCGGAGGTACCCTACTATCGCCCCAATTCTGAGCAAGAATTTAATGAGGCTGGTGATGCGTTTACTTCAAAAGAGTACCCTTTCCTAGCCGAGGTAACCAAAGATCCGTTAGCTCCAATAGAAGAACTTTTGGCGAAGAAACCGATGAAGGTCCATCCTCCGTCTTCAACAAAGAAATCTGCTTCTGTTCTGTTTTGAAAGGATCTCTATGCATAATGCCCCAACGTGTTTAATGTTCATTTGTTTAAGACAATTTATCTTTGTTGCTGTATGGGCTTCGACCCATGCGTTAGACAATTGTTTAAACTATTTTTGCTTTGACCATTTGTGGTCTTATCGATGTTAAGTAGGGATAATAATCCGCTATGAATGTCATGCTTTTCTTCTCGTACGCTTATTATAAATGTACATATACAACCTAAGGTTATAACCTTATTGTGTGTATTTTGAACCAAGATTTTCCGCAATCGTATAATTTGACTGTGACAGAGGGTCGCGACCCACTCCGTCTTTATCCTTAAGATACGAAGGGCTTAGAATACCCTAAGACTATATAGGAAAAGTTAATGTGAATTGCTTTGGATGTTATCTGTATACAAGACATGTGTCTTGCTTCATCCTTCAACATTGAAACTTGTAAAGTACTTGGCTGAGCAAATCTTTGTTGTAAATAACGAAACAAGAGATTTTGAGGGAAATAATTTATATCATTAATTGGGTAGGGAGGATTACATCATTTTAAGAAATGAACACTAAGACGCCTACCATTAATGCTTTTTTCCCAAATGAGAAGAATGCGTTACATGAAATTGAAAAACAAACTGATTGTTTTAAATGTAGTAAGTTTTATATGTAAAACTTACGAAGATTGGTACCATTTCAAGTCCTATCTATGGCCTCCCCTTTAAGTGTTGCGAGCTTGTAAGCACCGTTTCCGTAGGATTCCAATATAACGTAGGGTCCTTCCCATGTTGGCCCTAGTTTTCCTTCGTATTCAGCCTTGCTTGGGCTGTTTAAATGTAGAACATGAACATCTTGATTGTGTGCTTGATTCGGGTGGCCTTGATTCATGGAAGATAAGATCCATGTTGATTTAGATGAAGATGAACTAGAGAGAGAGAGTGGGTAACTCAAAAATCAGGAAAATTAGATTAAGTGAAATGAGAGTTCCACCCTTCCCTTGTGTGGGAAGGGTTATATATATAGTCCTAATATTGTGCCCCTAGTGGGCTGTGGAGTGAGCTGACAGTGGGAAAAGCCCCGACCCACTCCACAAATATAAATACAACTAAACTAATAATACTAATACTAATATTGCTAAGCTAATATAAATAAGCCTACGAGCTATGTAGATACTAAATAGATGCTCGGGGTGACCGAGCCTTCATCTGAATATTTATATTCCTAACAATCTCCCCCTAAGGGAGGTCACCCCGGAAATAATAATTAGAATTCTAGCATTCTTTCTTCTGAACTTGTCTTTATAGCTCGTAGTCTTTGATTCTTCAAAGTCTTTAGTCTTTTTGCCTTCAGCAATAATGATTTGATGACTGATAGATTGTCTTGGATGATCTTTGAGTATTCTTTGACTTTATCATCCAACATTTGTTTTCAAGTCATCTTTCAAAAGTATGTTTCCATGTGATGTGTTATTCTTTGAGCCGACATGCTCACACTATTTGGTGTCATGATCTTTAGCATCAGAGTTTGCAGAAGCCTTGTTGAAGGTCTTTTTGGTTGATCATGACTTTGTTGAGTTACAATGATGATGTAGTGTGAGCATGTGGTAGAGGATTGGCATCTTTACTGCAACCAGCTACAACTGCAACCAGCTATAACATTCCACAGCTACAATCGCCAGAAGTTCCTGCATACGACAGTTAGCAACAAATCGACCGGTACTTACAGGTTCGGACTTCGAGATTGTTAACAGCATAGTGTGACAACTCTCTCTAATCCTTACCAAGACCGTTCCTAATCGAAAACCCACAGAGGGCTTTTTAAGATCGAACCGTAGCACATCAACGATTAGGTGAGTCGCTGGAGATCACTCCACGACTGTAGACCGTTTGAAACCGCCATGACCACTAAGCGTAATCCATAAAGAATTACCGAAGTGACCTGCCTTCAGGGCTGCTTGATGTTGACCCTGGCAGGAATTTCCATTCAATCATTGAGAATTACATTTGTAAATTCCCTCATGAATGTTCTGGCAGATTGCTAAGATCTGCGTAGGACTCATAAGTTTACAACTGGTGTCCTTGATGTTGAACAACCAGTGTAGAAGTAATTTGTGTTCCTATGAGATCTTATTATGCATCTCGTGGCTCTAGACTCTATAGTGCGTTTTGATTTAGTGAGCGGAGGCTGGAGAGAACTGCCACCTTTTCAATATCATCTAACTCGGAGTGAGAGAGACGATAGAAATGTATTGAACTCCGTGACAATTGAAACAAGAATCCTTTGAGGGACCTTGAGTGGCTAGGGAGGGTTGTGCAGCGTATCACTGGGTCCATGATACTTTGTCTTCAATGTCAGCAATCAACTAAGTGATTCTGACAGCATATGAATTGACCCGGTTTCTGCCTAAGTTTGTAAGGAGGGCTTCTTTCTTTTCACCCTTTATCTTTACAATTCTTTTTCATTCTTCAACCCCTTCAGTGCTTACCGAGACTTCATTACTAGAACCTTGTTGGGTTTGTTCCAGTACTAGCTCCATCTCAGTCGGCACTTTCCCTTATCCACTATTCTCCTTTTTAATCATACCTAAGGACTTCTACACTAACTAGTGGATTGTCCCTGGGTAGATCCCTCCGGCTCTGGTAGGATCGTGGGAACTTGAGCCTAACCTAACCATCCTTATAACCCCATGCATTCATTAAAATGGTCAGTCTTTGGTATTCTTCCACGATTGCCATAAAACCAAATCCTTGAAAAATCTCTCAAAGTGTTCATTATTCTGAAAACACATTTTTGCTAACACTTGAGAGTTTTATATTTTTCAAATACTCCCCCTCAACATGTGCTCAAATGATTGTTTTATAAATTTGCACATGTCAGGTGAAGCTCGCACTTTCGAATTGATTGATTTTCCAAGAACATGATCATCGCGAGACACGCTTACATTACTAGTGAACTAGCTTGAAATTATTACCCGTCCAGATCACATTCAAGGAAAAATCGCTCGAAATCGGTACATTCTACTCAGACACGTCCTTTGCGAGACACGCTTACATCACCAGATAAACTGGCTTGAAATTATTACCCGTCCAGGACATGTCCTTTCGACTACTGACTTTAGCTATCGTCAATTCATTGGTGAAGTCTGAGCCTTGCTCACATGAGATGCATGCCAAATCCTTTTTGTTAATTCGTTCCCCCTCAATATGTGCATCGATATATGAAAGAGTTTAGGACATATGGGAGAGCTTTACATTTATGTCCAAAACATCACATTTTCATCAGGTTTCATATTTAAATCACATTCTCTCCCCCGATCAAAAATTTCAAACCATTTGAGATTTGTGATCCCAATTGATTTAAATAAGTTAGAAAATGTGGGAGAAAATGTGTCCGATTTAATATATTCTGATGATGTAACATACTATGCTCCCCCTTAATCTAAGAGGGAGATTCACTGCTTTTTATGCACAAGATAACTTATATGACACAAATGATATTGACCTTTTTGTGCAGACAATGTAATCATCCGCTTTTCTGAGTGAATCAGTGGTCAACATCAATCATCCATCCACCAACAAATCTTTCGCAAATGTAGTTGATCCCCACTTGGCGAGACCAAAATAGATGAATGGCGGTGGTGGTGGTGAAAGTGTTGTTGTTGTTGCTGTTGCCGACGTTGTTGTTGTGGTGAATTCCGAGCCAATTAATAGAGTTTGAACGTTTGATCAAATGGTTAGAATGGGAACTGGCACATTCATTTTGGCTATGGAATCTGCATAAGAATATCAACACAGATATACATACATACAGATACACTATTCCTTAATAGCTACCCTTCAGCAGCTTGCCACATTATAATACCAAGTTCATCTTATAATCAAACCACAATCAGGAAGTACGTCAAACCACTATCTAGCATGAAGAGCAATTAGCAATCATGAACATGGCAATTCACACAGATTTCAATATTCAATTCAGGATCTTAGGAACATAATTCTAACATAATAGCAATATACCTAAGCGAATCCTGAGATCATATGCACAATATCAACAACAATTAAGCAGTTGTCGACTAACAAGAGTCACACAACATTTGAAACTCATTCATTCAGATCATACAAATGTCATAGGAGTATTCAAGAACATCAAACACAACTGGTTTTCTTACTTCTTTTAGGTTTTGAGTCTTAACGTATTTAGGGGATTAAATGAGGATTCCTAAGTAACACAAATGAACCTTCTAGATACATAAAGCTAGAAAACTATAGGCAGATTGCACATAATGTCCTAAACTTTCTAGCAACTAACACGTTTGGCCATTTGATATAAAATTTTAGCAAGATCCTCTTCAACTAATACTCCATTAACTGCAAAACCATTTCAACAAGTATGATTTAACCAAGAAACCCGTTTGATGATATAAAATTTGAATTCACTCTCCCCCTCAATCAATGACCCGTATTAAAGTATTGTGGTCGTTGATTGAGTGACACATTTTATGCATAATCCAAGTTTAAACAAATTTCAAACAACACATATTCACCAAGTGTCTCACAAATAATTTTCAGAAGAATCATATAATGAAAACTATTTGTATGCAAAGAAGATTTCTCTTCCTTTACCAGAAATGATGCACTGAAACGTACATCAGATCGAAGAAACATGGATATAAAGTAATCCATGCCCAGGTGAACATCACCCAGTTGGAGGAACAACCGTCTTTTTGGCGACGTGCTTTCCCCAGATTGAAGTGCGGGTTGCTATCTGAAGTAATAGCAAGCCATTTTGACATATTTTAAGAATCCATTTTAACTTCTGCTCGAGCTTCATTTAAAGACCCGTGCCATTATTGAATGACATTTCTAAGTCCGTAAATGTTATCGATAAACAGAAGACATGCCTAGGTGAAACTATTTTTGGTCTTTTCTAATTTTTTAATTTTTATGGATTTTCTGATTTTACGTTTCTCTATTTACAATTAGCAAGATTTCTATATATCTATTTACAAAAAGGTGTATGATATGAAAAAGAATGAAAGAAGCAAAATATATACAAGGATACGAACCGAAAACCATTACTCCTCAGCATCCTGAATCTTCTCCGCATTCATCACTTGACTTGCTGAAGAGTAACGTGAGCACTTTTAACTTAGGGATTAATTCAGGCTTTTCACTCTCCCCTAATTAGTGCTCTCCCCCAATTTGACAACCTTTCTGATGAACACCCATAATAGAAAGAAGACTCTGGATGAACGCCCATAATATGAAGAAGTCTTTTGATAACCAAATGCATGCCGTCTTAAGTCTTCTAACACACCCGTCCTTGAGTAACGCCGTCAAAAACCTTAGGCATCTTTTCGATAGTTTAAGTTGAGCCTCAACTGAAATCTAGCTTAACCCCACAACTCATCAAACAAGAACTGTCATGAGATTAGGTTAAAATCAAGTTGGACCTAACCTTAAACTACAGAACAACTTGAACCTAACTTAACTCCACAACTCATCAAACAAGAACTGTCATGGGATTAAGTTAAATATCAAGTTGTAAGAAAAGAGCTCAACATTTTTGAATGTAGAGAAGACTGTAGACTCGACCTTCTTCAAGATTGCCCAATGTGGAGGAACAGAATACCAATCATCTTCATCTCACCAAATGCCTTCCAGTAACCTTACATATAACCCATCAGCCCGCAGCATACACATGAGATGCTAACACCCAACAGAGAATGAAGAGTAGACTGACGACTCGACCTTCTTCAGTCTTTAGTATAACACCAAAGTAACAAGTTGAACCACTGATCATCTATAGTATGTATCCATTCTTGGATATTAAGCCCTGATCACGTGAACCTGTTGTGCGTCCTTGGTGTACACATTCTCTCTCCCCTGATGGTTACGATTAATCGGAATCATCATCATGATGTGTACATGTAGCCTAATGACGAATACATGAAGCATTGACTAGAAACCCTTTGTTACTGATTGTATCAGCCCGTGAGAATATGTCGATTAGCATTCCATGACCATGTTCTTCAACACCTTGATAGACGGAAGAAGTAGTGTTGGAGAAACATGGTTTGCACGACTCCTGAACTGACGTATTCAGGAGTCGTATGACCATTTCTCAATCATCAACCAACATGTAGATTAATATTCACCCTTTCCCCCCCTCAAAAATTGCATATGCCTGCCAACTGCAATTTTTGATGATTGAACTAGTGAATATGAATACCATCAACGGTAAGTAGCTCCGCTTGACGGTTCTTGAAGACTGACATGTTGTTTATTCACCCTTTCCCCCCCTCAAAAATTGCATATGCCTGTCAACTGCAATTTTTGGTTGAATACGTGAATAAAAATATACTCCAATATGCGCCGATCCACTTGAAGACTGAATAAGCACGGAAAGAGCGTGAAACTTGTTGATGAGAATGGCCATAAATAAGAAGATTCCTCTTCTTTTGAAGATAAAGTGGACTCAAGCGTACACTTTTCTTTTCTTTGAAGAACGAGGCCTGAACTGAGGTATTCAGACGTCATAATGATGAAGAGCGAGGCCTGCACTGATGTGTACAGACGTCATTATGTTGAAGAGCGAGGCCTGCACTGACTTGTACAGACGTCATTATGTTGAAGAGCGAGGCCTGCACTGACTTGTACAGACGTCATTTCTCTCTCTTTACTTCGTCTCTCATCTAACTCGTTACCAACCCCATTATCATTCTGTCGGCTTGATGTCGTGACCACTGATGGAGAAAACCCAATATGATGAACTTGATACTGAAGTAATATAACCCGAACTTGTGACTTAAACTTGTACTAATGTGTGACAAAGAGCGGTGTAGAGACTTCGTGCAACATCGAATCCCTAAGTACTCTATACTCTTCAACCAACCAACCATCAAGTATAAGACGTACATCACCTCTTGGATATCCACAACTTCGTGTGACACTGAGCACTACAACGTGACTCCTTAAAGTGATAGTTATTTTGTAAAAGAGAGAAAGAAAAAATAACTAGATATCCAAGTCCTCGTCATTGTAAATGTTGAAAGCTCGAACAAGGATCTCGAAGAATCTTCATCCAACCTCCCCGATATCTTCAGATACTAAGTACACGCACCCATGAAATTTCACTTCAGCCTCAAATAAATAATACTGATCTAACGCCGTAATCACATCTTGTCGATTAACTGCCCCCGATCCAGCCATTTGTGATGTTATAGCTGAACTTTGATAATGGTTTTAACCCGATCATGGTCAAGAGCGCATAGCCCATCATCACGGAACTTTACAAATCTATGGTTTAAACCGAGAAATAAGTTCTTTCGCGGGATTTTACAATACCAAGAAGAAACCGTGCGACAGTAACAGATTGGATGTGGCATGACTGATTCGTTTATGGTGAATATCAGTTTGGGTTAGGAACATCCCGTGAGAATTACCCAACACATCACAACTTTGAAAACTTTCGTCCAACTAACCAACCTCGAACACAAACAACTAATTGTGACCACTTGATGAAGGAAACCCAATATACCAATATTGCGAATGAAGTAGAATTACTCAAATTTGTTACCTAAGCTTGCATTGTTGTTGGAAGAACGGTGTTAAGTCTTTAAGTGCTTAATGTTATCCTGAAAAAGTATGAGACTTTCATCACCTCTTGCGATTATCCACAACGTCTTCTACGTGTGACACTGAGTACTACAATGTATCTCCTTTAAGTGATAGTTTACCAGGTCTTCAACCATCCACCCCGACTTCTGGAAACTAGATAACCCAAGTCTTCAACTTACATCATAAGCACGAGCAAGTTATCATTGAAATCATGCATCCAACCATCCCCGATTTCAAGATAAAATAGGTAGACTCTTTCGTGAAATCCAACTTCACCCTCAAGCAAGGAATATCAAATTAACTTCGTAATCAATTTGTGCGGTTGAATAGTCAAAGAGAGATGAAACAAGCGCTAATTATTAGCAGTGCCCAAGACTCATAGTCAGTCCTATCAAACATAGTTGTCTGACCCAGCTGCTTGGATGATATCAGATGCAGTGCATGGAATAGATGTCGTACTGTGTACAGGATTTTACAGTTCTTTGAGATTTAACCAAGAAATAAATTCAAGAACGAACTGCACAACAGTAAGTATCAGACTGCTGAAATCTTAAGCAAGTCGCTAAGCCCCAAACCGCTGAAAGCTAAACCACTGAAGCTGGAACCGCTAATATTCAAACCTCTAGAGACTGAACCCCTGAATCCTGAATCGCTACGATCTGACCCGCTGAAACCGGAACTGCTAGTATATAAACCGCTGGAGACTGAACCAATACGATCTGACCCGCTGTAACCGGAACCGCTAAAATTCACATCACTGGAGACGGAACCGCTAGGAAACTCGCGCTAATTCTCCCCCTCAAAAAGGGCATGAAATGACCTTTTTGCCAAAAATTGAAAGTTCGTGATGGTTGTGAATTTGTCAGGCACAATACATGGAAAGAAACAAATAAAATTACTGCAACGACGATGGAGATTAAGACACTCTTGTAGTAACCCCTTGCTTGTCTCCTCATCAACGGCTTAGTAGATTAACAAAGTCACTGAAGCTCGTAATATGCCAAAGCCGCTTGATGAAATGTGTTTATCTTAAGAGTGAATAACAGGTTAAGACATGTCTCTAAACAATCCACCTCGTCTTTAAGTCTGACCACCTCTTGAGAAGATCTTGAACTACAATCCCATTAGAAGCTTGAGAGAGAACAATCACTTGATGAAGCTTGATAAAGGACAAGTTCGCGACTTATACTTGCACTAAATTTGTGATTTAGGACCTATATTGAGCACAACAACGTAACTCCTTTAAATATAGGTAGAGATATATACCCAACCTTCCATCCTTTATTGTATATATCCACTTCTTGAACGTCCAAGTCTAATCACCTTAATCACCTTAAATTTCAAATTGTGATTTAGAACCTATATTGAGCACAACAACGTAACTCCTTTAAATATAGGTAGTGATATATACCCAACCTTCCATCCTTTATTGTATATATCCACTTCTTGAACCTCCAAGTCTAATCACCTAAATACGCTCGAGCAAGGGTCATCAAACATCGTGCATCCATCCACCCCGAGATGTTTGTGACACTAAGTCCACCAACCCGTGAATTAACAAACCAACCAAGCTACCATAATATCCCAATTCCTACCGATCTCGTAGCACAAACTTATCCCGAAAACAATATAGTCAAACCCCATAAGTTTTATTATGTCAAAATCCATGTCCCGCCTACTTGTCCAAATTTGATTTAACGGGATTTTACTACTCTTGAGATTTAAACCGAGAAATCGAATCTTTCGCGGGATTTTCTAAAATCTACAAGAGAAACCGTGAAATCAACAAGTATAGCCTAGAGTGAAGTGCAATATTAATCTTCGAAATTCAAGTCACAGGAGTCAAATCACCACTTGACCAAATCGCAACAAGTCAAGTCACAGACTCTAAAATTGCAACAAGTCAGATTGCAATCAACCAAATCACAATTAGTCAAATCGCAAGTGTCAAGTCGCAACGTCATATCGCAACTGGTCAAATCGCAATCCTTCAAGTCGCAATAAGTCAAAACGCAACTTGACAAATCACAATTATTCAAATTGCAATTTGTCAACTGTAACTCAAATCGCAAAAATCAAAATGCAGGCACTCTCAAATCGTAGGCACCAATATGACAATGCTGCCAAATCCACAACACAGGAATCCCGTAGACATTCATTTACCCAAATCAATTCACAATCTCGAGTAAACAAAGCACGAAACAAAATGCACCTCATTCTCTGTTCAAAGCACGAAACAAACTTCATAATCTCGAGAAAACAAACACTACTCCTATGTTTCTTTGTTGTGAGTTCAAATCTCGAGTAAACAAAATGCAGCCCAATCATCATATTGCTTAAACTCAGCCCATGCTCAACCTAGTTCAAGCCCACAGTTAGCCCAATCCAACGTAGGTCAACTCTTATTAAAACTAAACCCGGTCATAAGTCCACAACTTTGTGTATATAACATACACTTAATCCCAAATAAATCCAACCCTAATCTCATTCTCATTCTACTCAGCCTACCACACTCTTTCTTCTCACCCAACTCACACCGATCACAGCAAATCCTCTCATCTCATCTCATAATCATCATTACAAACACAATTCGATTAACCATCACAGTTGAACAAGCACGTATCCAGATCCTATGTCATCATTTATGGCACCATCTGAATTAGAAATCAATTCGAAGGCTTCACGATCCTAGGGGTCTCGGGTAGGTGTGTTTTTAAGTTTAAGTTCATGTGTTTTTGCCAACACTTGAGAGTTTTATATTTTTCAAATGCTCCCCCTAAACATGTGCTCAAATGATTGTTTTATAAATTTAACTTACCCCGCATCTCCACCAAGAATGTGATTTTTATAACCGAATCAAAAGAAAGATTAAAACATTAATTTGTTTTGATTATTCTTTTAATTGTTCAGATATTAATGAAGTATAAACTTCAAAAATTAGATCGATGATGATTGTTTATTTCTTTCGTGTGTTTAACTTTTGAGAAGTCATGATGGTCCTTTGAATATCACGAAAAAGAAAAAATAACGAGCTGAGATCATTTAGTTAAAGTATTCTGCTTGGCTCGACGTGATTGAGATATAGGCTGTGAGTATTGGCTGTGGGGTTAGGATAAAATGTTGTAGTAGTCGAGATGCGATAATGGAACTGAGGATGGATTTATTGTTCAGATTGGTTATGGTTTGTCGATGGGTTTAGTTTAGTTAAAAATCTTGTTGTAATATGATTGTTGTTAGCGATTTGTGGTGTTTTTGGAATACCATGTCGAGTCTGAGTCTGTCTTCTCCACCTTCATTTCTGTACTTTGACTTTTCATGACTAGTCAACTGTGGCAAACCGCTATAGTCACTAAATCGCAACAGACCCAAGCCGCTGAAGATTAAACCGCCAATAGCAAACCGCCAAAAAGTCAAACCGCCAAAAAGTCAGAACCGCTACAGTCAATAAACCGCCACAGTCAATAAACCGCCAGTCAATAAACCGCCAGTCAAGAAACCGCCACAGTCAATAAACCGCCAGTCAATAAACCGCCAGTCAATGAACCGCCAGTCAATAAACCGCCGAAGCAAAATGACAAACTGCTAAAGGACAAAAATGTCACTTTCACACAGTTCGTCTTCATTCCGGTTTTAGCAAACTCAACAAACCGCTGGCGCAAGAGGACAAGGACGCAGCAGGTTGGTCCCTTTCACCATTTTGTATTCAATCCCGTTTTAGCTACTATCCAAACAGCTATCCCTAGATTTACAAAACCGCTAGCAAGAACAATAATCCACAGCCAAGAACATCTTTTCCAGGTGCACTTTTGGCTTCTCAAATAAGCCACAAAACACTATCGTGAATAGACCAAGAGTTCGAATGGAATGTCAAAGACAATCCTCAAAAGCAAACCCAAGTAGTGACACACTGATATTCAATTCAAACGTTTGAGGACCACTTGGAACACAAGAGGCTCATGTCATAAGGATATTTTTAAAAACCACACATCTCACACAAGTGACAAAAGTGTTCTTTGAACATAGTAAGATAACGAGCAACACTTGAAACTTTAAACAAATCAAAACATGTGTTGGGAATTATGATTTGATTATTACAAAACAAGAAGGACTGAAGATGACAGATGTTAGGAATCTGGGAAATTCTTAGTGTCTCATTGCTGCCGATCTCATTGCTGCCGATAGTGGAGATGGTTCCTGCCGATAGCTTTGGTTCCTGCTCAAGCTCATTGCTGCCGACAGTGATATCTTGTTCCTGCTGTTAGTGTTATTACTGCGGGTATTAGTTATTGTTATCCCGTAAGTTTAGAGTGTTTGTTAGATTTATTTTTAGAAGAGATTGATGTTTATCTCTTTACATGTTTTATTAATTACAGGCTGGTATTAGGGTTTCTTATCTATATAAGAAACATACAGCCATTCATATTGTAACACTTCAATAAGAAAAACATTTTCCAGTTATCAATAAAAGATCCATAGAGGATCAAAGCATTATTAGTTATTCTTCTTTATTATACTTGTTGTTTAGTTTCCGCATAAACACTTGTATTCCATACAGAGGTTCTTGTTTATACCAAGCTCAATCAAGCTCGAAGTACTCGATCCTACAAGTGGTATCAGAGCCTGGTGAGGATCTCTGATAAAGAAGAATTGTTTGGAGCAGATCTGATAGGGTTTATTGTCGACTGCAGAAAATTGTGAAAATTATTGAGGTATTCGTTATTTTATTTTGGTATCGATCTGTGGCGACAATATATCTGGGCATGAATTAATGATCTGTGTTGGATAAAGGTATTTTCTAAACCTCGTACTGATTAAATAGAATTATTGGTGGAGTGTTGGTCGATCACTCTTAATTGTGTTGCTGCTTTTGTTGACTTTCGTTTGGGAATAATACAATTGGACGGTAGCTATTAATTTGGTGTGTCAATTATTATTAACCTCGTACTGATCGCATTCATTAATTAATTGGTCGGTGGTTTTGTATGGTTGTGAATTCTCTTGATTCAAAACAAATTAATTGGTCAACGTGAGTGGATATTTCGTGTGTCACGTTGATGTGTGACTACTGTTGTCATCATACTGATTCGCTGAAATAATTTGCTGATCAAGTAAAGTTGTTTGTCGATTATTGATTTAATTTTGGTGAAAGTGTTTGAATTGGTACTTGATTTCTCGTACTACATTTAATTTGCTCAATAGTCAATTCTGTGTAGCAGCTATTATTGACTTGAATTGAATTAAATTGGTCAAGTGGGTTTTGTCGCTTGCTATTGAAATTGTGGGATACTGTTCGTGCATTAATTGGTCAAGTGGGTTTTTCTCATTGATTGAAGATATTAATTTTGTGGGACTTGATCATTATATCAATCAGTGGGCATTAATTGTGGTCTCTGAGTAGTTTTGCTGTTAGTGTCGAAGAAGCCTTTTCAAATCATTCTCTTAAACCTTAATAAAATGATTGTATTCGGAACTGATAAATATGAGAAATGGGCAAAGAAGATGGAACAATGGATCTCCAACAAAGATCATAACCTCTGGAATGTTATTCTTAATGGGAACAGCAAGAAGTGTATTGGGAGAGATCAGGAAGGGAAAATAATCATACTTCCACCTGTATCAACTGAGGAGCAGGTTGCTGTGCAAAGGGAGATCAAAGCAAGAACTCTTTTGCTTCAGGCTCTCCCAGCAGACCACATGGGTGATTTTAAACACTTGGATGATGCAAGGAAGATCTGGCGTGCTATTAAAACCAGATTTTTAGAAAATGATGAGTTCAAGAAGTCCATGCTCAAGCAGGAGGTCCAGGAGTTCAACATATCAGTGCCTGGAGACTTTGCTTTGATGGGTTTTTCATCTCAGGTACCAAAGTGTCATTTTGGTTGTCATGATTTATATGCTTTGCTTAAGAAAGATTTTGATGAAATGAAGCCTAAATATAATGAATTGTTTGTTGAAGTCAAAGCGTATAAAAATGCTGTTAAAACCTTAGAAAAACAAAAAGTTTGGTACCAAAATAATCAGGTAGCTTATGAAGAAAAGATAAGGGTTTTAGAGAGGGACTTGAAAAACACCACTAATGAGCTTAAATATTCTGAGTCTCAAAAAGATAAGGTGGTGTTAGAGAAACAGGATTTGCAGACTAAGCTAGACAATACCTTGGCTAGGTTTGATAAATGGAAAGATTCATCTAAAAACCTAAACAAGTTAGTCGATAGTTCTATGTCTACAAAAACTAAAAGAGGTTTAGGGTATGGTAACCTGATAGGGCCAAATCAATTTTATGACCCTAATGAGTATAGTGTTTTTGACCCTGAACCTGTAGACTACCAAATACCTGTTAAGTATGTGAAAGAAGGTGAATTGCATGTTGTCCCTCCTCCTATAAGAGGAGTGTTTAAGCCTGTTCCTATGCACACAGCCCTTGACCTTGACTCAGATGAATCACACATGACCTATGGCAAAAAGTCAAATGACTTGCCTAAACTTGATGACTTTGTCTCTTGCTCTTTAAGTGACAAGTCTTCTGAGACCAAGAACAATGACTTTGCCTCTTGTGATTCATATGACAAGTCAACCACACCCAAGTCTGATGACTTCACACCAAAAGTAGCTAGTGTGGAATCCAATTTAAAGACAGCTACTTTTATTCCTATTAGGAACAATTTTGTTTCTGATCCTGTTTGTGAGAAGTCTTTATGTGATATGCAAGGTCATGATAAGAAAAGTCAGGTTAAGAACAAAAAGATTAAAAAGAAATCTTGCTTTGTTTGTAGAAGTTATTCTCACCTCATTAAGGATTGTAATTATCATGAGAGTAAAATGGGTGTGTGTGCTGAACAACAAAAACCTAGACCTTTATGGAAAAATGTAGAGAGTATACCCCCATTTGTTCCTAGAGCAAATGCATTTCCTACTGGTAATGCAAAACGACCAGCACATGTTCCTTCTGGTAAGCCAGTTCCAGCTGGTCAAACCAAGTCTACTGGTTGGAAAAGGAACGTTGCTAGACCATTCTACATACCTATTAGCACTTACTTTCGGAATGGTTTTTGGCCTAGTTATTATGACCCAAGGTATATGGGGGAAACAAGATGGGATACTGGTGTTAAGCCCTCAACAGGTTGTTCTTGGACAAATAAAAGGAAAGATTCATTCTGGGTACCCAAGAACAATAGTCCTTGTCAGGTGCATTGATTGAGGGGAGGCATAAGCCTAAGGGGAGGCTTATTGTTGTATATTTTGTGCTAACTAACATTTTTTTTTAGTTTGTTTTGTGTTCTCTAACTAAAATAATGCAGCTGTTGAATTTGTTGCTTCCTTTTATTAAATGAGTGATTTCTGCTGATAATTAATTGGTTTGATTGCCGCTTATTGGTTGGTCAATGATGCTTTGTCGCATATCAACTCTATCAATCAATTAATTGGTCACTGGAATTACATTTAATTTTTCATGTGAATATGGAGAATGGTGCTCACTTAATGGGGCTTGGCATTTTATTCAAATTGTGTCAGTTAAAGCATTAGTACATGGGGACTTTAATTATTCTTGTACCCCTTGATAATGGGTACGTGTGATATGAGTAGACATGTGCTATAGTTTGCTCTAATTCATGTGGTCACGTGGAGGATGATTTATGAAGTGAATTGGTGATTGATCAAAAGGTTTATGTCTGCTACTATGCTTGAATTGTTTCTGCCGATTGTGATTTTGTTGCTGCTGATTGACTCTTTTGGCTTACAAATTCGGATGACTTATTCGATTGTGGGGTCAACGTTATTCGGTCTTTTATTGAATTATGGGGCTACTCGATTTGGTTGGTCAATCAAATTTTAGTAATACCTGATTTGGTTGTCGCATGTGAAGTGGATATTGGCATCAACTTGTTTTGAGTATTAAACAATTGATCTTTGGTCTGTGTGGGATTTATTCACATGTGGGGCTTCAATTTTGGTCAAAAGAAGTAGACTTGCAAGTGGGCAAGTAGATGCACATGGGTAAGTAGTAGCACATGGGTCGTAGATCATATTTTGTGAGCATTTGCAATTTATGATGGTGACAGCTGATGTCGTACTACTTTTTGTGGATTTATTATTATCATTGTACGGTGTGGAATTGAATTTGTTTTGGTTTATTAAGTGGAACATGTGGGGATGGAATTAAAAGAGCTATTGATCTCGTACTGATTTGATTGATCAGTAATTGCTATAATATGGGTCAGTGAATATTGGTATTCCGTTGTTGACTCTTTTTGATTCTGCTGCTCTCACATGGTTCCTGCTGCTAAGCTTGAACTGTTCCTACTGGTAGTGCTTCCATTCCTGCTAGTAGTGTTTCTCGTTCCTGCTGATAACACCATTCCTGCTGCTCGGTTCCTGCTGCTCGAATTCAGCTGGTATTATTATTATTAAAAAAAAAAAAAAAAAAAAAAAAAAAATTACATTTTTCATTTTCTTTCTTTCTTTTTCTTTTTGTTTATTTTCTTTTCTTTCTTGCATTTGTCTTTTATTTTCATTCTAGTTATTTTATTTTTATTCTTTTTGTTTCCTTAAAATATATATATATATATATATATATATATATATATATATATATATATATATATATATATATATATATATATATATAATAATAATAATAATAATAATAATAATAATAAAAATAAATAAATAAATAAATAAATAAAATAAATAAAAATAAAAAATAAAAAAATTCTTGTATATATATATATATATATTTTTGTGCTAATAAGATGGTTTTGAGCAACACCTTACAGGTACAGTGTTGGTGTTTACACCTTCACCATAAATGGTATTCAACTCACCATGTCTTGCAGACAAGAAAGAGTTGACTCACCATGAGGGTACGGCTCTGGTGTGATTATCAAATCCGTTGATAGCTGTAATAGCTTGCTCAAAGCTATAGGGTACTTCAACTCACCCATGATTCATTTCTGAGAGTTGAAAATGGTTCTCAATTCACCATGGATGTAACCTTTATGGGATCCAAAGGATTGGCTAGTCCACAAAAGTATGGTTTGTGGTAAAGACAATTGGTATCCATATTTGGTATTCAATTCACCAAGGTTTGCTGTAACCTAAGAATTGACTAGTCCTGAGCAAACGGCTACAGGTAAAGACAAGTCAAATCCGTTTATAGTTGCTGATTTGCTAATAAATCAGATGGCTATCAATGTACCATGGTCTAATACACCTAAACATTGGCTACTCCAGTAGTGATGGCTATTGGTAAAGAGACATCAAATCCATTAATTTTCAATGATTCACCTCTCACAGGAGTTAACACACCTGGATGTGATGAGAATAGTATGAAACTTAAGTGATTTGATGTACATCTAGTCATTAGTAGCAACCAAGTTCAAGTGAATGTCATGGTGACCAGTATACATGTTTTGGAGAAGATTTCTTATTCCTGCTGAACTATTGAAGTTGCTGCTGGATGCTATAGAGGTTGGAATCTTGTAGGTTATGGATGTTGCTGCTGGTTACTAATTATTGCTGCTGCTAAGTCGCAGTCCTCAAGCCTGAGACGTTAAAGCTATATCATACAGGAAACTTGAGGTTAACCTAGTTTACCGATCCACTAGGTCAACCACAAGTTTAGGGGAGGAATAATGAGTGTTTGCAGATTATTATTTATGGTAGCATGTTCAAGGGGAAGCATTGTTCAAGGGGAAGCATTGAAGACAGTTTTGTAATATCAAATAGGGGAAGATTGTTGGGAATTATGATTTGATTATTACAAAACAAGAAGGACTGAAGATGACAGATGTTAGGAATCTGGGAAATACTTAGTGTCTCATTGCTGCCGATCTCATTGCTGCCGATAGTGGAGATGGTTCCTGCCGATAGCTTTGGTTCCTGCTCAAGCTCATTGCTGCCGACAGTGATATCTTGTTCCTGCTGTTAGTGTTATTACTGCGGGTATTAGTTATTGTTATCCCGTAAGTTTAGAGTGTTTGTTAGATTTATTTTTAGAAGAGATTGATGTTTATCTCTTTACATGTTTTATTAATTACAGGCTGGTATTAGGGTTTCTTATCTATATAAGAAACATACAGCCATTCATATGGTAACACTTGATTAAGAAAAACATTTTCCAGTTATCAATAAAAGATCCATAGAGGATCAAAGCATTATTAGTTATTCTTCTTTATTATACTTGCTGTTTAGTTTCCGCATAAACGCTTGTATAGCATACAGAGGTTCTTGTTTATACCAAGCTCAATCAAGCTCGAAGTACATGTGCTGTTAAAGGATTATAAATCATTTGGAGGCCCACATAAAGATTTAAACAAATCTGGATCTCTAACCATGGATTCGAACAGACCAGTTAAAAGTGATATGAGCAAATTGTAAAAATATAGATTTGAACAACAACATATGCGACACAGTTTAAGCATAAATGTTCGAACCAAAAGTTAAAACCGACACACAATTAAACCGAACCTAACCATGGCTCTTGATACCAATTGTAGAACATGAACATCTTGATTGTGTGCTTGATTCGGGTGGCCTTGATTCATGGAAGATAAGATCCATGTTGAGTTAGATGAAGATGAACTAGAGAGAGAGAGTGGGTAACTCAAAAATTAGGAAAATTAGATTAAGTGAAATGAGAGTTCCACCCTTCCCTTGTGTGGGAAGGGTTATATATATAGTCCTAATATTGTGCCCCTAGTGGGCTGTGGAGTGAGCTGACAGTGGGGAAAGCCCCGACCCACTCCACAAATATAAATACGACTAAACTAATAATACTAATACTAATATTGCTAAGCTAATATAAATAAGCCTACGAGCTATGTAGATGCTAAATAGATGCTCGGGGTGACCGAGCCTTCATCTGAATATTTATATTCCTAACATTAAACGAAGGACATATTCACCTGGCTTGAACGTGGAGGGTCGAACTCGGTTGTTATAGTACTTTTCAAACTTCTGTTTATAGATAGCCTCTCTAATTGAAGCTACTTCTCTTCTCTCTTCGAGAAGATCAAGATTTTCCCGAAGCCTTTCTTCATTTGTTTTTTCTTCAAAGTTCATAATATGTTCCGTTTCAATGCTTATTTCGGAGGGTATAACAGCCTCCGTTCCATAAGTAAGGCTAAAAGGAGTCTCCCCATGGCTTGACTTGGGGTGCGTCCTATGAGCCCACAGAACTTGGGGTAGTTCGTCTACCCACCCATGATGGCTCCGTCCTAACCTCTTCTCAATTCCATTGATAATATCCCTATTTGTGACTTCTACTTGTCCATTGCCCTGGGGATGATAAACGGAAGTGAATGACTGCTTGATCCTTAGACCTTCACAAAATGTTGGGAACACTCCTTCGGCAAACTACTTCCCATTGTCTGATATGATAATGTGAGGGACACCAAAGCGACAGATTATATGTTCCCACACAAATTTTTCCATATGTCTTCCTGTCACTGATGCCAAGGGCTTTGCTTCAACCCATTTGGTAAAGTAGTCTATGGCTACGACCAAGAACTTTACCCCTCCTGGAGCAACTGGTAGGGGTCCGACTGTGTCAATTCCCCATTGGCAGAAAGGCCATGCTGACGCAACGGAGGTCATGTCTTGCTTAGGCATTCTTGGAACTTTGGAGTGGATCTGACATGCTTCGCACTTTTGTATTATCTCTATTGCATCCCTATGCATGGATGGCCAATAATACCCAAGCTTCATTACTTTTGAAACAACGGAGCGAGGGCCTGCATGCAACCCGCAAGATCCTTCGTGGACCTCATAGATGATGTTCGAAGCCTGTTTTGGTGCCACACAACGAAGCCATGGGGATAAAAAGGATCTCCTGTATAGGTTGTCCCCAATAATTCTATATTGGGGAGCTTTGACCCGGATCTTTCGATCGAGCTTAGGGTCTTCTGGCAGAATACCGCTGATCAAATACTCCCTAATTAGAGTCACCCAATTGGTGCCTTCCTCGGGTATGATGTCAGAAACTTCGCCCCGTTTAATTGACCTATCAGCCAACACTTCTACCAAAACTTCCTTCGTTAAATGAGCAAATGCCATTGAAGCCAACTTACTTAGGGCATCTGCTTTCTTGTTTTGATTTCTGCGAACATGTGCTATATCATAGGTTTCGAAGCCTTGAAGGAGTTCTTTAGCTTTTTCCAAATATTGTTTGATGGTGGGCTGCCTTGCTTCGTAGGAGCCTTTAATTTGGTTGGCGACTAACTGCGAGTCTACAAAAATGGAGAGGTTACGAACCTCCATGTCCTTTGCAAGTCGAAGACCGGCTAACAAAGCTTCGTATTCGGCTTCATTGTTGGTAGCTTCGAACTCAAAACGCAATGCGTAAGTGTATTCCTTCCCTTCCGGACTAACTAGCATTAAACCTGCTCCTGAACCATCAGAACTTGAGGCTCCATCTGTGTACAATTTCCACCCCTCCTTCGTCTTTGGTGGCTTCTCCTTAGGAATTTCTTTATCTTGACTTGGTCCGGAAGGTGTTTCAGCGAGAAAGTCTGCAAGTACCTGACCTTTGACGGAGTTTCGACCCTTGTATTATCTCGTGTTCTCCCAATTCAATAGCCCATTTAGCTACCCTTCCTGATTTCTCAGGCTTTGAAAGTATCTGCCTAATAGGCTTGTCAGTCAATACCGTGATGGGATGAGCTTGGAAGTACCTTCGAAGGCGCCTTGCAGCATAAACCAAGGCTAGGATTAGCTTTTCCAACTCCGGATAGTTTAATTCAGCTCCTTGCAGAACCCTGCTAACGAAGTATATAGGGACTTGTTTCTTCTCCCTTTCGGCTAAGAGCACCGCACTGATGCTTTCGAATGATGCCGCAATGTACATGAACAACACTTCGCCTTTGATTGGGGCTGTAAGTGTTGGTAAGATTTCCATGAACTCCTTTAGCTTTTCGAAGGCTGCTTCCGCCTCACAACTCCATTGGAAAGTCTTTTTATCTGTACACCCCTTGAGTGTTTTGAAGAATGGTAGAGACCGATCTGCCCCTTTCGACAGGAACCTGCTAAGTGCTGCAAGCTTCCCATTGAGGCTTTGAACTTCTTTTAGTGACTTCGGAGCTTGAAGGTCAGTGATGGCTTTTACCTTCGAAGGGTTAGCTTTAATCCCTTGTTTAGTAATCAAATGTCCCAAGAATTGTCCTTCCTCCATGCCAAAGGAACACTTCTTAGGGTTAAGCTTCATGTTGATTGCCCGTAATTGATCGAAGGTCTCTTGGATGTCGGTGAGGAGGTCCTCTTCGGTTCTGCTTTTTATTACCATGTCATCAACGTAGGCTTCCAAGTTCCTCCCAATTTGCTTTTGGAAAGCTTTATCTACTAACCGTTGGTAAGTTGCCCCTGCGTTCTTCAGACCGAAGGGCATCTTCTTGTAGCAATAGACACCCTTTCCTGTGTAGAAGGCTGTCTTTTCTTCATCTTCCTCTGCCATTTGTATTTGGTGATACCCTTTGTAGGCGTCCAAAAAACATTTCAGACGGAACCCCGAGAGAGATTCGACCTTCCAATCGATTTCTGGTAGAAGGTAGCAGTCCTTCGGGCAAGCTTTATTGATGTCGGTGAAGTCAACGCACATACGCCACCCTCCGTCACTTTTCTTTACCATGACTGTGTTGGCAACCCAAGTTTGGTATTTCACTTCCCTGAGAATTCCTGCTCGCACAAGCTCATCCACCTCTTTGCAAGCAGCTGCATTTCTTTCTGGTGCCAGGCTTCGTCGCTTCTGCTTAATTGGTTCAATGTGTTTGAACTCGTTAAGCTTATGTTCTGTGCCGAAGGGCTTGCCATCGATCATAAGAGTCCTGGGAACTCCTGTCATGTCTGAATATGTCCATGCGAACACATCTTTGTTGGCTTTGAGTAGCTTCTCCAGGTCTGCTTTGAAGTTAGCAGGGAGTTGCTTTCCGATTACCACCGTTTGCTCTGGGTAGAGCTCATTTTATCACAACACGCTCTTCGGCATCCGTACAACTTAGAATAGCCTTCGGAGGCTCCTCCGGACTTTCCCTAATCTTTTTGCCACTGTCTCCCACTTGTCCTTGACTGTAACTGGAGAACACGGTTCCTATCCCATAAGGTGTATGGAACTTTACCGCTGCATGTATAGTGGAGACTACGATACCCATCTTTTGCATGGCGGTCCTTCCTATCAGCAAGTTGTAAGGAGAGTTGGACCTTACGATAGCGAACATGAGGATTTCTGTCCTTGCGAGCTTTCATTCACCAATTGTCATTTCCAACGGAACTTCTCCCAGAGGCCACGAATGCTCACCAGAAAATCCCACCAAAGGTATCTTCGAATCAACCCGCTGCGACCTGATCGAAGGCTTGAGCTTAAGAAAACAATGCTCATAAATGATTTCGCAGGAGCTTCCACAGTCCATATAGGCTCTATTCACTTCTCGGTTGGAAATGAGGACTTTGATGACTACCGGATCATTTGAAGGGACTTGGCCCATAAGAGGGGGAAAAGTTACTTCCCCTACTGCATTACCCTCCTGCTCCGTTACCTTTCTTTTCAAGCTGGCTTCGCCCCAACGAACCATGAGTATTGGGGCTTCGAGAGGAGTAGTATCTTTAGCCAATTGAGTGTCGGTCATCTTTTCCTTTCCCTTCTTTATACCCTTCACCAAGTGTGCCAATTGCCCGGACTTCATAGCTTCTTCTATCTGTTTCTTTAACTCTCTACAACTGTTCGTATCATGACCATAATCTTCGTGAAAGTGACAATACTTGCTGGTATCCCTGTTTTTGCCCTTACTTGTCATACGAGGGGTGCTTCGAAGGCCTTAGCAGCCCTCTCCGTAGCAAGCATTTCCTTTGGAGACTTGGTTAGACTGCTTAACAAACCGTGGTTGGGGCCTTTATTGTACGGAGAAAACCTGTCCCTGTTCTTGTTCTTGTTCTTTGACCCTTCCCACGAAGAATGCTTTGAAAACTTGTTGTTGCTGTCTCTGTCTATCGGAGCCCCATTAGTGGATACCTCTTTCACTTCGATCCAAGTATACGTCTTTTCCATTAACCCTTTGTAAGTTGTCGGAAGGTCAGTGGACAAGAATTCCACCAAACTCCGATTTCGAAGACCATGTACGAAACCCGAAATACGCTGATCTTCATGAAGACCCAAAATCTGCAAAGTCTCATCGGTGTACCTAGTAACGAAGGCCCTTGTGCTTTCGTTTTCCTTTTGTTTGATGTTGTGCACCGTTAAATGAGTCCTTGTGAACTTCTTTTGCTGACTGAAGTGTGACCGGAACTTAGCCTTAAGATCATCAAGATTGACGATGCTATCGGGCTTTTGCCCATTCCATCAAATACGAGCAGAATCCCGTAGGGTGTATGTAAACATATGACAGGCCACCGGCATAACCCATTTTTGCATTTTGATAGCCCCTTCGAACAAGTGTAAGAAATTTTCCGGATCCCCCTTCCCATCATAAGTCCCAATGTGCGAAGGCATTTTCAACCCATCAGGCAATGGGTAATCTTCTATCCACCTAACGAAGGGTGTAGCTGAACCCATAGGGTCTGAGTATAGGCAATTGTAAGGTGGTGCATACATGGGAACAGTAGTATATGGATTGTTGTTTGGGGGCATTCCCATAGGAGTTTGACTTGGGTAGGGCTGATAAGGTGTATTCATGGCAAATGGATAACCGTTTCCCATGGCATACGGAGGGTACGCCACAGGATGCCCGAAGGGTATGCTCCCAAAAGTTTGAGGGAGGCTTGGGTTATTAGGCTGTCCATTTACTGGAGGATATAAACTTTGAGGATAAGACTGAGTTTGGAACGAGGGGTACATACCATTGGGAGGAAGACTTCCTCCCATATTAATTGTAGGCGGATTGCCTTCTATGCCTGATGCGTGAGAAGGCTACAATGGAACCCCAGCTTCAGTCCTTCCCAGATGAGCTGCTAGCAATGGAGGCAAAGTCACCCCCACTTCTTCCCTTCGTTGGCTCCTACCGTTGGAGCCTTCGGTAACCGCCCCTTCTCTCCTCGTCGGAGCCCTCTCGGGGACTCCTTCAAAACCAACGGACCTTCTGCCCAGCCTTCGACTGACTGGAGACCCAATCCTTAAGGCCGATAGAGTTACTCCTTGGGTCGGAGGCCTAGGTTCCATCTCCATTTCTTCATCATACTCATCACTTGAGTATTCCAACTCCCTTCGCATCTCAGCATTCCTGACTTGCCTCTTACGAGCCCTTTGGAGGGATTCCAACACTTCGTGCTTGGCTTCGACAAAGGCTAGGCTAATAATGGGCTCCGGATTGGCTGATGTCGAAGCATGATGGATGGGTGTTGTTTCTGGGTGAGAACGTGTTGTGAACATGGAGGTGGTTATTGGGGGAAGGTTGTTAGAGTCATTGACTGGTATTGGCGCCAAGGTCGAGAAACTCGGTGGGGGAGTATCTTCTCTCCCTTGATCCATGCCGGAATAATAGTGAAAGTAGTTGGTTGGTTATAAGCTTGGAAATAACGAGACCAATTGTAGCGGTCCCACGGATGGCGCCACTGATTGTACAAATAATTCCACGACCAGGCCTTCGATAATGATCAAAGGATTTAGGGGGTGTTGGGATTGCGCCAAGCTTGTTCTTAACCTGAAATAAGAAATACCAAGACACCACGTTAATTGATTGCGCAGGGGTTGGACCCTGCGAACCACCTCCGGCGTGCGAGTAAGTATGTGTGATATGATAAGTAGGTTGTAATTAGCGAGAGTGAAGTTAACTTACATCGTCTTGGCCCGACTAAGCTATTTATAGGAGAGAAATAGGACTTAGTGGGCGGTTGCACCTTGTTCGGAGATCATGGGGGCGTCCCATGATTTGTGGTAACCGCTAGGGCTTTGTAGCCCACGATCTCTATTTTGGCGGGAAGGCCTAAAGGAAGAGGAGACGTGGGTATGACCAGGTCAAGAGGGTTCTCTGTTGTAGTCCCTTCGAGAGGGATACCCCGAAGGGCTTAGGGCTTCGATTAGCGGGTTCCCACATGGTAACCATTTCGTAGATGAATGGTTTTACGCCAATAAAACGTGTTAGGAGATTAACCTGGGCCTCCGAAGGGAGGGCTTTCTACAGGCTCGAAGGGGAGTCCTTCGACCCGTTCGGAGGGTACATCATCACCTTCCGAAGGAACCGCCACTCACGGCAAGGAGACAAGAATGAGAGGGGACCGTCCAGGAAATCAACAAGAAAGACCATGGTATAAATAGAGGGCACTCGCCACTCTCAAAGGGTAACTCAACTCTCACAATCTGCTCACTTACTTTATCTCGCTAAAAAACCATACACTTACTCTTACGCCGGAGGTTGACCGCGGAAACCCCCTTCCGCGGTGAGACTAACGGTGTTTTCTTTCTTAGCAGCTTTTACAGATCATTAGTCCGAAATTCGCCCCATCAAGAGCTAGCCTAAACTAGGTCTTGCATTGAGCCCAAGTTTTGTACTAACACTAGTCAACGTTATTCCATGACTGTTATGGCTTCGTAACATGATGAGATGACCATGTTTATTTATAAGAAATGATTCAATTGGGTGGCTCGATAATAATAATAATAATATAATATGGGATAATAATAATAATAATAATAATAATAATAATAATAATAATAATAATAATAATAATAATAAAACCGATAACAATGTAACAAAGTTCTCATGTTCAAACATGATATCCTACAGAAAACACATTTCAAGGGATTGACCGGTAAACCAAACACCGAAGGTTACATGTGATTGTTAATTGCAAACTGATTTTCGATAACTAATCTAGTAACATTGACACCAAAAGGATTGTATCCATGATACCTTATGTTGTATGAGAAGTTCACTAATCGAATGGTTGTGAGTTCAAATCATATTTAATACATGTCATATATTCATAGTTTGTCTGTTGTGAAATAATTAGTCGCGCTCTAAAAAAGAATCTTATAAAGTTAACTCTAAACTTTGGCAACTTTGAGTTGTCAACAGACTCATCTTTAAAAAAAGACAATATATACTATACAGATAAACTAGCAAGATGGTAAAAGCTACATAGACTTGAACATAAAAAACCGACCAAACTACATAGATGATGCCGACCTCATGACCAACACTGACACTAGAATCAAACAGGAAGATCTTAAAGTGAATATCCGACATACTAAGAGCATCCGCAATGGGGTGCTTGAGCAAAAGCTTTTTACTATTTGAAAAAGCTTTTCAAAAGCTTTTGCCATTGCATGGAATGACTTTTTAAAATATTTGGAAGAATGACTTGGCTGGTGCCAAGCGGTTGGAGGGAATAGCTTTTTACTTGCAAGTATTGTAATAAATGTATCAAACCATCACAACTTTAGAATTTATTGTCATAAATGCATCAGGTTATTTAAAGGATAAGAGCATTGCTGATACTCTAAGACAACTCTAGCCTACCAAACTCACCAAACACAGTAACACTAAAGTCAAACACCCGATAAAAAATATGAATCGGGTTGAAAACCGATCACGACCTAACACATGAAACGGGTTGCATCTTGTTTACACATCTCAATTGCATTAACAAGTGCATACATCTAAGATGCTTTAATGTTCATAAAATTTCAATAAAATCATGAAAATTTTATACTTTTTTCTTAATCAAAGTTCCATATGCTAAAAATCTAAGGCTAGTCACACTGGGTCGAAAATTATCGGTCGATCACATAGGGTGACCGATTTGAAGATCGGTCGACTCCTTTGTGTGAGGCTGGGTAAATATCGGTCGAACAACTAGTAAACACAAGGTAGGTCATAATTTCGATCGACTTTCACTTCCTAACCGTTTGAATTAAAAAAAATATATATATATAAAATAAATAAAAAACTTTACCACTTTACAACCTTATAAATACCAACCTCAAACACACTTCTAAACACACAATTTCAAACAACATTTCTATCAATACCTTCAAAAACATTCTTTTAATTATGTCTTACGAGCTATTATTTGGTTCTTCGTCTTCCGACGATGATGAAGTTATGAGTGAGTTTACAGAGTTTGCTTGGAACGCTTACCAAGCATCACAACCAAAAGTTCCACGAAGGTACATACGTAGGGATCATTCGGGTGCTCATAATCATTTAGTGGCGGCATACTTCTCCGAAAACCCGCAGTTCGACGAAAGAACATTCTCTCGGCGATTCCGAATGAGCCGAGAACTTTTCACACAAATTGTTCGAGAGGTAACCGATTATTCTTCTTATTTTCAACAAACTCCTGATTGTAGAGGCATGCCTGGTATTAGCCCATTGGTCAAGTGTACTGCGGCCATTCGTCAATTGGGATATGCAACCGTTCCTGATTCTCTTGACGAGAATCTAGCAGTGGCTGCTACAACATCCCGTGAATGTCTCCGTAAGTTTTGCATTGTTATCATGGAGTTATATGGTGCTGAGTATTTGCGAAAGCCCACGTATACAGACCTTGAAATATTATATGCTCACCACGAGCATAAGCATGGGTTTCCTGAGATGATGGGAAGCATTGATTGTACAAGTTGGGAGTGGGAGAATTGCCCAAATGATTTGAGAGGTCAATATGCTAGGGGTGATCATGGGCTACATCCATTCATTTTATTGGAAGCAGTCACCTCACAAGATTTATGGATTTGGCATGCGTTCTTTGGTGTCTCTGGTATGAATAACGACGTAAACGTTTTACATCGTTCCCCTGTTTTCAATGATATCAAATCTGGGAGAGCACCAGACCTTGAATTCGAGGCTAACGATGTACAATATAAAAGGGGATATTATCTTACTGACGGGATATATCCACAATGGTCCGTTCTTATTAAGTCCATTTCAAATCCTCCCACGGGTGATGAAAATAGAATATTGTACAAGAGGAAGCACGAAGCAGTAAGGAAAGACGTGGAACGGGCTTTTGGTGTGTTGAAAAAGATGTGGAAAATGCTTAAAGTTCCGGCTCGAGGGCTGTATAAAAAGGATCTCCAAGATATTATATATACATGTATCATATTACATAATATGATCATTCGACACAAGCAGCGGGCGATATGTCCTACATGGTTCGAAAATGAGGGCCATCGTGATCACGATCCCTTAAGAACGCATGAAGAATCATTAGTAGTTACCCAGGAGCTTATGGACTCGTCAACTCATCTACACTTAAAATCTGATTTGATCGAACACATTTGGAGAAATCGTAGAAATCAAGTCAATCAAGGGAATTAAGACGAAGACGGTAGTGATGATGACGATGAGGAAGACGATGAAGAATTTTTGTAATGTTTTTTTAATGTTATTTGAATAATTTACTTAATTTTTTTAATGTTTAATTGAATAATATATGTAATGTTTTTATTTTTAACGAATTTTAAGTTTTTTGTTTAAAATGTTTGAAATTAAAAAAAAAAAAAAAAAAAAAAAAAAAAAAAAAAAAAAAAGTCGGTCACCACTGTGCCACCTTGGTCATGTCTGGTCACCGGGGAAAGAAAGCTGACGTGGCAGCTGGTGACCCAGATTACCACTGTGACTAGCCTAAGTTACTACTAGTATCTTTTACCATGCCATTATTTATTTAACCAAGAGTAAATTACAAAGATGGTCCCTGTGGTTTGCGTTGACTCACACTCTTGGTCCCTTGACTTTTTTTTTTTGCATGTACAGCCACCAACTCTGAAACCCTTAACACTGGTAGTCCCTTGACCAAACGTCCGTTAGGTCAAGGCGTTAAGTTATAACACGTGCGCAATGGGAGAGGATAATTTCGTCCATTCAACTTTTAATACATTGAGCCTCTAAATATGCAGGCATTTAATACCCGTCGTATCATTTTCCCTCTTGAATTTCTATCTAATAAACAAATCTCAGAAACACAAACATAACCTAATTTTGATCTAATTTCATCATCAATGCGACAATGGTTGGAACAAAAATGTGGAATATACGGCAATCAAAAGATGATTGTGATATTCACAAACTATATGGTATGTATCGATTATCATTTACTTGTTGTTATTGCATGGTTTGACTGAAAAACCCTAAGTTGATTTTGTTTAATTTTTTTGCAGCAAATGAACCTGATTTGTTTTCAATCAAGGTTCATTATGGTGGGAAGTTCACTGATAGACCAGATAGAACCTACGAAGGTGGTTACTCTAACTTTGTGGATATAGTAGATGTGGATGAGTTATCTGTTAACGAAATGGATGCTATGGTGGAAGAGTTAGGTAATGATGGTCACTCACTTATGTTTTATCACTTTCTTATACCTGGTGAGAGTTTGGACAATGGGCTACAACCTTTAGCTAGTGATAAAGATGTCCTTAACATGTGTAAATATGTTAAGTTAGGTCATAAGTTGTTGCATGTGTATGTTTAACATGAAAGGACCAACCGTGATCTCTACTACGCATTGTTAGTTTCACTTAATAAGAAAAAGAGGTGTGTTATAGAGGAAATAGAAGAAGATGTACCAAAACAATCACCAACTGGAGTGATTAAGAGACTTAGGATTGAACTTAACAATAAAAAAGGTTTAGTACAAGAACATGGGCAATCAAGTGGTGGTGTTGTTGTTGAAATACCATCCCAAACTAATATTAGTGTTGTTGCTAATGAAATACCCTCACAAACAAGTGACACTAGTCAAGTTAGGATACAAGAACAGGGTCAAGGTAGTAGTAGTGGTATTGCTAAAGAAATACCATCTGAAATTGGTGAGTCTAGTCAAGTTAGGATACCAGAGTAGGGTCAAGGTAGTGGTGTTGCTAATGAGTTACCTTCTCAAACCACTGATGTACCTAGTCATTTTGTCAATGAATTCTACTCATCTTATGACCCTTACTTGGGTGATGTTGAGTTCAACCCTTTTGATGGCCTAGATGAAATTCTTCCACCAGAGACTGAGGTTAGGGTAGAAACAGAGACTGAGGTTGGGGTAGAAAGTTGCCCAGAGATTACATTAGAAAGTGGCCCAGAGATTACATTAGAAAGTGGCCCAGAGGTTGATGGTTCTGGGTCTGAGAATGATGAGACAGAGGATGGGACAGAGGATGAGATAGAGGATGAGACAGAGGATGACAGTGATGATAGTGAGTACATTGTAGATTTAGACAATGATGTACCTGAAGTTGATGTGGACATGGAGAATTTCAGACTGAATGTGGATTTGGAAGCAGAATTCACTGGCTGTGATAGTGATAATGGTGTACAAGATCTTGATGCTGATATTGATGATGTGTTTGACAATGAAGAGTTTATAAGTGGGTCTGAGAATGAAGATGAGTTTGACAGGGCTAGGAGAAGGAAACTCAAACAATTAAGGAAACAAGCGAAGAGTAATAATGAAGGTAGGATTTACAAAACCTACTTCTATGTTGGGCAAGATTTTGGTAGTGCAGCAGAGGTTAAGAAGTTGATAAAATGGCACTTAATTGAAACCAGAAGAGAAATTAAAAACGTGAAGAATGATAAAGGAAGGGTCAGAGCAACTTGTTTTGGTCAATTGCCTTCATTTGAAACTTATGGGCCTAGTGCAAGGCAAAAGGAACAAGTTGGGCCTAGTGTTGGACCAAATGTAGCAGCTGGGCCTAGTCAACCATCTGGGTCAACTAATGAGCCTATAAAGGAAAAGTGGACTAGGGATAAGATAAAGGTTATTAAAGGAGGTAAACCTAGTTACAGGAAAGTAGGTGGAAATAAATGCCCATGGGTATTGCATGTGTCAAAGGTTAAGGGCACATAAACTTGGAAGACTAAAACATATGATGCTACCCACCATTGTCTACAATCAAGACAAATCTTGTATGCCACATCAAGGTTCTTTGCTGAAGATATAGTAGATCATATTGAAAAAAACCCAAACATACCTATAAGAGCTCTTCAAGATCAATTATAAAAGACACATGAGGTTTCAGTTTCTCAAATGAAAGCATGGAGGGCTAAGGCACAAACAAGCAAGCAAGTAATGGGTGATTACATAAAGCAATATGCGATGCTGAGAGATTATTGCATGGAGTTGATGTCTACAAATCCAAACACAACTGTGAAGATCCAATGTGCTAGGGAGGAGGAATGTTTAGATACTAGAAAATTGTTTACAGTTTCTAAACTTGTTGTGTAGATGCTAAACTTGTTTAGATAGTAACTAATTACAAGTATATTAACAGGAAGGGCAAAGTCAGATGTATTGTTGAACAACATGTGTAAGATTTTTAATGGTAAACTGGTTAATGGAAGGGACAAGCCTATCATAGGAACACTGGAATACATAAGGGAATATCAGATGAGGAGGATTATGACAGTGAATAAAGTGATTGCTAGTTCTAGTGATCCTCTCACACCTACTGCGGAGAAGTTGTTTGATGTTATCAAGAAAGAGGCTACCCAGTACACAGTTCAATGGAATGGAGGTCAAAATTACCAAGTGAGTGGTCCTTGGGCAGATCAGTGTGTTGCGGATGTTGTTGAGAGAACTTGTTCGTGCAGGAGGTGGGAATTAACAGGGCCACCATGCAAGCATGCAGTGGCTGTAAACTTCAACATGGTACAAAACAGGCAAGAAGTAGGCATACCAGAGACCTAGGTCCATCCTTGCTACAGGCTAGAGACATGGAAGTAAGTCTATTCATTCAAGATTATGCCAATAAAGGGACCAAAAATGTGGCATAAGTGTGATGTTCCATCAACAATCATTCCACCAGTTCATAAGGATCAACCTGGCAGGCCAAGGAAAAGGAGAAGGAGGTCAACCTTGGAGATGAAAGACAACATGGTCAAGAACTGCAAGCTTTCAAGAAGGTTAAAGACAGTTACATGTGACAAGTGTAAATGCCGTGGTCACAATTCTAGAAGTTGCACAGGTCCAAGAGTTGAAAAGACCAAGAAGAAAAAGTCAAATGTTGCAGCTGGTGCAAGTGGAAGAACTGAGCCAAATGTTGCTGCTGGTGCAAGTGATGCAGCTGGTGTTGCTGTTGGTGCAAGTGGAAGAACTGAGCCAAATGTTGCTGCTGGTGCAAGTGATGCAACTGGTGTAAGTGGAAGAAGTGTGGATAAGGGAAAGGGTATTGTAGTTGGTGAAGCAGGTTCCAAGAAGAAACAACCCAGGAAGAAAGTGATTAACCTTGGCTAGTATTCATTTTACTTTGCAGTTTACCTCAATGGTGGCTTGTATGCACCATAAACATTATTTCATTTTGGTCATATTTGTGTTTATGTCAGTGGTTGCTTGTATGCACCATAAACTTGGCTAGGTTGGTTGTTAAGACAATTTGACTTTTGTTTATGTGTTCTGGATACCAGAACAGGATGATGACTCATTTAATCCAATAGTTAATAGCTGCTAATGACAACAAATTTTCCCTAAAACCTTGTTGTGTTTGCCTACTTCATTTTGGTCATCTATGGATGGTTTTGTTTGTATAGGTTTGACTTTAGTAGAAAGTCACCTTACAGATGCATTTGGATGATAATTGGATTGGTTTGTAATGCTTGTCTTTGAATTTGGTCCATTTTGTATGGGTCTGACTTTAGTAAAGAGTCATCAGAAAGATTCATTTGGTTAAATTTTGTATGGGTTTGACTTTGTATAGGTTTGACTTTGTATAGGTTTGACTTTATTAGAATTCATTTGGGTCTGCATTTACTAAAGTCAGATGAGAAGTTGAGAATGTAGTTATGTTTGTTTGCTTCTCAGTTTTGCTTGTCTTGGTACATGTTTACACCAAAATATTTACACAAAATCTTCTGTACACAAAATATTCTCAGTTATGCTTGTTTTGGTCAATTTGTAAAAGTCAAAGTCTTGTTTCAAGCACATAAATCAGTACAACAACCTAGCATTCAATGGCATTAACTTTTACTTTGAGAAATGGGTAGGATTTGCCTTTAAATTCACATCAATACATCCACTAATACACAAATTACATCCAGTAAAAACCTAAACTCTTTCCAAAATTCTCAACAATGAGTTTAAAGCCAAAAATCATTGAAATTTCTTCAAATGATTCAACCTCTTCTGATGAACTAATGTCTCCACAACCACCATGGAATTTACCATACAATAATGCTACAAATCCAAACAAGATAATCTCAAGCTCAAACTCCACTTATTCTAACTCTTTTTCTAGCTATGTATCTAGCTATCATTCAACCTCATCTGAAGATTATGAAGCTGTCTCAAAAAAGAGTACAACTGCTAGGTCTTTGATGAATGTGTAAATACTCATCATTTTTGTCCCATCTGAACTGCAAAAACATTTAAAAACACTCAGAAATGCTTCAAAATACAGAAAATATCCTTGGATTGTGTTTTTATCTATTTCATGTGCAAAAGGATTGAAAACAGATGAAAAATGAGCAAAGTTTCATAAATGGCAAAAATAGTCCCTGGGCATTCAAAAATGGAAATTCACATCTATGGCCCTAGTTACTAAACCCATTAAACCAACCCAACACTTTAAATAAATAAACCCAGCCCAATCACCTTTCCTTTTGCCTAACTCATCCAGTCCAATAAACACCCCTGATATTTATAAACGGGGTTTGACCCCGGTCAACTCCCTCCAAACCATCTCCCCTGTACACCTCCCTCTCTAACACCTGCAACCCAATACCAGGGTGGTTTTTCCACCACCTCATCGCCACAGCTGGCTACTCTACTCCTCCACCTCATTCCCCTTCTTCTTATACACCCACTGAGCATTTAATGCTTCCCCACCATCAAACACTCCATCCTCACTCACAACCCCTGGTTTTGCTTTACACCTCACCCCTAGCTCCATATCTACTTCCCAACTTGTCCCTTACACCTCCACAACTAAACAAAATTCTTTAATTGCAACAAAACTGCCCCAACCCACTAATTCCACTTTTGGCGCCAAAAAGTGGAAATAGTCGGTTTTGATGAAATGTAAAGATCCAATGGCTGGAAATGTGTGGGAAAGTCTCAGAGGACACCTGGAAGTGCAAAAGATCTTTATAAAGGAAGAAAGGAGCAATGTGGATAAATAATCTAGAGTAATTTAATTTTGCTTATGTCAACTTAAGTTATTTTTTAAGTTCTAGTGTTAAAATTAGCTTTCTCTTTCAGTACTTTGTTCAGTGTTCTTCAGTGTATGTGAATCTCTTTTAATAATCAATTTCAGTTTCTAAGTTCGAATTCCAGTTTATGTATTTTGTACTTCAAAATCTCAAGTTATCTTTAGTTTTGTTAGAAATGTTTTTTGTGGACTCTTAAGCTCATATAAGCTCCTCATATAGCCTATGTAAGCTATTAGAAACCTTAAATTCAGTTATAGTCATAAAAAGTCAAAATACAAAAAAATAATACAATAAGTTAGTGAAAAATCAAAAATTCAGTGTGCCATGATCAAGAAGCTGGAGCAGGGTTGATTTTGGATTGCCCTGGGTTAGAGGCTTAGTGGTAAGCCTATAGGAGTGGTTCTTTGTCCTTGGTTCTCAATTCTTAGCCTAGATCACTTGTGAGTCCAAATTTCCACTTTTTGCTTTTTACTATGTAGTAGCTTAATATCTGCTTATTTGTGATTCTCTGTGTCTCTTAGAAGTATTTAAGTAATATTATTGCTAAATGTTTGGTGTTTGCTCATTGATTTTCATAGTTGCTATATATTTCATTTTCCACTGCCATATTAGCTTTATCTTGATTAATGGTATATTGTTGTTATTTTTGATATTTCTGTGCTTCTATTGGTCTATTATATCATATTAAGACCTTTCGCATAAGTTTCATGGTTTGAATCAAGCATAGGCTTTGAAAATAAAAATTCAGTCTCTATATAGGTGTGTTTGGTTTAAGCTGGTTTAATGTGTTGAATATTGTTATTGTTGGTCTTGTTGGTTCAAATAGCTTGCATTAGACTAATATCATTCTGTTAGACCATAAAAACCAGTGATACTTTGTAAAAAAGTCAAATATATCTTTGATCTCACCCTATGTGTTAACTGTTAAGATTTTGAATAACACAATCATAAATATCAGTTCAATAGTGGTTAAAGTAGCATAATTCCAGTTCATTACATCTTATTTTAGCATACTCAGTAATTAGGAAGCATTAGAATCTCATTAAAGTCAAAATTTGAGTTTATTTCAAAAAGTCAAAGTTGCTTAGTTAATAGTTTTTTCCAAAACTTGCAATAATTTTCATGGTCTCAAACCTCAACCATTTGGACTGAAATCTTGGGAAATTGAAGTTTAGTAGCTCATATTAACTGGACTATTTTTAGATTATTTTCAGAATGTTTTTCTTGTTGCTTATTTTACAGCTTTTTATGGCCTGTTTGGTGATTAGATGCCCTGTGCCAGGGCCTTTGTTTGTTCCATAAGCTCTACTTCACAAGCCCCTAACATGTTCCTCACTTAAGCTTAATCTGATATTGTGGGCTTTTTGGGAAGCCCACATAGCAGGCTTTTCATATCTACGCTTACTTTGTGTTTTAGAGCTTATTACAGTGCTTAAAAAATCAGCCACAAGTAGGGTAGTTTAACACTTTAGTTGCATACTGCTCATTGCTTTTCTAGTTGACAACCTGGGCTTATTTTAGTTTTTTGAGTTGAATTAGGTTTGTTTAGGTCTATTACACTATACCTGAGCTTTTGGTGCATTCTAGTGCTTATTTGCTTATTTGAAGTGCTTATTTAAACTGCTTATTTGCCCAATTCAGCTTATTAGTGGGCTTATCTAACTTTTTATATTTTTCCTAGTATTCTGCTATCATATAGTATTTATAGAAATTTTTTTCATATTTATTACTTTTCATTTAGTATTCATAATAATTTAAATTAGTTTAAATAGTTATTAATTAGTTTTTAATTAATAATAAGGGTTTTGCTAACCTATGCCTAGTGGGCATGGGTTAATTTGTTTATAAAAGGAATATTTTAATTCATTAAAGTGAAAATCATGTTCAAATATAGTAATTTAGAAGTTTATTTAATGTGTATTTAATGCATTTTTTAGTTAAATAAGAAAGTTTGTGTTCATTAACTACACCTTAACCTCTGCCCGGTGGGCATTGGTTAGCAAAATCCTAATAATAATTAATTAAATAGTCATATAAATAATTTTAATTTTCCAATAATTTTCTTTTATTATTAGGATTCCAAAGATATAAATTTCACATCCGTAGGATTTGTATTGATAAGAATTCACTTTTTATTTCGTTCAGTTACGTAAATTTAAATTAAACGTACGCGTTTTTAAGTTTTAAACGTTTCTAAGTATTTTTACTTCACATACTTGTTCTATTAGCTTATTTAAGCTATTTTCTTTTATTCCTTAGTGTAAATCAATCAAAACCTTTTTTGTTCAATAATCACCCGATCCCATATTCGTTCTATTACAGTTTACACACCTCGTTGGGATTAAACGACCCGGGGATATCCTGTACTCCTTGGTTAGTTGAACTCAAGTGTTTGACTTTAGTTGACCAATATCCTTGGTCGATATAAGTTGACCGTTTGAGGCCAATCAGTCTTGCAAAAAGGTTTCAAGCTCTGTCAATCCTCCTGTTACCACTCAAGCTCTTTCAATCACTGGCAAAAGGATTCAAGTGCTAGGCCTTGCAAACAAGGAGACTTATGCAAAGATCACAGCCAAAGGGAAAGGGAAAAGGAGACTTACGTGAAGCATTCCCACCACTGTCTTTTGTTAAGAATGTATGACTTTATCTTCTGAATGAAGTATGCATCTATCTATGTAATGTAATATGCATCTATGTAATGAAATGCTACTTGTTTCTGTTAAGATAAAACTGCTTGTTTTCATTCATCATCAATGCCAAAATACAACTTGGTACATTGTTACATGTCCAAACTTAACATACTAACCTAACACTTACTTCAAACATAAACAAAAGACCCAACTTCATACATTTCCTACTTGATAGCAAAAAGAACAACAAACAAGATCCAAGACCAAACAAGATATTTCTTCATTTTTGCACGACCAGTTTTGGCTTCCATTATAGCTCGTTCAAGATTGTTCCTTGACCTTAATAAACCCGGCATGATTTCAAGAGAACGATTATACATGGGGGGCGGGGGGGGGGGGGTTCATACCAATCAATCCATCTACAGTTTGATCCCTGTTGAACAACATTACACCAACAATTATTTGCTTTACGTTAGTTTGATTCAATTAATTCAATCTTACACAAACTTACTTGAATCGGGCAAGAGTAAAACCGACGGCCTGGGTTAGCATTCGTCCAAGAGGTTTTAACAATGGCAACTCTTCCACAATGACACCTAACCATATTCATTGTTCTTGTCAGATTTTTGTTTTTGAATTAGGGTTTAGATTTGGGGATTTAGGTTAAAGAAAATGAGAGGATTTAGGTTAACTAAAGAAATGAGATGATTTTGTTAGTGGCATTGGGAAAGACAAATAGCAGAGAGGGAGTATATTGTTCGGACGAAAATATTAGTGGATAATTAGGCCCAAGCCCCTTATTCCCGAGACGACTTTTGTTGGTGTCGAATCTAGGGTTCTTATTCCCGAGACGACTTTTGTTGGTGTCAAATCTAGGGTTCTTATTCCCAAGACGACTTTTGTTGGTGCCGAATCTAGGGTTCTTATTCCCGAGACGACTTTTGTTGGTGTCGAATCTAGGGTTCTTATTCCCGAGGCGACTTTTGTTGGTGTCAAATCTAGGGTTCTTATTCCCAAGACGACTTTTGTTGGTGCCGAATCTAGGGTTCTTATTCCCGAGACGACTTTTGTTGGTGCCGAATCTAGGGTTCTTATTCCCGAGACGACTTTTGTTGGTGTCGAATCTAAGGTTCTTATTCCCGAGACGACTGTTTGGGATACTTTGGTTTATCCTTCGAATATATATATATATATATATATATATATATATATAATATATATATATATATATATATATATATATATATATATATATATATATATATATATATATAATATATATATATATATAATAAAGATCAAATAAAAAGACAAATATCCGTACATTACGTAAAAAGATTTTTTTTTCAAAAATTTTCTCTAAAAATTCCAAAAAAATTCCACAAGATCAGGTATGTTGGTGCATGAAAAGTTGTGAAGGAAGTTTTTCTAAAAGTTTATATTTTTTCTGAAAAAAAATTATGAAAAAATATGTTTGTGCATTAAATCGTTTTTTTGTGCATCAAAAATTCATTTTTTCACCCAAGTTCTTTTGACTTTTTTAATCAAAATAACATTGCGCATCTAACTAAAACAAGTTAAAAATTTTGTGCATCAAAATTTTTTTGCGCATCAAAATTCGTTTTTTGTGCATTAAAAAAAACGTATAAAAACTCAAAATCAGAAAAACTTCTTTCACAAAAGTTTTATGCACCAACATACCCGATCTTGTGAATTTTTTTGATTTTTTCGCGAACTTTTTTTGAAAAAAAATTCTTTTTACGTAGTGTACGGATATTTGTCTTTTTATTTTAACTTTACCATATATATATATATATATATATATATATATATATATATAATATATATATATATAGGGTTATCCCGTCGGTTTATTGTTTTATTTTGCTTTCTTAGTTTACTACTCCAGTTCGAGCTTTCGCGATTTCGCCGCTCGAACTGCGGGGGAGTATTAGTGGATAATTAGGCCCAAGCCTGGTTTGTGGGTTTTGAGAATTAAGGTTTTACCATTATAAATAATGGTCATCAATAAAGTTATACCTACGGGGTTTCTATTATCTTACAGAAAATACCCTCACCCATTACGCACATGTCATAAACTTAACGCCTTGACCTAACGGAGGTTTTGGTCAAGGGACTACCAGTGTTAAGGGTTTCAAAGTTAGTGGCTATACATGCCAAAAAAAAATAAAAATACCAGGAGTGTGAGTCAACGCAAACCACGTAGTTTACTCTTTAACCATATAATTTGTGGAATGTCATGCATTTTGTGGAATGGCATGTAAGAATATTTTAGGTAATTTTGGTTGGTGCGCGGATGCTCGTGACGTCGACACAAGATCGTACACGCACAGTTGAGTTAATCTTCTTCATCTCCCAATAAAAAACTAAAACCCTTTTGACCATTGTAGTCAACACAATTCCCTATACCACCTCAATTTCACTTCAAATTCATCTTTCTTGCTAAAAAATCTATCTTTTTAACAAATCCAACCAACCCATTTCAGTTCAAGCTGAATTCTAATCTGGGTATCTTTTAGTTTCTTATATGGTGATCAAAATCACATTCTTTCAACCCATTTTTTTTAAAAGTTGAGTTTTGGTTAGGGTAGTTATAGTTTGTTGAATTAGGTCCAAAATCAAGTTTCAGCAACAACCCATTTCATAAAAAAACTGACTTCTGATTAGGGTGTTTTATAGTTTCTTGAATTTGATTATAAACTATGTTAAAATTTGAGTGACACATGTCGGAAAAAGTTGACTTTTGACTACACTAGTTTATACTGTAGTTTGATGAATTTGGAAAAAGATCATATTTGAGCAACCCTTTTGGGGAAAAAAAAAAGTTGACTTCTTAGTAGGGTAGCTTAGATTCGAGAAAGTTTTGTTGGTTGTTTGGAAGACAATTTGCGTTAAGATGGACAAAAAAGAAGCGGCAATTTGGACCCGTGAAGAGGATAGTATAAGGAGACGAAAAGAGGGAGGGGATGGGAATTTGATATGGAGGCCAATAAATTGGTTTAGAATGCTGAGTGATGAGTTGAGTTGGAGGTTTGTTTTGGCTGTGGTGATTGTGTATGGAATTAACCAGGGTACGAGTATAGGTTTGTATCGGGTTAGTGTACAATACTATATGAAGGATGTGCAGAAGTTACAACCTTCAGAAGCGCAGTTTTACTCTGGAATTATCCAAATTCCTTGGATTATTAAGCCTCTTTGGGGTCTTATGACTGACATTGTTCCGATTTTTAGATTAAGGAGACGCCCTTACTTCATACTTGCTGGTACATATCACTTCATACTTTGCTTTTTTTAGTGTAGTTCTCAAGTGTAAAATCATCATGGATTATGAAAATAATGCGTGTTATTGATCTAATAGCAGTTTTTTGTTGTAAGGCTCAAATCGTGAAATTTGAAGTTCAAATGTAGTTATTTGTTCTGCACAAGACACAAAATGTATCATGCTTCCCTGTATAAGGATGATGGTGTTTAGCATAATGAACCCAGTTCTGAAAAAAACCGGATAAACTGATAATTTTATTTTATTTTTTATTATTATTTTTTTTTAGAAAGGCAACAACCGATAAACTGATAATTTGCATGTATATCCGTAAGAGTCATAATTTACCAATCGTTTAAACAACCTGATAATCTGGTTATCATTTTGGTTATCTGATTTATATATTCAAACAGCAGAAGCACATCTAAATGAAAATATCCACTGTAGCCCTTTTGTTACAGCTGATTATGTGTTTCACGTAATTCCTGATCACATAATCACTCTTAATATACAATACCAGACACGCGTTACCTTTTTCTGATGCTGATACGAATTCTAATATGCTTTGACCATATTCTGCTTCTAAATCAATTTGATTGGTACTCCTGTATGATTTTCATTTTGATTCTCAAAGATATATACTGATATACCAATGGTCATGAGTTCTCATAGTTGATGTAGTTACCAAAAGGTCCCTTTTTTTGTAATAGTTAATTCTACTTAACCCGAAGAGATATTGCTCTTTCCTTCGCTTAAATTACATCATTTGCAAAATAGGGTGTAATATAAATTTAAACAATATTTATTAAATTCAATTTGGTGGATAACTGTTTTCAGGTTTACTTGGTTCCACAGCCATGCTAGTACCGGCATTTACTCCAAACTTGCCACTTGTATGGGCCATATTGTCTTTTATGACAGCAAGTGCAGGAGTTGCTATAGCTGATGTGACTATTGATGCTTGTGTAACTGAGAACAGTATAAGCCACCCTTCACTTGCTGGTGACCTACAAAGCTTGTGTGGAGTTAGCTCCTCGATTGGCCAACTTCTTGGGTTTGGCATGAGCGGCGTTCTTGTTCATAGGATTGGGCCTCAGGTTCATTGCTTGCACGGCTCTTTACTGTCCTTTCTTTTATCTAGTGACTAATAAATCCTTATATGATATTATGAAATTATGATGAACGATTTTGATTGTTTTGGTTCATTGTAGGGTGTATTTGGAGTACTAAGTATCCCTGCCGGGCTTGTGATTTTGGTTGGAATGATGTTGCAAGAACCTTGTGTTCACAGTTATTCTCACAAGCGGGTTAGGTTTCTTTTCAAATATAGTTGGGAAAGGTGACATTGGTTATGGGTTCTGGTAAAATGTGAAAATTTAGCCTGGTCAGAACGGGTCGGATTGAGGTGATCCACAAAGACTTCAATTTATAAAGATTCAGTGTGTTTGATATGGGTTAGAAAAGAATTTTTGTTTACTAATCTAGATGGTTTTAATAAAGTTAGTAGGTTTTACACATTTGAATATACCTAAGATTACTCTCCACCCATTTGATCCATTTGTAGGTGTATGGGTTAAACTGAAACCTTCTTTTTTCTCGTCCTTATGTAGTCTTACTTGATCCATATGTTGTTATGTAGGTAAGTCAAAAGTTTCGTGATGCTATCAAGACCATGGTTACAGCCTTGAAAACACCAGATGTTTGGAGACCGTGTTTGTATATGTATCTATCACTCGCATTGGGAGTGAGCATTCATGAAGGAATGTTTTATTGGTACACTGATGCAAAATCAGGCCCGTCTTTCTCCCAGGTTTGTCAACGCTTTCCATCATAGTTAGAGTTGTTAGATGTGAACTCATATTTTTATCTTCTGTATGTTTTGAGTGAATTGCATAGTTGATAATATAAAATACTTAAGAGAGTACACCATCACGTCCTTTTGATGCAGGAGGTTATTGGATCAATATTTTCAGTAGGTGCAATCGGATCCCTTTTGGGTGTTCTTCTATACCAAAATGTATTCAGAAACCACCCCTTTCACAGCGTGCTCTTTTGGACCCAATTGTTATACGGTGCTTCAAGTCTTCTGGATTTACTATTGGTGCTACGTTTAAACTTAAAATTTGGTTTACCAGACTACATCTTTGTAGTAATGGACGAATTAGTTTCTAAAATGATTGGACGTTTAAAATGGATGCCTCTTCTTGTTATCAGTTCCAAACTATGTCCATCGGGAATCGAAGGCACTTTCTTTGCTTTACTAATGTCTATTGATCACGTTGGGATGCTTACATCATCATGGGCTGGAAGCATCTTGCTACATGCGTTAAATGTTACAAGAACACAATTCGATAATTTATGGGTATCTATTTTGATTAGGAGCTTAGCAAGAATTCTTCCAATCGGGCTTTTGTTTTTGGTACCAAAAAATGATCCTAACTCATCTATTCTTCCGTCTGAACTGTTAACAAGTAAAAAGGGTGATGATGTATTGGAGTCAGGTAGTTCGGAATTGATCTCACTGGTTAATAACGGGATTTGATCAGAGGCGGGTTGGTTATACATCATGGATTAATGTTGGAAATGAACACGGGTGGAGAAGAGCAGAAGATGTGCCGTTTGACCAACAATTCACTGCAGGTACTATAGTTTAATGTATTAGTTTAAATTGTAATATTCAAGTCATTCAATTTGGACATTTGAAATGTCATAAATTGCGTATATGCGTTTGGTAATTTGTTACCCTCAATATATGATTTAGTTTAGAAATGAGAAGCTTATTTTTGTATGGTATACCGTAACACTATTTCATATAGAATCTGACTTAATGTGGGCATTTTTTGAAATGTATATATTCTTTTTTATGAATTTATAACGAGAATGCTGTTTGTTTCTAAACAGTTGATCTGTAACACACGGCTACATGAGGCAATAGCGAGTAACTATTAAATCAAATTGTAAAAATGACAATCAATTTTGTCTCTAATATAGTAATGCAACACTTTTGTTAAGAGTGTTACTTGAAATGAAATTGTTGGTGCCTGGAATGGATTTTGACAGACTAGAACAACAAGTACTGATTTTCAATAGACTAGTATGCGTTGTAGGCTCCTCCCAAGTATAGTCGGTGTTTATGATTATAAATATTTGTAACTAAGGACCCCGATTCTTAGTTGTACAGTTTAAAACAGTATACTAATCACAGGGATTGCAATATTAGCAGTTGGGCTGCTTAAATACATGCTCACTTCCTAATGATTCTGGAAAGAAAAAAAACCGATGAATAACCACATTATATCAGCAGGTTCTTTATAATACTATCACCATTGATGTTATTTCAAGAATGAAGCAACTCTGTGGAAGTTAGAACTAGAACTCCTAATTTTCTTGTTGGTCCTGTTGTGTGAATCCAAATGTAATATTCTATCTGTCGCGGTTTGTAATGTTTGGTTTCTTGTCCACATTTCTATTGGTATTCTGCAAATTCATGGGTACAGCATCGATAAGTTTCTTAGAGTTTGTCATCACTTTATTACAGACTATCTGATGTGATGTTGCTAATTTGATGTTTCTCTATTAATACAAGACAGTATTGGGAGTTACTTTACTTTTTTCTATTAATACAAGAGTACAAGACTAACATAGCATCTTCATATTTGACACCATTCTGTTGGCGCGCTGTTGAAGCAATTTCTTGTTATTACTTCGGACAAATAAAGAAGGCCTGCCGGTCGAACTCCACTAGGGTTCTTCCGATAAGCCTGAGTGCTGATCACCTCGAATGTCTGGGGTCTTCCGGATATCTGCACACAACAGCACACGTTAGGCTCGCCCCGGGTGTTATCCCAGGACCCACCTCCGGTGTGAGAGTAAGTATTTGATATTCCGAAAGGGCTATCAACTATAGTGAGGAGTTAATGCAGGTAAAAAATGTTAGTTAAGAGCAGTAAGTGAGTCGAGTATTTATAGTACTCGACCTTGATACCTGAAATGGCGGCGCCAGATTTTCAGGAGACATGTCCCCGACATAATCCCGTAAATCCTGGGGAGGCGGCGGCGGTGTCTGCAGCTGCCATCTGTCAAAAGGTAAACGCCACCTGTCTCATTACTCACAGTGATTTTGGCCGGATGAGTCATATGCCTTCCGGCATGCCCGGGCGGCTCGATGTCGTCCGAACGGCCGGTCGAGACAGGCCGTTCGGACACATACGTCAACATGTCCCCCCCAGTATTGCATCATCGGTTGAAGGCCGATGATGTAATACTTGTATAATATCTGTGCGTCTTTTGGTACCAGTAATGTTTATGTAATACCCTTTCGGCATGTTTCGTTCGAACATATACACCAATGAGACTAAGATAATGCCTTATGGTTGCTTCATATTTTAACCTGTTCCATCCGATATATGCATGTAATATCAGAATTACATTGTTAGTAAAGTGTTGTCGTGACACTCCAAAGATCACCTTATGGTCTGTCGGCCTAAATCTTTGGTGTTACTGTTGCGTTTGCTTTTTAGTTTGGCCGATGGTGTAATGCCTTAAAGAGTTAGTCTTGACATGTTGTGGCTTCGACGTGTGGGAGCTATTATCGCATCGTTCCTGATCCTCTATGTACATTATGTGTATGTCTTTATTTCTTTTGGTGAGTGATCATTGCGTGCACCCAATAGGTCAGGGCGCCTTTTTCAATTTATCCGGAGGGCCTTGCCCTTCTGTGCGTAGGCGCTGCGATTATGCCGATGGTATGACATTGCTGACAAACTATGGGTTCACGTTTGACCTTTTTCCGGAGGATATGCCGTTAGATTCTAGCATGTCTTACATCATACCGATTCTACCAAGTATCGCCCTAGTGTTTATATGAGTGTGCCTCTCTCTTTTATTATTATTTATAATTCTATCACTTTACGGTTGTTCCATGCAGGTCATCATTAATGGACTGACACGTATGCGCGTGTTTAGTGCGTGTGCAGATTTGCAGCCACGTCAGCGTCTTGCCAAATGTGACATTCCACATCCTGAGTTCTTCCTATAAATAGTGACACTGATGTGTGTTTTTTACTACCGTAATTCCATAATCTTAACTGAGACGCCTTCCGGTATTATCTTCCGAACGATTCTTGCCAATCTGTCCTACATTTTCATACTAGTCTTTCGTCTTTCCAAGGTACGTTTCGAACCATCTCTGTCTTAACTCTATTTTGTTGTTTGGCTGTATCCCTCTTTCCCCCGGCAAAACCGCATCGGCTTTGCCCACTTCTACTTGTGAGAACTTTCCAGGGGTCCAATGATTCCTTCCCAAGTTTATCGTAGAGACACGTGCCTTTCAATGGGGTTAAAGGGCTGTGCATGGGGTTATCATGGATTACGAAATACCGTAGAGAAGCATACCTAGCGCCGTTAGGAAGGCACCATATAACATTTTTCGAGGTTTATCCTCGTAGCTTCCATATAAACCCTTCAGTTCTTTTACCTTGAACGCCGATAGGATGGCTTAGGGAACGATAGACCTCGCGTCGTTTGAATTTTCCACGTCGTAGGGCTCTCGGCCGATTGGGGGTATCCCAACTAGTGGGCGGCTTCTAGGGGAATCGGGGGAAGGGTTATGTCCTTACGGCCTTTGGCTGTCTCCTTTTATTATTTTAGTTGTGTTTCGGCCCTCGCCTGTGCAGCGTTTTGACCATTACCTGCATCCGTTTTTTGCAGTTATCATAATGTCTCAATACCTGAGGAAGCCCAAAGTTAAGAAGGATGTGCCGGTGGCCCAGGGGGATAAGCATCAAGAGAGTCAAACCCAGGGATCGCATGTTGCCGCTGCTCCTCAAACCGTTATCCCTGAGCAGACGGTAGAAATGACCGGAGTCGATAAGTCTGACCCCAAGGTTTCGGTCTCCCGAAAGAGAAAACCGGACCAGGATGTTGTCCGGCCCATCTCTCAGGCTCACACACAGGGGACGAGAGTCCGTCTTCATCGTGATTCATCCGGAGGGGGTACCTTCCGAGAGCCCAATGAAAGCGAGGGGGCCTCGGGCGCAAGAAAACAGCCGGAGGGGGCCGATGTTTCGGCCGGAAGAAAACGGCCGGATACCCAAGGAGGTACCGGCGAGGGCTTTACGTCGGAGGCCACCGGTGCTGGTAAGTTTTTCTTTCTTTCCCTTTACGAAACGCTGATTTCCAAATTTTGCATTCGTTCCACAATTGTTACTTGACTTAAAAAAAAAAAAATTCGAAAATGTAGGGGTTTCTTCTGCTACTGCTCCTAACCGTGGGAAGGGTAAAGTAGCCGGTGAAAGCGAGTCGGCCTCTTTGCATGTGCCGTCGTGGAAGGTGAGCAAGGATGACCGGTTGGATAACTGGAAGGTCTGTCGGGAATTGTTGTTGCACTTACCGACTCCGAAAGAGGAGTCATTTTTGGAGAGTTTGGGGGATGCTGAGGCCGTTCAGAGAGCCTGGAGACTTTTGGGTATGGGGTCCGTTGCTCAGTCGGACTTGCTGCTTCGGTTCGAAAAACTCCTTCACGACCATAGTGAGCTTTACGAAATCCACCAGCATTGTGGAAACCTTGGAAAGAACGGGGGAGAGCTCAAACAACTGAAGATTGAGCATTCCACCTGCCTGGTGCGAGAGTCGGAGTTGATGGGGCAAGTGAAAGAGTTGGAGAAATTGGTGGAGGATGAGAGGTTGGCCGCAGCGGAACGAATCAGCGCCTTGGAAGCTGATTTGGAAAAAGCTAAAGTTAACCTGAGTGACGAAGTGAAGGACAACATGAGCCTTCGGGAAGAAAAGAGAGATCTGATTGCCCGGGTGGGCCGCACCGAAGCGGAAAGGTTCAGGGTTGTTAAAGAGGTCCTTCCGGAGGTTGTTCGTCGTCTGTTGGGCAGCTATGAGTACAAGAATCATCTAGCAGGGCCCTTCAGCTTGTCCTCGCAGTCTGGGTTTATGGAAGGTGTGGTTGAGGGCCGCGGGCCGGAAGAAGTGGCCGCTATTTTGGCCAAAACGGAAGACCTGGATGTGGATGCTGCGAAGAAACTCGACCCGGCATTTGACGGGTTGTTTACCGCCGAGTATCCTTATATCAAGAAGATCAGCGGTTCCTATCTTAAGTCCCTTGATGAGATCCTGAAAATCTTCCCTGATCCCGACCCGGCTGCTTCTCCCCGTGCTCCGACCGTTAATGCCGCCGAGGGATCAACTTCCGGGACCACTAACGTCGAGGGTCCGACTGTTGGAAAGGACGGGTCGGCCCCCTAAGTTTCCAAATGATTTGGTTTACCTTGTGTTGTAAGGCCTTTGAGCCAAGAACAATTTTTTCTTTCTTTTTTATATACATACATCCGGATGATTGTAATAATCTTGTGACAAATAATTTGTGTGTCTTATTCCTTTGTATATATTTATGATTGTTTTGTGTTTCGCGTGCTCCATGTTTCATGTTTCGTGCTATTGTTCTTGCTTGCTTCCGGAGTGATTCAGATTTAGCGGAATTGACCTTTCGGTTGATATGATGAAATGTTCTACTGGACCTTTGAACGATCCTGCCGGATTCTATTAACTTGCGATTTATTAATGCTTGCCTTATCCTTCTTCCTCCTTTTTCCCTTCCTAAAAAATATATATTCTTCTCTCTTTTTTTTTTGCGTGGACTACATGTGTGGATTGTAATGGGACAATTTGGGTCCTCGAAATGGATGTTGTCGAATAGTTGTTCTTCGGTATTCGTCGGTGTTATGAATCGCATCGTTTGTCCGTTGTTATCTCTGTCATTCGTATGGCACCGAAAGTACACTTGTATATTCTTTTGATTACGGACGTGTGATATTCGCTCGTTATTATTTTTGTGTTTGTATAGTTCCGATAGTGCAAGTTTATACATTTTGTGTGGTTGTATGGTGACCTTGTGAATATTGACCACGAAAGTCTCCGGAGGGGGCCAGCCTCCCGGAGGGATCGTTTTTTACTTATGTTCAAAATGTTATAAATGACTCAGCCTTTCCGCTAGGATTATGGCAACCCCTTCCTTTTTTAGGTATCAACCATCTTTGGACATTGACCACAAACTCCCCGGAGGGCGCGAACCTCGGGGGGGGGGGCCACTTTCTAATTATGTCCAGAAAACAATGAACACTGACCACTGATCTCCGGAGGGCACGAACCTCTCGGAGGGATCACTTTCTACTTGTGTTCGAAATTTTACAGGTGGTTCAGCCTTTCCGCCAGGATTATGGCAACCCCTTTCTTTTTTGGGTATCAACCATCTTTGGACATTGACCACAAACTCCCCGGAGGGCGTGAACCTCCCGGGGGGGCCATTTTCTAATTATGTCCAGAAAACAATGAACACTGACTACGCCCGGATGTCGCGAGTCACCCAAACGAGTCACTTTAAACTTGTGTTCCAAGCACCCAGCTCGAACACTGACTATGCCCGGATGTCGCGAGTCATCCGAACGAGTCACTTTAAACTTATGTTCGAGCTATTTCGTAATTGCTACGCATGTGGGACCTCACATAAATATTCAGGTGATGTTCCGCAGGGACATTGACTCCCTCCCCTGGTGGGGTAACTGCATTTGTCATTGAAAATAGTTAATATCAAGCTTTTTTGGGATATCATAAACATTTCAAAGATACATCACGAGAAAATTGCCCCCCTCATCGGTAGGGTAGCTACGTTTCATTAAACGATTAACATCAAACCCTTTCGGGTGTTACACAGAATATGTTAAGCCCCATTTACATAGACGCTTTTACAATCAATTGCCCGCTGTGCTTGCGGCGTTCTCCTGACTATCCCTGTTCGACTTGTGTTATCTTTTTCGGCAGGCTTCCGATGCCTCTGTCGGGCCGCGTTCCCACAGACCTTGCTTTCCCGATTTGTAAAACTACCTGTCTTAAGTTACGAAGGTATTTGCATTCCTCCCGTTAGTTCGTACATTGTTATAGTAATAGAATAGAATAGCAAGACATTCTAGTGGTTATATCGTATTGACGATTACCTGAGCCATTGCTTGTTTCTTGGTCGGTATGTTGGGGCTTCCTTGGCCATCATGCCCATTCATCTTTCTCCCCTCCTTTCTTTCGGTCCTAGGTCCCTTCTTTTGTTCATACGGCCAGTCCTGTTTTACTCCTCCCAACGGATGATTCCTTTTCTTGGCTTCTTTTGTTTCTGCGATGGGCTCCTCCCTTGCATCATGGTGCCTTTGCGTCTTTGGTTGAGTGACCAATGTCGCTATGCCCCCTGGTGTTGGAAATTTAACCGCCGAATGGATGGTTGATGGTACGGCCCGTAACTTCCTCAATCCGATGCGTCCCAATATGGCATTGTAGGGGGAAGGTGAGTCGACCACGGCGAACTCCAAACTGATTTTCCGAGACAGATCCTGACTTCCGAAGTGGATCTCCAAGTCAATCACCCCTCTCGGCCTGATGGGTTTTCCAGTAAATCCTGTCAAAGTTGTGTCAACCTTTCTCAATCGTGCCTTAACCGCCCGACCCAAGCGCTCAAATTGATGCCCGTACATTACTTCCATTGATGCGCCCGGGTCAACATAAACCTCACGGATTTCTCTTCCTCCAGTTTCCACCTTGATTATCAGCGGTTCGTCCGACATCTTCTCCAGAGGAATAGACGGAAAGCTTATTGGAGCGTCCATCCACTCTTCCTTTCCCACTTCTTCCGATTTCCGGGAGGTTATAAGGCTCCGGACCATGTTGATTACTTTCCCTTTATTCCCTTGGTAGTTACCCCCTTGGTTAGTTTTCTTTCCTCTCCTGAGGTCTTTTACCAAATGCTCCAGCTTCCCTGTACTCAACGCGGTTTTTAACTCCTCCCTGAGTACCCAGCAATCATCAGTGAAATGCCCTTTCTCCCCATGATAGTCACAGTATCTGTCCTCACAATCTTTCTGTGGCTTTCCCTTGGTTGGAGGAGGCTGCGGCAACCTTAGCTGATGTTCCGTCGCCAATATTTCCTTGGGTGTCTTCGTAAGGACGTCCAAATCTATCGGTCTTGTCTCGTTTCGACGGATGTCATTTCGGCGGGGGTCGGATCTCCCAGCGTTGCCGTACCTTGGGGCGATATAAGGTGTGTAATAATCGTTCCTTCGCCCTTTGAACCCAACCCTAGGGTTATTCCGGCGATAATCTCCGACAGGAGGCTTTGGCTGGTAGTCGTTCCTGTTGTGGTATGGGTTAGGCCGAGACTCCGTTCTCTCTCCCTTCGGCAGCTCTGTTGCTCGGAATGCCTCCTCAGAACGAACAAAATCATCAATCCGTTCCAACATCTCGTCCACGGTTTTAGGGATCTTATCCGAGAACTTCTTGGCTAACTCCGGGCAATGGTGACCATTCAGAAATGACCCGATTTGCATGATCTCCGGGGCGTCCGGGAAGTGGTTGGCCTCACATATCCATCTTTCTTTGAAATCCGGAAGGCTTTCGTTAGCCTTTCGGTGAATCTTGTTAATCTCCGTGAGGTCCTTGGTGCTTATTCTTAACATGCTAAACCTGTTCAAAAATCTTTTCTGGAGCTCGTCCCAACTATCGATGCTTCCTGTAGGGAGCTTATCAAACCATCCTCTGGCCTTCCCGTCCAAGGTTTGTTGGAACATTCGACACCACACGGGCATGGGCCATTCTTCATGGTTTCCTGCTCCAGTGAAACGATTGATGTGGTCATCTGGATCAGTGGTCCCTTGGTATAGTTTTAAGTTCGTGGGGATCTTGTGTTTGGGGGATGAGAATTCTATGATTCTTTTTGTGAATGGGCATTTGATCATTTCTTTGAATGGTTTGCTCAAATCGTCGTCTGTCCCTTTCCCTTTTTCGTGACCGTCACCTGCTTTTTTCCTTTTCCCATAACCGTCATCTATCTTCTTTCCTTTTCCGTAGGGCGACACCTCCACCTCCTCTTCCTCCGAACTTTCATATTCGTCACCGAGCCTCAGCATTCTGGGGCTTACCAGGTTACGATTGCCCGGCTGCTTGAACAATTCTTTCAAGGCCGAAAGATGACCCTCGATCAGGGCTTGACCGTCCGGAGGGTGTTGGTCTCCTCCAGATCCTCCGGCCTCTCCCGTGTTTCGGACAGGGGTGAAGACGGGTGTTGTTCCCGTTGCCCCGAACGCCTCGAATGTTGGTGGAGAACCTGTCATCCCTAACTTCAGGTAGATCGAGTGAAAGGTCCCACGGATGGCGCCAATTTGTTGAAGCAATTTCTTGTTATTACTTCGGACAAATAAAGAAGGCCTGCCGGTCGAACTCCACTAGGGTTCTTCCGATAAGCCTGAGTGCTGATCACCTCGAATGTCTGGGGTCTTCCGGATATCTGCACACAACAGCACACGTTAGGCTCGCCCCGGGTGTTATCCCAGGACCCACCTCCGGTGTGAGAGTAAGTATTTGATATTCCGAAAGGGCTATCAACTATAGTGAGGAGTTAATGCAGGTAAAAAATGTTAGTTAAGAGCAGTAAGTGAGTCGAGTATTTATAGTACTCGACCTTGATACCTGAAATGGCGGCGCCAGATTTTCAGGAGACATGTCCCCGACATAATCCCGTAAATCCTGGGGAGGCGGCGGCGGTGTCTGCAGCTGCCATCTGTCAAAAGGTAAACGCCACCTGTCTCATTACTCACAGTGATTTTGGCCGGATGAGTCATATGCCTTCCGGCATGCCCGGGCGGCTCGATGTCGTCCGAACGGCCGGTCGAGACAGGCCGTTCGGACACATACGTCAACACGCGCACACCGCAAATGCCAAGTCTTAGTATAGCAAAATACTTTTGACACAAGCAGTTTTAAAAGAAGGGACCTCGTCGATGCCTTATTTGAAGGCTTGTGGATTTTTCTATGGAAAGGCAAATAAATTATATTGGTAATAGCTAGAATGCTAGAAAATACAAAGAAGACGCTAAAACTAAAAGAAAAATGATTTGTATGTCTAAAACCTGGACATAAAATTAGACCTAAAGATGTGATTGGTGCATTTTAAAAAATAATTGGTGGGAAATGATGAAATAGAAAAGATGCATGACATTTATAAAAAAATGAATAGTGTAGGTCTATCAGTAGATCTCATTGTTAGGTCTAAATATCATAACTCAAACTAAAATACCATGACCTAAAACAATTATATCGACCAATCGACCTTCTAACACAACTCTAGAGATTACAATGACACAAATCAATAATTCCAACCAAATGACCCTACAACTACAATCAAGTAAACACAAAAGAGAAAATCTAAAAATCAAGGGGAAAAAAATGAACCTAAACGTCACCCACGAACCAAAATGTGTTAATTTCAACCCATTTCCATTTCCATACTTTCACAGAAGAATATGCATTACAACTTTACAAGTAAGATGGGATCGAAACATTTGCTTATCATAAATGATGTTATTAAATTAGGTTGTTGATGATAAGCAAATGCTTCGATGCCATCTTACTTATAAAGTTGTAATGTACATTTCTTTTGTGAAGAGAGCTAACGAAACACCAAATCAATAAAAGAAAAAAGTGGATCTAACAAATCTGCACAAAGAAGCAATTTTTTTTATTTTATTTATTTTTTTATTTTTTATTTATTTATTTTTTTTAAAGGCACACCTCTAAACAAAATTACAACCTTTTATTTTCCAATAAGAAATGAATCTTTTTATATTAGTGAACTTTATTTATTTAAGGTTTTATGAGCTATGTTTAAAAGTTAAAAATACGTGATAAAGGCAACACACTTTGATAATTGATGCTCCTTTTCAGTTGAAGTGGTTGTTGGTCTTGGATTCGATTTCTGCCGTATGGGATGATTCCAGCCAAACGAGTTTCTCATTTTTTATTTTTGCAAAACAAGTGTCGTAACGAGTGTTCTCTCGGAAAGGATCATGTTGACATAGTTCTAATCAATTTAGAATTTCATGTTTTGATGAAATCCGATTTTTCTTTTATTCCTGTTCGTTGTAAGATCACTGAAGGAGGTCATCAATTTGGAGAGTTTACTTCTACACAGAAACGAAGATCTTAGAGAACTAATATTGGGGACGAAGATCTGAGAGAGAGAGAGAGAGAGAGATTATTGTTAAATGTAGGAGAGGTCTCTAGTATAGAGTTATGATCAAATGAGAAGAAAAAATAAAATGAGAAAATACATCTATAAAAATAGATGAATCTCTCCTGAAAAATCTCTTTTGCTTTGAAATATGTGGCTAGAAATTTTTCTTATTTTTCTCATTTTAATTTTTCTTCTCACCGGATTCTTCCCAGTCTAATCGATGGCTTTCTATTGAACGGATATATGTAGTTATTGGACCTTGTTTTGGGTATATCTCACTTAATGTTTTCGTCATCATTTGTTACTCGGTTTGTTCTAATTTGAATTTCATTTTACTGCTATCATTGATAAGTTTGATCAAATTCTTATCATGTTTAACTTTTACTTAAAATTCTAATAAGTAAATTCAAAAGAATGTTCATAAATTTGTTTATTGTAATATACTATCACTAGAAAATTTTATGTCATTTTAAGCCACAAATTGCCATAGCCACCGAGCAAAATTACAACACTTCATTTCCTATTCACGAATCCACGCGTTACTCTCAGCCCCTGCACTCGATGATACGCAAGATGCAATACTGGCACAACATGTGTAATGTTCGGTAATTACTTATGCTACGTTGACAGATATTTTGGTTGTTTTCTACGCTATAACTAGAATTATACCCGTACGTTGTATCAGGTTGGTTTTATGTCACAACATTTTTCATTTACAAACAACACAAATAAACTAAAAACTTGATTGTCGAACAACTTTAAAACATCATTCAAACATTAAAACTTTAAAATACCTAAAAAACCAATATAAAGAATGTCTTTCAAAGTAATTGAACAAAGTTATCAAAACATTAAAACAAATAATTTTTAAAATACATATAAATGTGGATTAAGGCAACATACTAAGTACATTTGAAAGAATTTTAAATAGACATGCTTCATCAGAAACGACCCATCAGAAAAGCCTCATCAGAAACGATTCACCAGAAACACTTCATCAGAAACATCAACAACAACGACCTAACATCAACATCAGCAACACAACAACAACAACATCAGCAATAGAAACCCAACATCAGCAATAAACTAACATCAGCAAGAGTAGAAAAACATAATTAATACATGTACATAACCGGATTTATAGAGTTTGATTAATACTGAAATCGGTAGAGGTTCATATCAGAACCAACGCCCAGGTTCACAAGTGCATTGATTCTCGTATAAACCTACTCCAATTAAAGCAACATACTAAGTACATTTGAAAGAATTTTAATTCTGTACATGCTTCATCAAAATCGCCATCAGAAACGCCATTAGAAATGACATCAGAACCGACCCATCAGAAACGACCCATCAGAAAAGCCTCATCAGAAATGATTCATCAGAAACACTTCACCAGAAACACTTCATCAGAAACGCCTCCACAGAAGCACCTCATCTGAAATGCCTCATCAGAAACACGACATCAGAAATGGCTCATCAGAAACGCCTATCAGAATGATGTAAAATACGTTACAGTAAGTTGGGCAAAGGAAGCACCTTTTTTTTCTAGCTTCCTTGGTGTGAGGACATTCAAAAAAATTTCTCTTTACCTGAATAAAGCACAAGCATCTATAAGAAAGAGAGAGTATAATAGAATATTATCAATTTTTGGCATCTGTACAAATTTAACAATACCAAAATGCAGGTAACTCCTTGAAGTATTTTGATGGTCGATTTAGTCCCTTAAATTTAGTATAAAATAGAAAAATAACTTTAGGACGAAGTCGTTACTCAATAAGAAAGTTTGAGAACTTACCATTGACAAAATGAAATTTTAGATTTGTTTGGATAATACTCTTATTTATGAAGATGAAGACCTAATCAACCACAAAAATAGTTGATAGATTTGATCGCATTTTTTTTTGTGAAATTGTGTAGGGTTTTATTTCCTGATAACACACATATGAAACATACTCCTAATATATACAAAATTAACACCGAACGCCACTTACATGAGTTCACACGTTGGGGTCTTTTAAAGCTTTTTTAGTTCTCTGACTGAATAACTCGCGAGTCTCTGTACGACAACACCTTGAATCAATTTAAACTCTAACAAACTCAAACTCATCAGACGAACTCACCGAACGACTCATTTAACGAACTGAGGAGTAGAGTGTTTGCCAGTGGATCCAAATCTAGTAAGAAATAGAGCATCGAGACAAGACGTGACACCTGTTGCAGCCATTGATACCAGCTTTGATGAACTAGGGACGTTGCGAGTGGAGGAATGTGAAGCAAACCAGGCACCCAAATCACCAGTAACATTAACTAAACCAGAGTCGTATATTTGACCAGATATACATGTCAGGATTAACTGACTATCATCCTACAAAAGAAATCATAAATAATAAAAAAGTGAAAAAGACACCAACAACACCAATGATTTGATAAGAATAAGCATACACGCATACCAGACTGACATGTCCTTCACATGTTACTTCAATGATCTTTATCATAAAGAAATAATATAACTCGGACAATTAACCAAATATGTGTGATCATAATAAACTGAAATTGGGGTTCATATGTTTACCTGAAAAACCTTGTACATACAAGCTTGTGAACCACCAGAAAAGGATGCAAGGACCAACAGACATGGTCTAGCCCTCAACTCCTACAAATATAGCAAATAGAATATCTAATAAAAAAAGTCTTAAGCTTGAGATGTTCTACTTGCCAAACAATAAATTTATAGAGCAAGTAACAGACCTCTAAAAGCTCATTGATGCCGGGAAAAGCAAGTGATGTGGCTAATCAGAAACTATTCGTCATAAGCAACTCATTAGAATCCCTTTGTAAGCAACACGTCATCAGAAACTTTTTATCAAAAACACCTCATAAGAAACACCGCATCAGTTTCTATTCATCAGTAATGCCTAATCAGAAACTCTTCGTCAGCAATGCATCATTAGCAGACCGTCATCAGAAAAACCTAATCAGAAATACCTCATCAGAAACTACTCATCAGAAATGCCTCATTAGAAACTATTCATCAGCAACTAATCATCAAAAACCCTCCATCAGAAACCCTCATCAGAAACCATACATCAAAACCCTCCATCAGAAACCCTCACCAGAAACCCTCATCAGAAACCCGACATCAAACACAAAGTTTCTATCAGCAAGGCTCTATCAGAAAAGTTCTATCATAAAGGATCTAACAAAAATGTTGTAGTAGCAAGGTTGAAGGTTCTATCAGAAAGGTTCTATAAAAAAGATTGAAGGTTCTATCAGAATGGTTATATCAGCAAGGTCGCAGGTTCTATCAGCAAGGTTTAAGGTTCTATCAGAAAGGTTGAAGCTTCTATCAGAAACTTTGAAGGTTCTATCACAAAGGTTCTATCGAAAAGGTTCTATGAGAGATTTTATCACCAAGTTTCAACCAGAAAAGTTCTATCAACAAAGTTGAAGGTTTTATTACCAGGGTTACATCAGCAAGTTTAAAGGTTTTACTATTAAGGTGGAAGGTTCTGCCAGCAAGTTTCAAGGTTCTATCAGCAAGCCTCATCAGCAAACCCCATTAGCAAGCTCATCAGTAAGCCATGAAGACTCATAAGCAAGGATGTTGTACGTTAGCAAAATATATCAACATCCTTATCAAAAAACACCTACAAGACCATATGCCATATCAGCAAGTTGAATCCAATAGCTTTGAAGAGCATTTTTATCAGCATAGTAACATATCAGCAGTACCCTTGAAACCATTTTTTCAGCATGCATGCTGAACACACTAAAGACCATATCAGCAAATTGAATCTGATGTGAGCTTTGAAGCCCAATTTTATCAGCATGCTTAATACATTGACATTATGTTAAAAAAAAGATACTGCAAAAGCTAGTGTTTGAATGACAGTGATAAGATTAATCATTCGAGTGTTTGGCAAAACTCGATTATGCCAACATCAAAATACAATGATAAATACCCCCAAAGTCCTCAGTTAATTGTGTGAAATTAATATTCCAACCAATTGACCAATACCAGCTCAACAATAATATACATGAACATTCAATATTCTATCGCAAAATATGAAGTTTACATACCTTGTCAACAGAAGTGTTTTGTCTCAGCACAATATTCGCAGTCCCAATATCACCTTTAGTCGAAAACTTCACGCCTTCCTTCGTAAGAGATATCACAACTACAACCACAAAATTATTAATAGATTAGCATTTTAAGCTTAAATTTTAATAAGTACATAAATGTTGGAAAGTATAATGAAAAGAATACATACCAGTGTCTCCAATGGTGCTAAGATATTTACAGATTCATAATCCGTTATATATACTCGTGTCACTTAACCAACCACTGAACCAACCTAAACCAAGCCACTTAACCCAGCTATTGAACCCAGCCACTGAGCCAACCACTGAACATGACTACAATGATAATGCATTGTTAACAAACCACTACAATAGTGAATGATGATCAAAATAATAATTGTTTGATGAAAAATATTAATGATTTATTCTAACATTTACACAACAGGAATATAACTTAATGCTGAAAACTTATTTACCCAACAACTGCCATCAAGTTAATTTGAAATTACAACAAAATATTACTCTGCCCAATCATGACCTAGCCCTAAACAAATACCCCTCAACTGAGCGATATGGAATTTTAAATTGGTCATTTTGCATAACCCGGACACATCCCATGTTCAAATTTTTTTACTCGTACACAACTCGTTTGACCCATAATTCTATATGATTCATTAAAGTGCACATCTAATCCACAAACCCAAAACCAAAAAGTTCATATGCAATTAGTCAATTACCATTATCATATATATTTTTCAAAAAATGTGGCTTATTGATTTAATATACATGCTATCTTTTCATTAAGACGATAAAGGGACATAAAGTGTTGCCTTTTTACCCGATTAGATTGTTACCCATTTTGACATGTGATCCAAGGACCGACTCATCAATTTACAAATGGAGAAACAGGTCAAGCGTCACAAAAAAAATTCATATATTTTAAAGCATCACCAGTGAACCAAATAAAAGAATATGCAAAGCATTTTTTAGTTTACGGGTTATATTGTTTTACTACAGTAGTAGTCATTATAACCAATTATCCAACTACCTAACCCACCCATTACCACCTCTAACAAAAGGTAAGACCCCATATGAAAGTTGCAAAGTAATATTTTTAACGAACCTGGTAAATCAAACATGCAGCCAAGATGGTATACCCAATCTAGAAAATAAAATAAGTTGGAAAGTAATATTTTTTTGAAAGTAGTATTTTTAATCTCCACGTACCTTTTATCTCCCATTCACAATAAGTTGGAAAATAACATTTTTTTGAAACCTGGTAAATCAAACAGGAAGCCAATTGACACAAAAAAAATCCATGACAATGATCAATTATGAATTTTAACATATAACTCAGTAAATTATGTATAAACCAATTGTTCGGTTAATGAAATAAAACATTGTGAAAGAAACTTTACCTAACCAACAACTCCTCATTCGTTTTTGTCTGGAGTATCTTATTCCGATTCAAAACACTGGAACCGCCACCACCATTGTTCGTTTTGTTCTTCTCCTAATCTAACAAAGATTCTCCTGCACAACAATCAAAATAGTAATAATCAAACCTTTATCACAAACACAACAAATTTAAGTCAAAGATTCAAACTTTGTTTATATAAAGTCAACGGAGACTAACGATTGACCATCCAGACCACCTTCGAGACCAACAAAATTAAACCAAAACAACCATACCGCCTCCAAAACCACTAAAACTCAAAGCTACTCAGATCCAAACATCCAAAAAACACACCAAAACCACCAAATTCTAAAATCGATTAGAACTACAGAAGTTGGTGGTGGCGGCAACATTTTCAGATGTGGCGGCGACAACGGCTAATGGTGGTGGCGGTTAACGGTTGTTAAAGAGATATAATTTTGGTGGTTAATGGTTGTACATAAACCACTATTCAAACAACAAAACACGAACCATAAACACGGATGTTATTCTATACATAAACAATTGAAAGAGAGCATAAAATAAGAAATGTGCCTTTTTTTTTTCTTTTTTTTTTTTGTATTTGATTCAGTGAATTAAGAAAGGCAAAGGAATGTTTGTGTTAGTGCGTGTGAGAGGTTACAGAACCGTTTTGGAAATAATCTGGTGCTTCGCATCTATACAATAAGAAATATAGTAAAATCTATGCAAAGAAATATTTATCTGCAACGCACCCTACGATAAACAAACACGTGTTGCATTTTTATTAAAAGGGGGGCGGTTGATGTCAGTTATTTTTTAATCTTGTGGTTTCTATTCATTCATGCAAGATCTATGGCTAATATCAAAAGTTGAATTAGAGAGGTCAGGATTAAAAGTTAGAAGATCCAATGGCTGAGAAGGCTGACAGGTGGTCCCATAAAATAGGACTCACCGACAACAATAACTAGAATTATACCCGTACGTTGTATCGGGTTGGTTTTATGTCACAACATTTTTCATTTACAAACAACACGAATAAACTAAAAACTTGATTGTCGAAGAACTTTAAAACATCATTCAAACATTAAAACTTTAAAATACCTAAAAAACAATATAAAGAATGTCTTTCAAAGTAATTGAACAAAGTTATCAAAACATTAAAACAAATAATTTTTAAAATACATATAAATGTGGATTAAAGCAACATACTAAGTACATTTGAAAGAATTTTAAATGGACATGCTTCATCAGAAACGACCCATCAGAAAAGCCTCATCAGAAAAGCCTCATCAGAAACACTTCACTAGAAACATCAACAACAACGACCTAACATCAACATCAGCAACACAACAACAACAACATCAGCAATAACCCAACATCAGCAAGAGTAGAAAAACATAATTAATACCTGTACATAACCGGATTTATAGAGTTTGATTAATACTGAAATCGGTAGAGGTTCATATCAGAACCAATGCCCAGGTTCACAAGTGCATTGATTCTCGTATAAACCTACTCCAATTAAAGCAACATACTAAGTACATTTGAAAGAATTTTAATTATGTACATGCTTCATCAAAATCGCCATCAGAAACGCCATTAGAAATGACATCAGAACCGACCCATCAGAAACGACCCATCAGAAAAGCCTCATCAGAAATGATTCATCAGAAACACTTCACCAGAAACACTTCATCAGAAACGCCTCCACAGAAGCACCTCATCTGAAACGCCTCATCAGAAACACGACATCAGAAACGGCTCAACAGAAACGCCTATCAGAATGATGTAAAATACGTTACAGTAAGTTAGGCAAAGGAAGCACCTTTTTTTCTAGCTTCCTTGGTGTGAGGACATTCAAAAAAATTTCTCTTTACCTAAATAAAGCACAAGCATCTATAAGAAAGAGAGAGTATAATAGAATCTTATCAATTTTTAGCATCTGTACAAATTTAACAATACCAAAATGCAGGTAACTCCTTGAAGTATTTTTTGTGAAATCGTGCAGGGTTTTATTTCTCGATAACACACATGTGGAACATACTCCTAATATATACAAAATTAACACCGAACGCCTCTTACATGAGTTCACACATTGGGGTCTTTTAAAGCTTCTTTAGTTCTCTGACTGAATAACTCGCGAGTCTCTGTACGACAACACCTTGAATCAATTTAAACTCTAACAAACTCAAACTCATCGGACGAACTCACCGAACGACTCATTTAACGAACTGAGGAGTAGAGTGTTTGTCAGTGGATCCAAATATAGTAAGAAATAGAGCATCGAGACAAGACGTGACACCTGTTGCAGCCATTGATACCAACTTTGATGAACTAGGGACGTTGTGAGTGGAGGAATGTGAAGCAAACCAGGCACCCAAATCACCAGTAACATTAACTAAACCAGAGTCGTATATTTGACCAGATATACATGTCAGGATTAACTGACTATCATCCTACAAAAGAAATCTTAAATAATAAAAAAGTGAAAAAGACACCAACAGCACCAATGATTTGATAAGAATAAGCATACACGCATACCAGACTGACATGTCCTTCACATGTTACTTCAATGATCTTTATCATAAAGAAATAATATAACTCGGACAATTAACCAAATATGTGTGATCATAATAAACTGAAATTGGGGTTCATATGTTTACCTGAAAAACCTTGTACATACAAGCTTGTGAACCACCAGAAAAAGGATGCAAGGACTAACAGACATGGTCTAGCCCTCAACTCCTACAAATATAGCAAATAGAATATCTAATAAAAAAAGTCTTAAGCTTGAGATGTTCTACTTGCCAAACAATAAATTTATAGAGCAAGTAACAGACCTCTAAAAGCTCATTGATGCCGGGAAAAGCAAGTGATGTGGCTAATCAGAAACTATTCATCATAAGCAACTCATTAGAATCCCTTTGTAAGCAACACGTCATCAGAAACTTTTTATCAAAAACACCTCATAAGAAACACCGCATCAGTTTTTATTCATCAGTAATGCCTAATCAGAAACTCTTCGTCAGCAATGCATCATTAGCAGACCGTCATCAGAAAAACCTAATCAGAAATACCTCATCAGAAACTACTCATCATACCTCATCAGAAACTACTCATCAGAAATGCCTCATTAGAAACTATTCATCAGCAACTAATCATCAAAAACCCTCCATCAGAGACCCTCATTAGAAACCATACATCAAAACCCTCCATCAGAAAACCTCCACAAAAAACCCACCATCAGAAACTACTCATCATACCTCATGTGACAAACGGTAATTTTTCCACTAATATTTTAATAATAAATGTTAATTTATTATTACTTAACTGTTAAATTAAGCATTTATGTGCTTGCATAACTCTTTTGGGAAGCTCGCACACTGTAGCATACAGTAACCCGCAAAACTATTTAACCTCATCAGAAAAAGTGAATTTCCCATTTTCTGACATTTACGGACTTCAACATAATAAAAGCGAGAGGTTATCTCACTTTTCGTGAAAAATGATACCACACGTGTACGCGTACCGACACCACATTAGTAATGGTTTAATTTTATGATTTATTTTCAGAGTCAATAAATTTTACTTTTATACCAGTTTTATAAAAACGTCGGCAAAATTATATTTTTCTCCTTTATATGAAACCGGGGTACCGTGATTACATCTCAGCTCAACGGAACACGGGGTACACCAATTACTACTTAATATATAATAAAACAACCCAAACTTATCCCTTAAACCCGTCCACATACATCACTATATCACTTTTAACGTTTTCTTCCTTGTTTTGTTTTTCTCCAACGCAACTAGACCATCATCCATAAGCATCACTGCCCATGGATCTATATACTTTTCCTTTCTCCCAAATCAATGTTACTCTCACGTAACCCTTCCCAGGGTCAACGGATATAGAAAAGATGAGATGACGAGGACTGAGAACGAGTTTGGCTTCAAACGGATACTCCTCAACTTCCAGGCTCGAAAGAAGGTCGAAGGCTTTCCATAGTACCATCTTTTTATTGTTATTCGAATCTCAGTGGATCCACACACTCAAATCTCACTCACAAAATTCTTATCGAGATCTAGGCTTCAAAGGGAACTGACTCACAACGGAGGTGTGGATTAGCTGGGGTTCGGATTTGGATTTGCTTGAATCGGATTTGGGGTTTTGCTTTCTTGGTTCACCTTGTTGATCCGTATCCATTGTAAGAGTTTTAATCTCTTTTTCATTCTATAAACTTTCGATTGAATTAATTGTTATTCGAAGTTGTGACTAGATTCATTTTTACAAGTTGTGATGGAATTGTTGTTTTAATTGGTCGATTTGAAAACCTGCGATTAGTGATGTTTTGTTGTTGTTATTGATCTTGTGTGGCTCACAATTTTTAAACAAAAATCCAAGTATTGGCTTGTGTATGGAAGTGACATGTAGGTTTGTTTTGTTCGGTTTTGCTCAGTGTGTTATGTTGGTGATATGGTTATTAATTATTAGGATTTTGGCTTATAGGTTTAGTGTAGAACTTGTCTAGATTTTCTTGAGTCGCGTATGACTTTTTGGTCGAATCACAGTGATGAGTCTCTGGTCTTTCCTACTCACAAGTTTGGGCACAATTATAAGAGTATGGAACAGGTTGTGTTGAGAAGTGTTTTTGGTTGTGGTTGAAACCCCCAGTAAAAACATTTATGGGTGTCATTGAAACTTAAAACTTGTGTAATTTTAGGTTGCGTTGGGTTGTTTTCGGTTCAAGAGAAACCACACCCACAAAGGGTGTACTAAGGTTGGTTTTGTTCTGGTTCATTCTCCACTAGGCAACAACCCATATAGGGTGTGTATGTCTTGGTTCGAGTCTCGTTGGGGTTAATGAGACAATCACAAATCTGCCCACTTAGCAGCTTAGGCAAGAAATTGCAACAGTGTTGCGTTACGTGAGTTGTCGAGTCACTCTTGGTTCAAGGACAACCCACATAGGGTTGCCTTGGTTTGAATCTCACAAAGACACCGTAAAGGGGTGTGTTGATGTACAGGTTTGAGCTCAAAAACACAAAAGGGTGTTGAGTTAGCATCCTGAGTTCGCCAAGACGTCAAAGGTCTTGAATTAAAGACCTGGATAAACTATTGGTGTATGTAGTGTGGCCACAGTGTCGAACCCAGCTAACCGCCATAACATGAGTCCTCGAGGTTAAAAAGTTGAGTTGTGTCGAGCTCGTCACTCGAGCTCGACATAAACCTTGTTTTATAACTCTTTCTGTGTCAAACATTAGCTACTATGTCCCAGATTATCCACAAGTCCTAAGTGGGCTTGTGTGTGCGTGTGTTGAATTATAAACCGCAAGGCCCAATTAAGTGTATATATTTCTTTTGCTGGTCGAAGGCCAACAGGCCCAATCAGGGTGTCTTGGCTATTAGTGTAACAGTCCAGGCCTCAACCCCCTGGCTTCATAACTGGGCCACAGCCCAACAAGGGAGTTAAAGGGGTACGTATGTGTTAATAGCCGAATGTATAAATGAAAACTTAATATGGTAACCGTTGTGTGTATGTGTGTACCGACATAACCTCGTACTCGACTTATTCCGCAACTCAATCCCGACTCTTTTCTTTTCACGCTGCCACGAGTTTCGCCATAAATCACAGCAAGTTATAAAAACATATGATATAACACGAGACACTATATATACATGAAACTATGGACTCTTTTATAAAATTACAACTTATAAACACTATTCAATGCTAGATTCGTAAATTTTAAACATGCTTGTTTATTTATATTGCTTAATTGACTTATATACATTCGAGATGATTACATAAAAACCTACGTAAGTTTTATAAAAGTTATAAACGGCTATTACTTAAGCATATATATTTGTAACACATAGTTACCTCGAGAAACCAACACACATGCACGGGTCATGCCCGACTTCTATCAAAATAAATATGCTTATCATGTTTTTATCAAAATTGACAAACGAAACGTTTTATATACAACATCTATAAACCAGTTTCTCAAATTACCAATCTTTTAAATAAAGTCATTACATACAAATAATTATTCATACATTTCTAAATATATTCTTAGCAAATAATTCAAAAATAACTATTTATATACTTTTATAGTTACTATTTTTATATACCTTTAACAATAATGTTCCCATATCCCGGCAACATCTAGTATTATTCGTAATTACTTCTCGTACATCGTCTTTCGGTTATTGTCGAATCGGAATCTTATTCGTTCTAGATATTTTTATTGTCATACACTTATGCACTTCCAAGAGCCAATACCTAAAAATACTTAGAAAATTGTTTTAAACTTAAATGCTGCCACACAAGCAACAATAACATAAACACTTTAAAACTTTTGAATTAAATTTCGTTGAGTCTTAAATTAAAGTTGTGAACTAAGACATGTCTTACTAATCTAGGTCGCGTGTTGGTGCCATACTCTCTCTGGTTCACTTCATTCACTATTTACCCTATTAAGGTGAGTTTATAGCCCCATTTTACGTATACTTGTTTTACAACTATGGGGTGAGAAACATGCAAAACATTTTCTAGACCACAATAATGTTTATTTTCTCAAAACTATTGCGTGGTTAGCCTAAGCCCCTGAACTGACTGTTATGCCCACCTTCATGAATCGTTAATTCCCGCTGGGAAGCGCGATTGATATAAATAGATCTATTGGGGTGACTCCCCCGTTCGGTTGGCCAGACGGGTCAATGCGAGCGTATACCAAGTCGGACTACGAGTGTATTGGGTTAAACACTCGCTATGGGCCCCTGATTATTATTTATGTGCTATATTTTAGCGCACTGAACTGTCGAGCTTCGGTTGCATGAACTTAGTGCTAGCGTGATAGACTATTTTTTATGGCATTATATGTGTTGTAATGTTCGTACACAAAACTATTGGTCCAAACTTATTACTTTACTGCTTAAAACTAAACCTACGAACTCACCAGCTTTTTGCTGAATTTTAGCATGTTTTTCTCAGGTGTTTAATCTGCTTGATTGTTGCAAGGTATTAGCATGGCAAGGGTCATAGACTATTTTCCGAAGTGTTTTCATGCATAACTATGACTTGTTTTGTATGGGAAAACTAAACTAACGGGCCTTATTTTATGAACTTGAAAATCTATTGTAAACTCTATTTAACTTGAATGAATGTATTTAAACGGAGTATGTATTCCGTTCTTTATTACCTTGTGTTGTGATTACCAATTTCAGTAGCACCCCATGACTCGAATGCATCCGCGATTATTAAATTTGGGGGTGTTACACCTCATCGGAAATGCCTCATTAGAAATTATTCATCAGCAACTAATCATCAAAAACCCTCCATTATAAACCCTCACCAGAAACACTCCCTCCATCAGAAACCATACATCAAAACCCTCCATCAGAAACCCTCATCAGAAACCCTCAATCAGAAACCCACCATCAGAAACCCTCATCATAAACTACTCATCATACCTCATCAGAAACTACTCATCAGAAATGCCTCATTAGAAACTATTCATCAACAACTAATCATCAAAAACACTCCATCAGAAACCCTCATCAGAAACCATACATCAAAACCCTCCATCAGAAACCCTCACCAGAAACCCTCCATTCGAAACCCTCATCAGAAACCCGACATCAAACACAAAGTTTCTATCAGCAAGGCTCTATCAGAAAGGTTCTATCATAAAGGATCTAACAAAAATGTTGTAGTAGCAAGGTTGAAGGTTCTATCAGAAAGGTTCTATAAAAAATATTGAAGGTTCTATCAGAAAGGTTATATCAGCAAGGTCGCAGGTTCTATCAGCAAGGTTTAAGGTTCTATCAGAAAGGTTGAAGCTTCTATCAGAAAGGTTGAAGGTTCTATCGAAAAGGTTCTATGAGAGATTTTATCACCAAGTTTCAACCAGAAAAGTTCTATCAACAAAGTTGAAGATTTTATTACCAGGGTTACATCAGCAAGTTTAAAGGTTTTATTATTAAGGTGGAAGGTTCTGCCAGCAAGTTTCAAGGTTCTATCAGCAAGCCTCATCAGCAAACCCCATTAGCAAGCTCATCAGTAAGCCATGAAGACTCATAAGCAAGGATGTTGTACGTTAGCAAAATATATCAACATCCTTATCAAAAAAACACCTACAAGACCATATGACATATCAGCAAGTTGAATCCAATAGCTTTGAAGAGCATTTTTATCAACATAGTAACATATCAGCAATACCCTTGAAACCATTTTTTCAGCATGCATGCTGAACACACTAAAGACCATATTAGCAAATTGAATCTGATGTGAGCTTTGAAGCCCAATTTTATCAGCATGCTTAATACATTGACATTATGTTAAAAAAAGATACTGCAAAAGCTAGTGTTTGGATGATAGTGATAAGATTAATCATTCGAGTGTTTGGCAAAACTCGATTATGCCAACATCAAAATACAATGATAAATACCCCCAAAGTCCTCAGTTAATTGTGAGAAATTAATATTCCAACCAATTGAGCAATACCAACTCACCAATGATATACATGACCATTCAATATTCTATCGCAAAATATGAAGTTTACATACCTTGTCAACAGAAGTGTTTTGTCTCAGCACAATATTCGCAGTCCCAATATCACCTTTAGTCAAAAACTTCACGCGTTCCTTCGTAACAGATATCACAACTACAACCACAAAATTATTAATAGATTAGCATTTTAAGCTTAAATTTTAATAAGTACATAACTGTTGGAAAGTATAATGAAAAGAATATATACCAGTGTCTCCAATGGTGCTAAGATGTTTGCAGATTCATAATCTGTTATATATACTCGTGTCACTCAACCAACCACTGAACCAACCTAAACCAAGCCACTGAACCCAGCCACTGAACATGACTACAATGATAATGCACTATTAACAAACCACTACAATAGTGAATGATGATCAAAATAATAATCGTTTGATGAAAAATATTAATGCTTTATTCTAACATTTACACAACAGGAATATAACTTAATGCTGAAAACTTATTTACCCAACAACTGCCATCAAGTTAATTTGAAATTACAACAAAATATTACTCTGCCCAATCATGACCTAACCCTGAACAAACACCCCTCAACTGAGCGATATGGAATCTTAAATTGGTCATTTTGCATAACCCGGACACATCCCATGTTCAAATTTTTTTACTCGTACACAACTCGTTTAACCCATAATTCTATGTGATTCATTAAAGTGCACATCTAATCCACAAACCCAAAACCAAAAAGTTCATATGCAATTAGTCAATTACCATTATCATATATATTTTTCAAAAAATGTGGCTTATTGATTTAATATACATGCTATCTTTTCATTAAGACGATAAAGGGACATAAAGTGTTGCCTTTTGACCCGATTAGATTGTTACCCATTTTGACATGTGATCCAAGGACCGACTCATCAATTTACAAATGGAGAAACAGGTCAAGCATCACCAAAAAAAATTCATATATTTTAAAGCATCACCAGTGAACCAAATAAAAGAATATGCAAAGCATTTTTTAGTTTACGGGTTATATTGTTTTACCACAATAGTAGTCATTATAACCAATTATCCAACCACCTAACCCACCCATGACCACCTCTAACAAAAGGTAAGACCCCATATGAAAGTTGGAAAGTAATATTTTTAACAAACCTGATAAATCAAACATGCAGCCAAGATGGTATACCCAATCTTGAAAATAAAATAAGTTGGAAGGTAATATTTTTTTGAAATTAATATTTTTAATCTCCACGTACCTTTTATCTCCCATTCACAATAAGTTGGTGGTGGCGGCAACATTTTCAGATGTGGCGGCGACAACGGCTAATGGTGATGGCAGTTAGCGGTTATTAAAGAGATATAATTTTGGTGGTTAATGGTTGTACATAAACCACTATTCAAACAACAAAACACGGACCATAAACACAGATGTTATTCTATACATAAACAATTGAAAGAGAGCAAAAAATAAGAAATGTTTTTTTTTTTTTTTTTTTTTTTTATTTATTTATTTATTTTATTTTATTTATTTATTTATTTATTTTTTTTTTTTGTATTTGATTTAGTGAATTAAGAAAGGCAATGGAATGTGTGTGTTAGTGCGTGTGAGAGGTTACAGAACCGTTTTGGAAATAATCTGGTGCTTCGCATCTATACAATAAGAAATATAGTAAAATCTATGCAAATAAATATTTATCTGCAACGCACCCTACGATAAACAAACACGTGTTGCATTTTTATTAAAAGGGGGGCGGTTGATGTCAGTTATTTTTTAATCTTGTGGTTGCTATTCATTCATGCAAGATCTATGGCTAATATCAAAAGTTGAATTAGAGAGGTCATGATTAAAAGTTGAAAGATCCAATGACTGAGAATGCTGACAGGTGGTCCCATAAAAATGGGACTCACCGGCAACAATAATAAGGGTAATATGCAAATGCTTGTTTTGAGGTGCAACACTAAGCTCCCTTTTATGTCTTTATACAATTTTATAAACTTACTCAATCTTTATTTGCCTGTTTCTTATTTTCTTACAAATTTTTAGCATGTATATGTCATTTATTTTTCCTAAAGACCGATACTTAAATGGGTACCTTAAACCTATGAGATTATACTTCGTAGTCTACATTGAAGGTTCTTTGATGTGACAAAGATGACGAATACACAAACTCCACAATCATCGTTGTTTACAAAGAACTTTTATTTCGTATAAGAATAAGGGTCATTTACTTTATTTGTTCTCACACTTTTCATTATTCGTTTTACATATATTACATGAATACTTTCCTATTTATCAATTTTTGTGTTTAAGATATTTTGCGTATTCATGATTTATTTACATCCATTAGAATTCATCAAGTAATATTATGAAGCTAGCTTTCCCGGGGTGGGCTATGAAGCTAGTAACGTATATACTGATACCTACACAATGGTAGCTACAACCTGCTATAGAATTTGTTTCATTGCATAAAAAAAAGTTAATCTTATTAAATTGCTCTAACACTTTTTTTTTAATAAAATGGTTACTTTTATGGTTTTAAGAAGGTAAATCGCACAAAAATGTATCACACTTCATTTGTAGTACCTTTTTATGTGATTTTCTCTTTCAAAAATAGAGTGGATAAGTTTGATATGATTTTCAAATAAGGTATAAACTGGATTTTTAAGGTACTAAGCCATGTATTTTTCTTTGTTCTTTCTTTAAAACATAATTATAATATATACTAAAACCCATTTTTGATTAGTCAATAATGGTGGGTCATTATGTGTTTTTTATGCCATAAACTTGAAGACCATTGGGCCACCTGTTATGTTTAAGCCAAAAAAAAAATAGTTTTATATGTATGAAGGTATTGTGGCTTCATGTGATTGGCCGGTTCCAAGGCCACATCTTACTGGTCACGCACTCGCTTGGTAATTACCTCCTTAATACAAAGTGTTCCGGATTTTAGCGAAGTACAGCGTGTTTACTTATACCGATATACAATCTAAACCATACATGTGTACATCAACCATTGTCTTCTTCTGACATTGAACCTTCTTGAATACAGTAGTTTTCTTCAGCCTTTCTCCAAGAATACTCTTTATCATTCATTAGCATTTAATTTTCGTTAATTTTTTATTTTGTACAATCTAAACCGCACATGTGTACACTAACCATGTTTTCTTCTGACAATGAAGCTTCTTGAATACAGCATCTTGGTCCAATCGAGTCGGTTCCGAATCGACGATCTTCGGCCTCTTTCCGACCGAACCCCGGTAACCGCTTTCTTCAAACTTCGTTCTCTAATAGTTTTTATGATTCATTGTGATTTACTTTTTTTTTTTAATAATTATTTCATTTACGTATTTGTTTGATTCTCATCTTTATTGGCAATTAGGGTTTTAAAATTTGGGGTTTTTTGTTAATGATTTACATTTACCTATTACTTAAGTTTTTTTTTTTTTTTTTTAGACTTAGTTTTTTTCTAATTTTGGGGTTTTGTTAATAATTTACGATTAACCCTTAATGGTTGGTCCTAAAACAGTCAACTTAAATCAACCACGGATGTGGTCAAACAAAGTCAAACCAATTGAGGACACAATTTAACCAAGGAGTATAGTTTTATCCCCGGGTCGTTTAAATCCCAGCGAGATGTGAAATTGTGCTTTAAAAACGGCTTGTGATCAAGTGTAGTTGAATGGGAAAGGGTTTTGGAATTTATTGAACTAAGGAAATAAAAGAGAATAGCTTAAAACAAGCTATTGAAATAAATAAAAGGAACCAAATTACTTAAAACGTTTAAAATCTAAAAACGTACGTTTAAAATTAAATAAACGTAAACGTACAAAATAAAAGTGACAACGAAGAAATATTAATCCTAAAAATATAAAAATGACTTTTTTATAAACCTAAAGATAAAAGAAAATTATTAGAAAAAGAAAATTATTTATTTGACTTATTAATTAATTATTATTAATTAAAGACTATTTAATAATTATTTAAACTAATTAAAATTCTAATAAATACTAAAAGATCAAAGAAAAATCTGAAATTTTTTATATAATTACTTTAAGGTGACAAGAAGATAAGAAAATTATAAAAATGAAACTTACTTAATTAAAATTTAAAAAGATAAATTCTATTAAATAGAAGCTATCACTATATTTCTATTTTTGATTTTCTTAAGGTCTAAAAATATAATTATATTTTTCCTAGATTAAAAATGACAAAAGAAAATTATGAAAATTGGATTTATATTTTTCTGATTATTTTTCTATTTATTATGATTTAATTACTATTTTAAACTAATTAAAAAGATTAAAAATATCAAATAACTTAGGAAAAATCTGAAAAATTTAGGTTAAGTCTAAATTAATGTTAAAAAGCTAGGAAAATTAAAAGTGGAACTTATCTAAGGATAATAGGCTGATTTGGGCTAATAAGCAGTTTGCTTATAAGCACAAAATAAGCTAAAAAGCAATAAAAGTTGCCAAAAGTTCAGGAACAGATTAATATACTAAAATAAACACAAAACAACTGAAAAACACAAATGAGCACAAGAGATTAAACAAGTTAAGCACTTGGCTGTTGTGGATTTTAACACAGAAATCTCAGGAATAAGGCCAATTTGCATGATAGATTAAGCACTCAAATAAGCTGTTTAAAGGCAACCTAATGGGGGAAAAATCTTCTCTATACTACTGGGTACCCTAAAAACCTAAAAGCCCCATCACAATCAATCCAATTGAAGTCCAATTGAACACAAGATCAGCAACATCAGCTGCTCAGTATATACTGAGTGTGCAGACTTTGTGCAGAAAAGTACAAGAATTGACTTTGGTGAACTTTGATCATAAACTACTGACTGATTATGATAAATTATGATATAATGATATGAGATTAAGCTATTTCAACAAGTAATGAACTAGTGTGATTAGATTTGGAATCCAAAATCCTAACAGTGAAACAGTTAAGGGAGATTAAAGATGATGTTGACTTTTAAACAAATGACCACTAGCTTTTAAGCTTTTACTGACCTATTGGAACCTAATGTGACTTGTTTTGACCAATACTAACAACAAACAACAACCAGAACACAATCAAGCTTGCAAATCCAAACACCCCTGATCAGGACAGTTAAGCAAGATTTTCAAAGCAACTTACTTATTTAGACCATGCAACTGATTTCAGAGATTATGTTACCATTCCACAAGATCAAATAAGCATAAAACAACAACAAATCAAGCATTAACCTTAGAAATGACCAATATGCTAATTTGACTGTCCAAAATGGAATTTTATCAACTATGGATTTTAATGAACAAGCAAACTATTTTATGCTATATTATGACTTAATAACACCACAGAGACTTGAAATCACAAAGATTTAAGGCAAGAACTAACTTATATAGTGAAATGCAAATTTTGAATATAAGGCTTACAAGAAGTTTCCAGCTGAAAAACCAAGAACCAAGAACCTTAGATCACATCTATGGGCTTTCCACAAAGCCTTTAACCCAAGGGCAATCCAGAATTTCCCTTGCTCCAGCCATCTTCAAACATCTTCACTGAATTTTGAATTTTTACTCTTTTATACCTCACTTTTGTAATTTTGAGTTTTCACACTATAACTGAGTTTTAATGTTTCTAATAGCTTACACAAGCTATATAGGGAGCTTATATGAGCTTATGAGTCCAGAAATAACATTCTTAACAACATTCAACAAAACATGAAATTTGGACAAGGAAATTGCATTAACTGAATTCTTACATAAAACTTGAAATTGATTATTGAAAAGGTTTCACAATACACTTAAAATTACTAAAAAGAGTACTTGGAAGCTTAAAATTACACTGAGAATTTAACTTTAACTAATTCGACACTAATTAACTAAAATTACACTGATAGTCTCTCACATTGCTTCCCCTTCTTTCTTTATAGACTTTTATCCCTTTGTCGACATCTCTGAGTAATTCCCACCACATCTTGACCTTTGATTTGGCCAAATTCATCATAATCGTCCAAGTGTCATTTTGGCGGGAAAAATATCAAGAGCAGGTTTTTACAATTAAAGAAATTTGGGTGTTTGTGGAGGTGGAGGGGAGAGATTAGTGAGCTGGGGTGATGAGGTGGGGGGTTGAGGTGTAAAGGTGAAGTGGTATTGGAGCAGTGATGGTTTGGCGGGGATGTGAGGAAGAAGAAGGTTTTGACCAGAGTCAAACCTGGTATTTAAATACCAGGGTTGTTGGGTCGGGTTAAATGGTTTGGGCTTGGGATTTAATTATTGGGCTGGGTTGGTTGTGTTTTGGATTGGGTTTAGTAATAAAAGGGTTGGGTTGTTTTTATTTTTGGGTAAGGTTTAAGTTTGATCCGGATTTGGGTTTTAGTTAAATATAGGGACCAAACTTGTAATTCTTCATAGTTGAGGGGCTGATGTAGCAAGTTTCCAAAATTTATCACAAGGACTAATATTGCCAAGTTTCAATAGTACAAGGGTTATAAAACATGATTTTCCATTTTAAAACACCCGAGGACTAATTTTGACATTTTTCAAACTTGGGGGACCAAAGTTGTCAATTTGCAATTTTTAACTTTAAAGGATTTCTTTTGACAACTTGTGAAATCCCAAGGACCTTTAATGATATTTTACATGTTTTGAATAACCAGGGACTAGTTTTGACATGTTTTGAAAGTTGAGGGACTGAAACTGCCAATTTTGTAAACTTTGTTTGTTTTTCAATTGTTTTCAAACATTTTGTATTTGAAACTTATAAAACACACTCCTGGGATATTTTCAGTATTTTGATGCATTTCTGAGTGTTTTTGGATGTTTTGGCAGTTCAGATATGACAAAAATGATGAGTATTTACACACTCATCAATCCCCCACACTAAACTATTGCTAGTCCCTAGCAATATTTTTGAAGATTTAATGGATTTTATCTCTTTACCAAAAGCCATCACTTCTGGAGTAGCCAAATGTTTCAGCACAAGTAAGAACTATGGTACACTGATAACCATATGATTTTGAGCAAATCACCAGCTGTAAACGGTTTTGATTTGTCTTTACCAGAAGCCGTTTGCTTCTGGACTAGCCATTGTTTTAGTATGTGATACTTTGGTACAATGATAACCAAATGATTTTGAGCAAACCATCAGCTTTCAACGGGTTTGATTTGTCTTTACCAGAAGCCGTTTGCTTCTGGACTAGCCAACTCTTAGATAATTTATCAATATTATCTTTGGTGAGCTGATTACCAATTATGGTATTCCAAAGCCTTTACCACAAGCTATAACCTTGCGGGCTAGCCAACTCTTCACTTATAAAGATATGGTGAGTCGAAAACCATACAATTTTTGGCAAATTGCAAGCCATAAACGGATTTGATATATCTTTACCCAGAGCCGTTTGCTCCGGGATTAGCCAATCCTTATGTGTGTTAGACATGGCGGACTGATAACCATTTATTGAGTTCTAAGTGAGAAAAAAAAATTTTAAATTTTGGCTAAAATGGGGGTGCTAGATGATACATTTGATAAAATTCGCTAGAATTTCCCCCCCACACTTAGAACTGAATATTGCCCTCAATATTCAAAATACCGGCCGTTAAACCAACACTTAGAACGTGAAAGGGAAATACTGAATAGCCATTATTTTATATACACACACTGTTTTTTTTTTTTTTTTTTTTTTTTTTTTTTTTTTTTTGATTATTTACATATATACAACCTGTGGGGCATCTCCCCCACACTTAGGTGGTAGAAAATAGAAAGAAGTCAGAAATATGGGTGAAAACCCATATGGTGGGCTAATGTTTTTGATCACCGAGTCACTAGCTTGACTCGATCCCCGCATTTATTGGTTCATGGGGAAAGTTTGAAGATCCGGGACAACCATGAATGGTATGTCCTCTCCAAAGTAGTGTTTTAACCGATGACCATTCACTTTGAAATTTGGTCCGTCATTTTGAGATAACTCAACGGTACCATATGGATAAACTTTTGTAACAGTGAATGGACCAGACCAACGGGATTTGAGTTTTTCCGAGAAAATCTTCAATCTTGAATTGAAAAGAAGGACTCGATCACCAACGTTGAAAACGCGGTTCTTGATTTTAGAGTCATGAATCTTCTTTGTCTTTTCTTTATAAATCAAAGAGTTCTCGTATGCTTGATCACGCAGTTCATTTAATTCATTCATTTGAACTTTACGGTGATCACCCGCAGTTTGAAGGTCAAAGTTAGCATGTTTCAAGGCCCAGTAGGCTTTGTGCTCTAATTCGATCGGAAGATGACATGCCTTTCCGTACACAAGCTTGTAAGGTGTACACCCGATGGGTGTTTTGTAAGCTGTACGAAAGGCCCATAGTGCATCATCCAATTTATCCGACCAGGATGCACGATTTTCTCCTACAGTCCTTTCTAAGATTCTTTTAATACCCCGATTTGAAACTTCAACTTGCCCACTTGTTTGTGGGTGATACGCAGTGGAAAGACGGTGAGTTACACCATACTTTTGCATGACTTTGTCAAATTTGTCATTGCAAAAATGCGTACCACGATCACAGATTATAGCACGTGGAGTTCCAAAACAGGCAAACAGAGCTTTCAGGAATTTTACAACTACTCGGGCATCATTAGTGGGTAAAGCTTTTGCTTCAACCCATTTTGACAAATAGTCAATAGCCACGAGAATGTATTTATTTCCTCGAGATGATGGAAATGGCCCCATAAAGTCAATGCCCCAGACATCAAAGATTTCACAGACTTGAATTGCATTTTGTGGCATTTCATTTCGTTGTGAAATATTTCCGTGACGCTGACAAGCTTCACAAGTTTTGATGAGATCTTGGGCATCCTTATAGATTGTGGGCCAATAAAACCCGGAATCAAACACCTTTTTGGCGGTGTAGTTTGGACTATGATGGCCCCCCGTGGGTCCAGCATGGCAAGCTTTGAGAATCTCAATAGCTTCCTGTCCGTAAACACACCGTCGGATGACTTGATCCGCACAGATTTTGAATAAGTAGGGGTCGTCCCAGAAGTAATGTTTAACATCTTTGAAGAATTTATTCTTCTGTTGGGTCGACATCCCTTTCACTATGAAGTTACCCGCATGGTAATTTGCGAAGTCAGCAAACCATGAGGTAGTAGAATCTCCTCGAAAAGTAACCGCATTGAGTGTCTCGAGAGGAAATGTTTCATTTATTTCCTTTTTCTCGAAAACATCTTGGTGTGGGTTCTCTAATCGGGATAGATGATCAGCAGCTAGGTTCTCTGCTCCTTTTTTATCAAGTATAATGATATCAAATTCTTGCAGGAGGAGAACCCAACGGAGTAATCTCGGCTTTGCATCTTGTTTTGCAAAGAGATATTTGAGAGCCGAGTGATCCGTATACACTACACATTTTGTCAAGATTAAATATGGCCGAAACTTCTCAAAGGCATACACCACAGCCAACAATTCTTTTTCTGTAGTGGTGTAATGAGTTTGAGCTTCAGTCATAGTTTTACTTGCGTAGTGAATAGGCTGAAAGTGTTTGGCTTTTCGTTGCCCCAGGACTGCTCCGATTGCAAAATCACTTGCATCGCACATGAGCTCAAAGGGAAAATCCCAGTCGGGGGCAACTAGAATGGGTGCCTCAGTAAGCTTTTTCTTTAATATTTCAAAAGCTTTGATGCACTCGGGTGAGAAGATAAAAGGAGCATCCTTTTCAAGGAGATGAGTCATAGGCCGGGCGATTTTAGAAAAATCTTGTATGAATCTACGATAGAAACCGGCATGACCCAAAAAACTCCTAATACCTTTGACGGTAGTGGGATGAGGTAATTTACCAATGACATCAACTTTAGCTCTGTCAACCTCAATCCCATTCTTTGATATCTTATGGCCGAGGACAATGCCCTCTTTGACCATAAAATGACTCTTCTCCCAATTTAGACAAAGATTGGTGTCTTTACACCGTTTCAACATGTTTTCTAAATTGGAGAGACATGCTTGGAACGAATCCCCAATGACCGAGAAGTCATCCATAAAGACCTCCATTGTTTTACCGATCATGTCGGTAAATATAGCCATCATACACCTCTGGAACGTGCCTGGAGCATTACATAAGCCGAAAGGCATACGTTTATAAGCAAAGGTTCCATAGGGGCATGTAAAAGTGGTCTTTTCTTGATCTTGTGGATCAATGGGGATTTGAAAGTAACCCGAGAAACCATCGAGGAAACAATAATACTCGTTCCCTGCTAATCTCTCAAGCATCTGATCCATGAAGGGTAGAGGAAAATGGTCTTTACGGGTGGCATCATTTAACTTACGATAGTCAATGCAAACACGCCATCCTGTAACCAATCGAGTTGGAATCAACTCATTATCCTCATTTGTGACAACAGTTATGCCACCCTTCTTTGGAACACAGTGAATAGGACTAACCCAAGGACTATCAGAGATGGGATAAATCAATCCTGCATCAAGAAGTTTGAGAACCTCTTGTTTGATAACATCGTGGATTTTAGGATTCACCCTTCTTTGATGTTGGACTGCTGGTTTAAAGTCATCCTCCATTAAAATCTTGTGAGTACAAAATTCAGGGTCGATACCCTTTATGTCGGAGAGTTTCCAAGCAATGGCTTGCTTGTGTGACTTTAAGACCTTGATTAGAGCAGTCTTTTCCTCATCACTTAAATCTTTAGCGATAATGACGGGTAATTTATCATCACCCTCCAAAAATGCGTACTCAAGATGAGGCGGTAAGTCTTTGAGTTCGACCTCAGGAAATTCATCGGTTTTCTCAACTGATCTGATTTCCTCATTATGAAGTTCAACGGGAGGGAGTGGAGGAGAATTGTCCTGATTCAACAATTTCTCAAGAAGAAGAATATCTCCCTCCAGATCAATCTCAGCGTTATCAATCCCCTCTAGGAATGAATCACACTTGAGAAAATCCTCGATCTCTTCCAAAATGAAATCACTTCTCTCAAACGGAGTGAGAGAAGGGGAAGAGTCGGAAATGACAGGTAAAGAAGATGTGGTGGTATCCCCACTCACAGAATTATGAGAATAACCAAGAAACTCTTGAGAGTACTCCTCTGAAACAATATCAATGACATTGATTCGGTTAACCGATTCAGAATCATAATTTGAGGAGTACCTCGAAGTTTGATCGAGGTTAAAGGTAACAGCTTCATTTCCCACACGTAATGTGATTTCATGCTCAAATACATCTATGAGAGCACGGCCCGTTCTTAGGAATCCTCTTCCAAGAATGAGAGGAACCCTAGGATCAGCATCGAAATCAACAACCACAAAGTCAGCTGGAAAATGGAACTTTCCTACTTTCACAAATACGTCCTCAGCAATGCCAAGTGGACGAGATATTGAACGATCTGCAAGCTCAAGAGTCATGCAGGTAGGAGTGAGTTCAGGAAGAGAAAGTTTCTTCCATACTGATTTAGGCATCAGGTTGATGCTTGCACCAAGATCGGCCAAGGCATAGCATTCAACCATTCCTGGAAAGACACAAGGTAGTAGAAACCTTCCAGGATCTCCAAGCTTCTCGGGAAGCTTTTTCAAGATAACTGCTGAGCAGTTCTCATTTAATGGAGTTTTTGCCATTTCAAACAGTTTTTCCTTGTTGCTTAACAAGTGTTTGATTGTGGATGCAAACTTGGGCATTAGAATGATAGCGTCCGCAAAGCTTATGTCAAAATGTAATTCTTGAAAAATTTGGAAGAATTTATCCATTTGTTGACTAGCTTTTTCGCGGAGCTTTTGCTCATTTAAACGAGATGGGTAAGGAATAGAAGGTTTGGATTTAGGGTTTTCAACCGGGGTTTCAGAATGTTCAAAGACAACTTGAGGTTTAGTCTTGGGTTTCGGGACAACTTGAGGTTTAGTCTTGGGTTTTGGGACAACTTGAGGTTGGACGTTGTTGGTACCTCCGTTATTAGTAGGAAGTACCTGGTCCTTGGTCACCTCAAGCTCACTTTCCACTACCTTGGGGGAAGAAGAAGAAGTGGTAGTGGAAATAGTGGGTCCCTCATATGAGACACCACTTCGGGTTGTGATCGCCTTAACATCGCCCTTCGGGTTAGCGATCGTGTTGCTCGGAAGTTTTCCTGAGCCCGAAGGTTGATCATTTAAAGATTTTTTAATCTCAGAGATCTGGCTGACCAACAACCTGTTTGTGTCCTCTTGAGCTTTCATGAATTGCCTCAATAACTCATCAGATGATGGATGTGGGGCTGGAATGGCTTGATGTTGATTAGGGAAATTTTGCATTCGGTTATTTTGATTATAACCTTGATGTTGAAAATTCCCTTGATTTGGATTACCATTTCCCTGAAAATGATTTCCCTGGTTGGAATTGTTTCGGTTAAAGTTTCCTTGGTGTTGGAAACCTTGATTTTGTCCAGAATTGAAATTCCCTTGGTTTTGATAACCTTGGTTCATTCGAGGTTGGTTTTGGTTTCGGTTTTGCAAATTCTGGTTTTGATTAAACCCGGGTGGTCCTTGGTAGGTGCTAGCTCGGTAATTTGGTTCCATTTGAGGACGGTATTGATTACCTCCCTGATTTGAAGTACTGGCTATAGCATTAACTTCAAAAGGACTACCATCGGTGGCAGTACAGTCATAGTATGCATGAGGACCACCACAAGTAACACAGACTTCCACTTTCTTCACTTCAGCATGTGAAGGATTTTGTGTGAAAGTGACTTTCTTTTGGCTTGAGAGAACCAAAGCTTGAATAGCGTCCGTGAGTTTGTCAATCTTAGCATCGGTGCTAGAATTACTCACGGGAGATGAAGTAGAAGGACCGGCACTAGCCTGAGAATGATATGGCTTTGTTCGTGCAGTACGGACCTTAGACTTATTTTCAATAATCGCTAAAGCTTCTTTGACAGTTTTGCTCAAAAAGTTACCTCCAGAGGAGGCATTGAGAGAATCTTGGTCAGATTGGCTCACACCATTATAGAAAGTGTCGATTTGCATCAACTCGGTGAAACCATGGTGAGGACATTTACGAAGCAATTCTTTGAAACGATCCCACGCGTCACTAAACGATTCATCAAATCTTTGTGTGAATTTGATGATTTCATTTTTAAGACTTGTCGTTCTAGACGGTGGAAAGAATTCGTTTACAAACTTTGTAACTAAGTCCTCCCATGTCTCAATTGAACGAGGGGGTTGTTTTTCAAGCCATATCCGGGCTTGTCCCTCGAGAGAAAATGGGAATAGAAGAAGTTTGATTGAGCTAGACGGGATGTTCTTGTATTTGATGGTAGATGTAATCTTGTTAAACCATCGAATGTGAGCATGAGGATCATCCCTCTCAAAACCGTAGAATTGGCTAGAGGTTACAAGATTCAGTAACCCGGTTTTGAGCTCAAAACTCTCAGCTACAATAGCTGGAACAACAATGGCATCTCCATAACCCTCGATGGGTGCTTGGAGAAGCTCATTCATCGGCAAATCTGCCATGACGACAGGATCAGTACGTTCCTCAGATACGACTGATGGGGCAGAACGTCTACGACGTCTTCGAGGTATGTTTCCAAGCTCACGGAGAGGGCTTGATGACCTAGAAGAACGAGTGCACATGCACTAAGACGAGTCTAAGAATCCTTTATAGTGGAGGAAACTAAAGAAAAGGGGTAAGAAGATTCTTTTTGGATTTTATTTGTTTATTGAGAAGTTAAGATGAAAACAAAATTTTTCAATTAAAATCAAGATCGAGAAAAAACACAAGTGAACTTAAACCAATAATCAACAGGCGTACGGTAGCTCTCTAAAAGATAAACGCACAGAGTGGCGGAGAAGCAAAGGTGGGCAATTAAATGCTCCTTAAAAACCCGCTTCTTTCAGTCCGACAATTTAATGTCAGACTATCCTTAAACCTCCGTTATAGTTTGTTTATCAATTAAAGGTGAGCCGATATTCGCAAGTGATACAAAGGCAAGTTTTTATCTTAGGTTTGGGAACTTATTATGGTCGTACCCCCAGTTAGGTAGTACTCAGTCTTGGTTCTCGATGGTAATTTTTATTTATTGTTTATTATTTAACACAGAAAACGGAAAATGTTTTTGGTGTTTTTATTTTTTATATGATATTATATATAGAAAAGAAAAAGAAAATATTTTTGTTTTTTATATGGTTTATGGGGAATTGAAATACGATATTTTTGGTACTTGATCCGTTAAATGAGTTAACTTCACAAGCGTTTTGCTTTATATATGATGAATATACAAGAGATAGAAGATATACACAGATTGGGGTTCAAAGACACGATACTGCAAAACGTTTAGAACACGCAGCACACCTCCCCGGCAGCGGCGCCAAAATTTGGTTGGTCCTAAAACAGTCAACTTAAATCAACCACGGATGTGGTCAAACAAAGTCAAACCAATTGAGGACACAATTTAACCAAGGAGTATAGTTTTATCCCCGGGTCGTTTAAGTCCCAGCGAGATGTGAAATTGTGCTTTAAAAACGGCTTGTGATCAAGTGTAGTTGAATGGGAAAGGGTTTTGGAATTTATTGAACTAAGGAAATAAAAGAGAATAGCTTAAAACAAGCTATTGAAATAAATAAAGGGAACCAAATTACTTAAAACGTTTAAAATCTAAAAACGTACGTTTAAATTTAAATAAACGTAAACGTACAAAATAAAAGTGACAACGAAGAAATATTAATCCTAAAAATATAAAAATGACTTTTTTATAAACCTAAAGATAAAAGAAAATTATTAGAAAAAGAAAATTATTTATTTGACTTATTAATTAATTATTATTAATTAAAGACTATTTAATAATTATTTAAACTAATTAAAATTCTAATAAATACTAAAAGATCAAAGAAAAATCTGAAAATTTTTATATAATTACTTTAAGGTGACAAGAAGATAAGAAAATTATAAAAATGAAACTTACTTAATTAAAATTTAAAAAGATAAATTCTATTAAATAGAAGCTATCACTATATTTCTATTTTTGATTTTCTTAAGGTCTAAAAATATAATTATATTTTTCCTAGATTAAAAATGACAAAAGAAAATTATGAAAATTGGATTTATATTTTTCTGATTATTTTTCTATTTATTATGATTTAATTACTATTTTAAACTAATTAAAAAGATTAAAAATATCAAATAACTTAGGAAAAATCTGAAAAATTTAGGTTAAGTCTAAATTAATGTTAAAAAGCTAGGAAAATTAAAAGTGGAACTTATCTAAGGCTAATAGGCTGATTTGGGCTAATAAGCAGTTTGCTTATAAGCACAAAATAAGCTAAAAAGCAATAAAAGTTGCCAAAAGTTCAGGAACAGATTAATATACTAAAATAAACACAAAACAACTGAAAAACACAAATGAGCACAAGAGATTAAACAAGTTAAGCACTTGGCTGTTGTGGATTTTAACACAGAAATCTCAGGAATAAGGCCAATTTGCAGGATAGATTAAGCACTCAAATAAGCTGTTTAAAGGCAACCTAATGGGGGCAAAATCTTCTCTATACTACTGGGTACCCTAAAAACCTAAAAGCCCCATCACAATCAATCCAATTGAAGTCCAATTGAACACAAGATCAGCAACATCAGCTGCTCAGTATATACTGAGTGTGCAGACTTTGTGCAGAAAAGTACAAGAATTGACTTTGGTGAACTTTGATCTTAAACTACTGACTGATTATGATAAATTATGATATAATGATATGAGATTAAGCTATTTCAACAAGTAATGAACTAGTGTGATTAGATTTGGAATCCAAAATCCTAACAGTGAAACAGTTAAGGGAGATTAAAGATGATGTTGACTTTTAAACAAATGACCACTAGCTTTTAAGCTTTGACTGACCTATTGGAACCTAATGTGACTTGTTTTGACCAATACTAACAACAAACAACAACCAGAACACAATCAAGCTTGCAAATCCAAACACCCCTGATCAGGACAGTTAAGCAAGATTTTCAAAGCAACTTACTTATTTAGACCATGCAACTGATTTCAGAGATTATGTTACCATTCCACAAGATCAAATAAGCATAAAACAACAACAAATCAAGCATTAACCTTAGAAATGACCAATATGCTAATTTGACTGTCCAAAATGGAATTTTATCAACTATGGATTTTAATGAACAAGCAAACTATTTTATGCTATATTATGACTTAATAACACCACAGAGACTTGAAATCACAAAGATTTAAGGCAAGAACTAACTTATATAGTGAAATGCAAATTTTGAATATAAGGCTTACAAGAAGTTTCCAGCTGAAAAACCAAGAACCAAGAACCTTAGATCACATCTATGGGCTTTCCACAAAGCCTTTAACCCAAGGGCAATCCAGAATTTCCCTTGCTCCAGCCATCTTCAAACATCTTCACTGAATTTTGAATTTTTACTCTTTTATACCTCACTTTTGTAATTTTGAGTTTTCACACTATAACTGAGTTTTAATGTTTCTCATAGCTTACACAAGCTATATAGGGAGCTTATATGAGCTTATGAGTCCAGAAATAACATTCTTAACAACATTCAACAAAACATGAAATTTGGACAAGGAAATTGCATTAACTGAATTCTTACATAAAACTTGAAATTGATTATTGAAAAGGTTTCACAATACACTTAAAATTACTAAAAAGAGTACTTGGAAGCTTAAAATTACACTGAGAATTTAACTTTAACTAATTCGACACTAATTAACTAAAATTACACTGATAGTCTCTCACATTGCTTCCCCTTCTTTCTTTATAGACTTTTATCCCTTTGTCGACATCTCTGAGTAATTCCCACCACATCTTGACCTTTGATTTGGCCAAATTCATCATAATCGTCCAAGTGTCATTTTGGCGGGAAAAATATCAAGAGCAGGTTTTTACAATTAAAGAAATTTGGGTGTTTGTGGAGGTGGAGGGGAGAGATTAGTGAGCTGGGGTGATGAGGTGGGGGGTTGAGGTGTAAAGGTGAAGTGGTATTGGAGCAGTGATGGTTTGGCGGGAATGTGAGGAAGAAGAAGGTTTTGACCAGAGTCAAACCTGGTATTTAAATACCAGGGTTGTTGGGTCGGGTTAAATGGTTTGGGCTTGGGATTTAATTATTGGGCTGGGTTGGTTGTGTTTTGGATTGGGTTTAGTAATAAAAGGGTTGGGTTGTTTTTATTTTTGGGTAAGGTTTAAGTTTGATCTGGATTTGGGTTTTAGTTAAATATAGGGACCAAACTTGTAATTCTTCATAGTTGAGGGGCTGATGTAGCAAGTTTCCAAAATTTATCACAAGGACTAATATTGCCAAGTTTCAATAGTACAAGGGTTATAAAACATGATTTTCCATTTTAAAACACCCGAGGACTAATTTTGACATTTTTCAAACTTGGGGGACCAAAGTTGTCAATTTGCAATTTTTAACTTTAAAGGATTTCTTTTGACAACTTGTGAAATCCCAAGGACCTTTAATGATATTTTACATATTTTGAATAACCAGGGACTAGTTTTGACATGTTTTGAAAGTTGAGGGACTGAAACTGCCAATTTTGTAAACTTTGTTTGTTTTTCAATTGTTTTCAAACATTTTGTATTTGAAACTTATAAAACACACTCCTGGGATATTTTCAGTATTTTGATGCATTTCTGAGTGTTTTTGGATGTTTTGGCAGTTCAGATATGACAAAAATGATGAGTATTTACACACTCATCAATCCCCCACACTAAACTATTGCTAGTCCCTAGCAATATTTTTGAAGATTTAATGGATTTTATCTCTTTACCAAAAGCCATCACTTCTGGAGTAGCCAAATGTTTCAGTTCAAGTAAGAACTATGGTACACTGATAACCATATGATTTTGAGCAAATCACCAGCTGTAAACGGTTTTGATTTGTCTTTACCAGAAGCCGTTTGCTTCTGGACTAGCCATTGTTTTAGTATGTGATACTTTGGTACAATGATAACCAAATGATTTTGAGCAAACCATCAGCTTTCAACGGGTTTGATTTGTCTTTACCAGAAGCCGTTTGCTTCTGGACTAGCCAACTCTTAGATAATTTATCAATATTATCTTTGGTGAGCTGATTACCAATTATGGTATTCCAAAGCCTTTACCACAAGCTATAACCTTGCGGGCTAGCCAACTCTTCACTTATAAAGATATGGTGAGTCGAAAACCATACAATTTTTGGCAAATTGCAAGCCATAAACGGATTTGATATATCTTTACCCAGATCCGTTTGCTCCGGGATTAGCCAATCCTTATGTGTGTTAGACATGGCGGACTGATAACCATTTATTGAGTTCTAAGTGAGAAAAAAAAAATTTAAATTTTGGCTAAAATGGGGGTGCTAGATGATACATTTGATAAAATTCGCTAGAATTTCCCCCCCACACTTAGAACTGAATATTGCCCTCAATATTTAAAATACCGGTCGTTAAACCAACACTTAGAACGTGAAAGGGAAATACTGAATAGCCATTATTTTATATACACACACTGTTTTTTTTTTTTTTTTTTTTTTTTTTTTTTTTTTTTTTTGATAATTTACATATATACAACCTGTGGGGCATCTCCCCCACACTTAGGTGGTAGAAAATAGAAAGAAGTCAGAAATATGGGTGAAAACCCATATGGTGGGCTAATGTTTTTGATTACCGAGTCACTAGCTTGACTCGATCCCCGCATTTATTGGTTCATGGGGAAAGTTTGAAGATCCGGGACAACCATGAATGGTATGTCCTCTCCAAAGTAGTGTTTTAACCGATGACCATTCACTTTGAAATTTGGTCCGTCATTTTGAGATAACTCAACGGTACCATATGGATAAACTTTTGTAACAGTGAATGGACCAGACCAACGGGATTTGAGTTTTCCCGAGAAAATCTTCAATCTTGAATTGAAAAGAAGGACTCGATCACCAACGTTGAAAACGCGGTTCTTGATTTTAGAGTCATGAATCTTCTTTGTCTTTTCTTTATAAATCAAAGAGTTCTCGTATGCTTGATCACGCAGTTCATTTAATTCATTCATTTGAACTTTACGGTGATCACCCGCAGTTTGAAGGTCAAAGTTAGCATGTTTCAAGGCCCAGTAGGCTTTGTGCTCTAATTCGATCGGAAGATGACATGCCTTTCCGTACACAAGCTTGTAAGGTGTACACCCGATGGGTGTTTTGTAAGCTGTACGAAAGGCCCATAGTGCATCATCCAATTTATCCGACCAGGATGCACGATTTTCTCCTACAGTCCTTTCTAAGATTCTTTTAATACCCCGATTTGAAACTTCAACTTGCCCACTTGTTTGTGGGTGATACGCAGTGGAAAGACGGTGAGTTACACCATACTTTTGCATGACTTTGTCAAATTTGTCATTGCAAAAATGCGTACCACGATCACTGATTATAGCACGTGGAGTTCCAAAACGGGCAAACAGAGCTTTCAGGAATTTTACAACTACTCGGGCATCATTAGTGGGTAAAGCTTTTGCTTCAACCCATTTTGACAAATAGTCAACAGCCACGAGAATGTATTTATTTCCTCGAGATGATGGAAATGGCCCCATAAAGTCAATGCCCCAGACATCAAAGATTTCACAGACTTGAATTGCATTTTGTGGCATTTCATTTCGTTGTGAAATATTTCCGTGACGCTGACAAGCTTCACAAATTTTGATGAGATCTTGGGCATCCTTATAGATTGTGGGCCAATAAAACCCGGAATCAAACACCTTTTTGGCGGTGTAGTTTGGACTATGATGGCCCCCAGTGGGTCCAGCATGGCAAGCTTTGAGAATGTCAATAGCTTCCTGTCCGTTAAAAAATCTGAGCCCAATGATCTATTTTGTCCATTTTTTTTACCATTTTTCATTTAAAAATATAAATCTATTTAAATAAGTCTTCGAAGATCCAACACGGGGGTCTGTTTTATTCATGCTGTCAGGTATTAATACATGTTTCATTACTTCCACAAAAAATTACTCTTTCTCTTTCTATCCTGCAGGCACTACAAGAAAAAGTTAAAACATAAGTCACATACTCAGGTACGTATTCACATTTATTTCCCTATAAAACGTCCTTCGGTGCTTTAATTAGGGCAGGGCTATGATGATTCAGACCTATTTTCTGACACTAATGAATTGGGTGGTCAAAGATTGTAACCGTAGATTGGCATGACAAAGGTGTATCATATAAACAACAAAGCCTGTAAAACTTAACGAAAAATTATAGTTGTGGATTCTATAAAAGTGTTTCAAAGAGAAGTTGAAAGTAATAAGCTATGTATTAGGTGGCCACATTACTTAATGGATGAATGGTTTAGCTTAATAAATGAGTCTACAATTTCAACATAGTTACCCATTCTAAGTTCCCATACAGTTCCTTTTGTTATTTCAACAACCTAGCAATTCGCCTGGTGCAGGCCTTTGCACAAAGGGAGTTGAAACAACAAAAGGAACAGTAGGGGGCCTCAGAATCGTTGACTATGTTGCTTTTTGAATTCTATTCTTTTTTAATGATCTAAAACCAGCCATGTACAAAGTAATGTGGCCATACACAGCTTGCTACATTGAACTTCACCTTGAAAACCTCAATTATTAGGACACATCTATCTAACAATGTTTCTGAGTTCCATTGGTTAAATTGACCGAGTTCCCTAAAACCATTTGTCTATCAAGCACACCAACGGTTTTAGGGAACTCGGTCAAATTAAGCAATGAAACCCATGTACATCGTTTGATAGATGGGCTCTAATAATTGAGGCGTGTTCAATGTGATAATGATATAATGTGTATTGTTCATGACAGGCCACACTCCTTCATTATCCCATTCAACATGAGTCCTAATACTCACATGCTTTTCTAGAATCGATAATTTTTTCTTCGACACAACTTGGTACTTTGATCTTCCCCTCGAAAACTCATTCTTATGTCACTGTCATTGCAATAGGTTTGGCGCAAACCTTTGCACATATTTCATCGACATGGCAATGGGATTTCGAGTGGAGGCTCAAAGTACCAAAGTGTGCTGTGGTACAAACAACGATCCCCAACAAATTTGGTATAACAAACACGGAACATCCAACTTAGATGGTTGCTCTTATCTTCCCCTCGAATTCCTTTTGCTATTTGAACGGCCTACCAATACATCTGGTGCAGACCATTGTTTAAAGACCGTATAAATAACAAAAGGAATTTCAGAGGGAGGTAAGCGTTTCCACCTATGATTATTGGCACTGGTAATCTAATTGGTGTACATTTTTATAGAAACTTACTTATGATCTCTTTTCGTTATCTAATTGGTGTTCATTTTTATACAGGCTCAAATTGTTTCATGCATGTTCACAGGTTCAGTCCCACAAAAGGGCCTGATCACCGGTCGTGTGCATTTCACCAAAGATAGATGGGAAACTCAAGAGAATGTTGTGAGAAATAATTTGGTGGAAATTGCTACTTCGCACCATCCTCTTCTGTTCCCCATCTATCTTTAAGAATTGCACACTATTATTTATCAGGACCTTTTGTGGAACTACAACTGCCAATATGCAATAAAAAATATTATTTTTGGCCCGTTACAGTTAAATCTGACAGTCAAAGAAACCTGTTGCCTCAACCTTTGGATATTTGTTTTATTTTAATGTTAATTTGAAATTATGATTTTGTTAATTTGGAGGTTAAGTTGATTCATTTTGCAGATTGTCAAGGTAATGATCTTTATTGGCAACGCTTTTAAGGTGTTTGTTGCCAACTTTGTTTTTGCTAAACCACCAAATATTTAAAAACATATGTTAATTTTGATCTCGCCAATAGAGGCCCCTATAGTTTTCGTTACCAAGATATCTTTTTCTTTTTTCTTTTTACATTGTTCCCAGGTTTTTTTTTTTTGGGTAATCTGCTCCCATCAATAGGGGTTTTGGTGTAAACATTGGAGAGTTTTCACTTTCACCTAATAATATCATGTTCAGTGGTGTTTCAAATAGTTATCAATAATGATTTAAGTTATTACCTTTTGATATAATTAGATTAACACTGTCGTCTAAACAATTAAAAAATGTGTATGAATTTTATACTAAGTTAGTGTTTCAATTAGCTTAATTTATAACCATATCAGCTTTTTTGAAATCACAAAATCAAATAAGTTCAGTTTTCATCAGTTATGAAAAAATGCAGTATAGTAATGGGCTATGATGATTAAGTGTTGATTAGTGAATTAGATTATATTGGTAAAACGCAGTTGCAACCGTAAGTTGGCGAGGCAATTACCGGATGGCATGGTAGCATACTTACTATTGTGCAACCGTGTTTATTTGCAGCCGTGGCGATGGTCTGAGTTTTTTTAACATTTCCGATTCAAAAATCTGAGCCTAATGATATCGACAATCTTTAACAAGGTTCATTGTCAGTTGTGTAGATCATAAATATACACATGTAAAATCCCACTTGCATGCTAATAACCTCCTTAATACAAACTGTTTCGCATTTTAGTGAGGTAACTCCTGTTTACTTATACCGATACATAATGTAAACTATACATGTGCACACTAATTATGGTGGGTTTCTGACAATGAACCTTCTTGAATACGGTCATTAGAAACAAAAAAAAGAACCATCTGCATAATACACATTGTTGTTAATCCTATAAAGAAGAAGCCTGAAGAAGCACTTGACATATCAGATCAAATTTGCTGAAAGTAGGAAACATTACTGCTGCAAGGATTTCGGACAGTAACGTAGGTATCTTCATCTAACTTTCTACATAAGTGTGGGGTTTTCATGCATCCAATATAATTATGTGTACATCAGGTTCCATTTTCCTACACTTGCATGTTTTTTTTGAGAAGGTATCACAATGGTTTCAAAGATCCAACACCGTTTGTTTGTTTTATGCATGACATTTATTTTCCTGAAAACCGTCATTCATTGCTATACTTAGGGTAGGGTTATGATGAGTAAAAACTACTTTCTGAAACTAATGAATTGGGTACACAAAGATTGTAACTGTAACTTGGCACGAAAACGACTGGATGGCATCATTATGCAACCGTCTTTGTTTGCAGCCATGGCTGGTCATACATCTTTTTCACCCTGTTTTGTTATAAAATCTGAGCCTAATAACTACCTTTGTATATGCATGATTATCATATTTTTAATTGTCAGTCTTACTGCACTTTACTAGACGACCGTCTTTTACGCATATTGGCAAATTCAGTGGTACAAAACTTTATGATAATTGATCCTCTGCATCTCACCATAAGAGCAAACACAGATGTTGTACATCGTGTGTCAATATTAGGAAATGAAGACTATCTGGTATTTTTTTTATTTGCCGATACTAACAGTTGATGTTCTGTGTCTGTGATAGTTTTTTTTTTCGCATATTCATAACTACAGTTCCACAAAAGGCCCTGATCAGCAATAGGGTACAATTCTTAAAGAAAGATGAGAAACAGAAGAGAATGTTGTGACAAGTGATTTGGTGCAAATTACTTCTTCGCACCATCCTCTTCCGTTTCCCATCTTTCTTTCATAATTGAACCGTATTGTTGATCAGCACCTTTTGTGGAACTGCAGTTGCGAATATGCGAAAAAAATAACTCTCACAGGCACAGAACATCAACTTTTAGTATTGGCAAATAAAGCATACAAGGTACTGTTCATTTCCTAATATTGACAAGCGATGTACATCATCTGTAGTTGATGTTATGGTGAAATGAAAACGTCGGGTTATAAAAGCCGATCAACATATGATTCGATGAAACCCAAAAAAAAATGAATATAAAAAAGAATGGTAGAGTTAACGTCTGTGTGATTACACATATAAACGAAATTGTGGTTTTATTTTTCAATTTCAATTTTCACGATTTTTATCATTAGGTACTTTTTTTTAACCTTCTAGTGTCATTTTTATGAAACTGCCTTTCATTTTTTTATTCGGATCGAATTTACGTTGGCTTCGTTGGGAAGATCGCGTAGTTTGTTACGTCAGCCCCAAAAGGATAAGTTGCCTTGGAATCGAGAAAGTTACGTGGAGTTCATAATTGTAGAATCTTTTTCTGACGAGGAATCCATTCTCGCGAACAAACAGAACCCCTACACACACCTAGGAGCACCCTTTCCTGCATATCCATACAAGACCTGAGTAGGCGGGTCAAGGTCCTACGAGGTACCCACTTGACTTGGTGCGATGACGGTTCACGATCAACGATTCTTATTCTTAATTATTGAAGGTACTTTTGTATTGTCAACTATCTATGTAAGGTAGTTAAGATGTCATAAGTCAGCACCATATTCGTAGTTCAAATCAAAGCGTCCTAGAGCCTCAATATAGAGACTGTGAGTAAGTGTTTTTCTTATGCTTTTGCATAATAGTCCAATTGAGTTTTTATAAAGAATCTACTTTGTTGTTGCTATGCATTAATTTATCATGCTTTGAGACTACCACTCGCGTTATTACTTATACGGTGTATTAGTAGATGACGCTTTAATGTTATTAGGTGCCAATATTGACACTTTAAAAGTGGTCCGTCACAAATAGGCCAGCTCAGTTCGGTCGAGTAGGAAGGTGCAGAGGTTATGGTCAATGTGCGGTTGTGGAAAGGAAGCAGTATCATAATGGTAACCATGGATAATTTGTACAATTTCTCATACCAAGGCCCTTAAATCAATGCAGGTAATTACTGTTCTCACTCGGAGCAACTAACAAACGTTTTTCCATTTTTCTTACAGCCAAACAACTAAATGCTAATGGTTTGTTTTTTCAAGAACCAGGCCGTATAGCTGATAAAGTAGTTGACGTACCTTACATGGATGAGAGGGTGAACAGAGGTGTGCCGTGATTGCAGCTAACCACGATGCTAATCAGGAACCATCTACTAAGCCTCTAATTTGCATCCAGGTAATTTATAGTTTACAAATACCGACTTTACCAATTGCATAACAAATTTGTTTTTTTGACCTGAAGCGATTGATTATATGGCTAACGTGATTTTGCCGAATGTATACTAAAAAAGATGTCAAATCTTAATAAATTTTCAGCAACTGGAAGGTGTGACACGTTATGTAGTTGGTGCATGTCTGAGAATTGTTTTAAGTAATCGCAATATTGTTAGTCCATATGTGACGGATAAGCTGTAAGTTATTAGTATTTGTTTATGTAATATTCTGTGTTCTTTAGTAGCGAAACTAATTTCGATATTTGCCTTTGTAGGTCCTATAATTGCAGAGGTTCAGACCATGTTTCATCAGCAAATGCGCCTCGAGCATCAACAAATTAGAACTAAATAAGTAATATGAACATGTTAAAAAGTGGTGCATATAAAGAAGTTACAACTGTTGCACACAAGGTCTGTTTTCTTACCACATGTAACTGTATGCATAAGAACTTACAATGAATTAACCCTCAAATGTTAACGAAGGTGAATAATTTGCAACTGTAATTGAAGCCATACCTTATTAGGCCATCATTATCTTACTACAACATATCTGAGCCTCTTTTAAAAATATATGTTTCATTTTTTTTTCATTATTTAAACCGTTATCGTTTTCCCAGCTAAACTATTTGTCCTGTTAACGGTCTAAGATAAATGTATGTGGCTTCGGCAAAACTTTGACATCTCCATATCTGAGTGACCAAAGATACTATGTTTACAGCCATGGCAGGTACGTCCTATTGATACAACTTTAGTTTTTAATGTACTAAGATGTGCTAAATTGGTGTGCAATGTCAACGGATGCCAAAGTACAAAATGTCTTTGTCTCTATGTTATAAGATAATTCACACATTCAACTTTGTCTACGTCTTTACAGGGATACGCATACTCGATTCTCCCAGCTATCTCCATACCGATCCATCTACCAATGCAAAATACTCATGTTCTATTTCCTGTCATTATGGCTTTTTCATATTGTACGACAGTTATAATTATTGGTGACTAAATTGTAAAAAAACATTTTATTTCTTTTTATTTCTTTTTTTTTTCAATAAAGTTACATTATATACTTTATTTTCAAATGACTATTGCATAATTAATTTTGCCATATTGATTACTTGCACTTGCTTATAATAATCAAACTAAAACTTTTATTCATATAACTTTATTTCATAATTAACATCTTTCATCCCCCTTTTTCTTCGCTAATGGTGGATCATTATGTGTTGGCTTATGACATAAACTTTAATATCATTGCTCCAGTTGTTATGTTTAACCCTCCCCCCCCCTCCCCAAAAAAAATAATAAATAAAATATATATATATTTACCAACTCATTGTGCCTGAAGATGATTGGCCCGTTCCAAGGCAAAAAATTACTGCTCACGCACTGCCTTGCTAATCACCTCCTTAACACAAACTCTTTTGAATTTTATTTCTACCACAAGTTCTTCCTCATACCTCCTAGATAATTCCAGACACCCGTTATCCAAAACACACACAAACACAAAACTCCATCAATCCGGTGACCCAAATCTTCAACACCAGAATGAACAAAAGCGGCCGAATCTTATACCTAATTATTCAATCTTAAGATGGTTTATGTCGCCATGGAAAAAGTCAAAGACCAACCCATTTTTTCAACTGATAATCATCCCATTAATCTTATTAGTTTTTTTTGCATTAGCAATTTTTTTATCATGACGATGATGATGTTATCTCGATGAAATAGAATCATGTTTGCCCAATTTTTTCTTTTACGGTTTCAGAAAATTGTTCGCATGTTTAATTACTGATTGAAAACTTAATTATTACCTAAACACCATTGACTTTTAGGACTTCAAATTACTTTCCCTGCCACTTTTGCTATTTCATTTTTCCATTCTCCCTTAGACCATATAAAACTTTTTAATGTCTTCTCAAACCAGTAAATATGCATTTATGACAACAATTAAGCTATAAGTTGCAACCTGCCTGCATAGGAAAAGGCCTTATTAACTACGTCGTTCTTTAACTATATTTTTTAACACAAACATGTCCGCCCTGCAGCAACGCGCGGGCAATTATGCTTGTTATGACTATATAACGTCTTTCTTGAGAGTTGAATCACCATATGACAACAACTTTTTTTCAAACCCATCTTATAGAGAGAGGAAGAAATATGATGAAGTGAGAAGAATGGTTGAGTAAAATGACGAATAAATGGTGTGCAAACAAAGACTCTCAAGCTCTTCAAAACCATTACACGCCTGTGTAATTTTTAAGGCATAAAGAAGTAAAGTAAAGTAACTCTCAATACCGTCTTTCACGGGTTATGGGTCCCAATACCGTCTTCCACGGTGTATGGGGGAGGTTGAGACGTAGACAGCCTTACCCCTACCTAAGGTAGAGAGGCTGCTTCCGGTTCTACTAAAGGTAGAAAAGGACCTCCAGCTTTGCAAGGGGTGAGGATCGAACCCTTGACCTCTGTCTCCAGAGGTAAGGGTGTTAACCACTTGATCCAACCTTGCTCTTTTGTAATTTTTAAGGCATGTTAATGTCAAAACAATTCTCTCTTTTTACAAATGGGTAGATAAATATAGGCCTACCATGAATTTAGCATACAAAACAAAACATAGGCACTTTATTTTGCTTACCCACAAATCCATTCATACAAAGGGACAAATCCCCACCATCCATCTAGTTTGAACTAATGGTGGGGATTAACCTAAGATTTAATATGTCAACCTAAGTCCATGTTTTTTTTTCTTGTCTTTTTGTCTTTCTTATTTATTCACATTGTTTTTTTTTTTTTTTTTTTTTTTTTTTTTTTTTTTTTTTTTTTTTTTAATTCACGTTTTCTTTTCTTTCTTTTTTCTTTCTTTTTTTTCCTCTTTCATACATTTTCGTCCGTTTTCATATGTTTTCATCTGTTTTCGTCCGTTTTCATACGTTTTCGCCCGTTTTCATACGTTTTCGTCCATTATTCATACGTTTTCGTCCATTTTCGTCCGTTTTCATACGTATTTTTATGCTTTCATACGTTTGCGTCCGTTTTCTTACGTTTTCGTTCATTTTCATACATTTTCGTCCGTTTTTAAATGTTTCGGCCATTTTCAAACGTTTTCATACGTTTCTGAATATCACAAGTGATATTATGTGATATTCAAAATATCACAAGTGATATTCTGTGATATTCTAAATATCACAAGTGATTTTCTGAATATCACAAGTAATTTTCAACTAATGTTTTGTAACATGAAAATCACAAGTGATATTCAGAAAATCACAAGTGATATTCAGAAAATCACAAGTGATATTCTGAACGAAACTTATGAAGACGGACAGAAACGTAAGAAAATGGGCGAAAACGTAAGAAAACAGACGAATACGTATGAAAATTGACGAAAACGTATGAAAGCATAAAAAAAAGTCTGAAAACGGACGAAAACGTACGAAAAATGGACGAAAACGAAAGAAAACGGACGAAAATGTATGAAAACGAACGAAAACGTATGAAAACGTATGAAAACGTATGAAAACAGACGAAAACGTATGAAAGCGAAGGAAAAAAACGTGAATATAAAAAAATGAATTAAAAAAATGTGAATAAATAAGAAAGACAAAAAGACAAGAGAAAAAAAATGGACTTAGGTTGACATATTAAATCTTACGTTAATCCCCACCATTAGATCAAACTAGATGGATGGTGATGATTCATCCCTTTATAAATACCAAAATAAGAGTAAGCAAAAGAAAATTTCTCAAACATACAAATAAAATGTAACAACTACAATATAAAAAGGAAGAGTAAAGTACATCGTTCATCCTTGAACTTGTACTAAAACATCATACTAGGACTAACTTGCATGTTTGTATCACCAGATGTCCTTTTTCCAAGTTTTTTTATCACCCAAGGTACATTTTGACTGTATCCGTTGGTCAATGTTCGTTATCTCCCCCATGTGCCTTGCACATGAGGGCAAAATGGACATTTCATCGCTTTTGTTAATGTACAACTTGTACAACCTTAGAGACGAACGTTGTCTTTACTCTAAAAGTCAACACTATCACCTCACTCACCCACACTACCACCACCACCACCACCATCATCTTAGTCACCTCCACCGCCAATATTATCTTGTCACCACCACTATCACAATCATTTCGTCACCAAACACAACACTGTGTTCCCAAATCTCATTCATCGTCCAAACACAAATATGCCTTTAATACTATAAACACTATAAAAAAGAACGTACCCCCATAAACACTATAAGAAAACCAACCATAAACACTGAAATGATAAAATGGATACATGTTTTATGACATTGATGGTTATATACTCATTAGCGGATCCATTTACATAAAGTGTTGGTTATCAACTCATTCATGGATCCATTTGCAACCAAATCATTATACATCTTACTTGTATACTGAGTAATTACAATCACCAGGTTACAAATATGGTCTTTGCTAGACACAAAGTAATCTACTCTCTATACATGTAACTTCACCACTTGCTACTAAAACAAACAAACTTAAATCAAACAAATCTAGCAGGAATCTAATTCCAACTCGATCTAACGAGGCTGGTGAATAGGCCTTGGACTCACTTTCACATTCACAATCTTCGGCGCCTTCTGATAAAGTCTTGACGCGTCTACTACGCGCGCCTTCCTTTAGTTCCTCAATCTCGACAGTAGAATCATATCTTTTCTTACCTCCTCCTCTTCATCTACCAAAACAACAACAAAAACAACAACAAAATTTCAATCAGCATATAAAATAAATCACAATCTAAGGTGAGAGATGCCTGAGAAGTCGATTGGTTCGTGGATTGTGATGATTTCTTGGTACGCGAGAGTTAAGAGTACTACGGACGCATTGGGAAATTTTTTGGTGAAGACTAAGGTGAGAGTTACATGGCGAAGACTTAGGGCACGTTTGGTTTATACCTTTACGATTAAAGGAATGGTTTTATTCCAAAGTTTAATTGTTTGGTTCAAGCTTTTGAGAATTCATGTGAGTCAAGAATGATAGATTGATTCATAGCTAATATGGTGTCCTTTGCAAATAAAAATATATAATGAGCCCTACATTTAATCTTCACTCACAATCTCTATACATAAATTAAATATTAAAAAATAAAAGTATCCCACTTTCTTTCCAATAAATTATTTATCAACTATTAAAATAAAAAATTTAATAAAATATTAATTTTTTCTCCTGCCTCATTTTCTTTAATTATAAACCGAATCCAAATCCGATTTCAAATCCTTTTGCAAACCAAACGGGCCCTTATAATTATAAGGTTTCGTAATCACAAACCTTGCGACATAATGAAAAATATTTTGTTTGTTTAGAGCATTTGCAATGGTAACCCGGAGTTGAAGTTTAACACATTGCCACGTCAACTTTAACCCTTTCACCTTTAACTCAAAAAAAAACACCCGTTATCATAACTCACCCATAACACCACATTTTGAGCCCTACTTTTTTTCTTTTCTTTTCCATTTATAAAATACAAAAAAACATTTTCTTTAAAGTTACAAAACTAAAATTTACAAAACTAAAAACATTTTCTTTAAACTACAATAGCAGTTTCAATGATTATCATATAAGGAACTCTACACCACAAAAGAAAAAAAATATATATAATAAAAAAATAATAACAAGGACTGAAATTGTAATTCGGATAAACTTCCTTTCTTCAACCTCGATCTTCCCCTTATCACTGCAACTGTAACACACACACTAAAACACACACATAACACACACAGTATATAAACACACACCAAAATACCCACCAAAATACCCACCAAAATACATTTAAATCGGAAGAAAAAAAAGAAAAGAAAAAAAAAAGTGTTTAACGTCACGTTAAGGGGTTAACGTGTGGACGTTAACGCACCCTTAACGCAACTATCCGGTGTGGTTAACGCATCTTAAAGCACCCAATGTTAAGGTTTAACGCACCCTTGCGTTAACCGTTGCAAATGCTCTTACAATTATAGAATGCAATGACTCATTACATGAAATCACTCATTACATCAAAAACCGCTATTTTCATTCATTAGAAGTCCCTTGTTTTTTTCATTACATATCGGAATGGAATTATATTTACATAAAAGACCTTTATTAACTATCCACCAAACAAAAAATATATATCATCAAAGGCTGTTTTAGTTATTTTATTATCGATTACATTCCATTTTATCATAACAGCCAAACATAATTATAATCGTAATGCGTCATTTCATTACTTCATTTATTCCTTAATAAGGTTCTATCAATTCCGTCATAGCAAACAGACCCTTATAATTATAAGGTTTCGTAATTTGTATAATAGAATTACTCAGCATGTGGAATGATTAACTTGGTGAAGACTAAGGTCAAAGTTTGTGTTGATTTTGATCTTTAAAGGTTTCGTAATTATAAGGTTTGTAAGAATTTAAATTTTTGATGTTTATGGAAAAAAGAAACTTGCTCAGTTTGAGACTTTGGGATATTAGAAAGAAGCAAGAAAAATCCATCTTTCTTTGTATTATTATTTCGAACGACAACAAGAACAAACGAGATTTGTTTTTTTTCTTGATTTGGTTTGAAAGAGATAAGGTTGTAATATTGGTTTTGGTGGCTGCAAAAAGTTGTGTGGTGTTAAATTTATTGGCTTGTGCTAAGTAGTTGAAAAAACAAAAACAAAAGAGACAAAATAAGAATAGTAAATCATGGATCTTCTTTTAATGACGCTCTGTGTACTTTTAACGCGAAAATGGAGTTCAACCTCTTAAGTAACCCGAATGAGATCGCTGCCCCCAAACTTATGAAAAAATTGGCAGATATATATTTCACACGTGTTACTAAAACGGTTGAATCCACTTTTGGCCTATCCGCTTGACAGATGGCGCTTTGGAGATCGCAACGAGAAGATTAAACCTCCGATTGGCTTCGGGTGGCACCGATATCTGGGTTGGGGCAGACTATGAACGCTAGAACTTACCGGTGTGTTTTATGCTACCGCCTGGGTGTCCCCCTGTTCTCGGTCCAGATGTCGTGCTCTGCTTGTTCCAGGTTATTTGCGGGAGACATTTACGGGGATCATGCTGTGTCATGTGCGGGTATTATTGGTATTAAGCACCGACACAACGTAGTGCGCGACACTCTTGCCGATATTTGCTCTCGGTCTGGGATCTCGGCTCGCAAAGAGGTTGACATTGGCCTTTGTGGAGAAGGAGACAAAAGCTTACGCCCAGCTGATGTATTGCTCTATTCTTGGGACGGTGGGCAGGATGTTTGTGTCGATTTGACAGGGTCGTCTCCTTTGACGCAATTGGGTATGATCGATTTTGTGCCAGGACGAGTGGTGGTTGAAGCAGCACAGCGCAAGCGTGTCAAATATGAGAGCAAATGTGCCGACATTGGATATGGGTTTCTTCCCTTCTCATTCTCTTCCTTTGGGAAACTTGAGAAGGATGCAGCAACCCTACTGAAACGGATCCGAAAGTTCTCAATAACTCAAGACATCGGATCGCGAGCCGCTGCTCATATTTTTAATAGGATTAGCTTTGCCATAGCTCCAGGAGTGGGAGCCCAGTTAGTATCTCGGCTCCCCTCTAATTTTTTGTAAATCTTATTTTCTTCTAATGAAGTGATGTTTTATAAAATTAAAAAATAAATAAATAAATTAAATAATAATAATAATAATAACAATAATAATAATAATAATATATAATAAGTTTTAGTTACAAAAATTGTCCCAGATCCATTTGACAGAGTTGATGCGGTGGTGTTGGTGAGATAATAGTGTTAACTTTTAAAGTAAGGGCACTAGGAGTGGGGAGTCATGAATTTATCATCCCTCTCAAATTCAGTCAATAAACTTCAGCTAACTCATTTCCATAAATTCTCATCCCTCCCAACCTAATTCACTGGCGCCCGATAAATTCTCATCCCCCTCAAAAAAAAAAAATCTTTTTTATAATTAAACTAAAATCAATTTAATTAAAAACATAACATTTCACTACAAACTAAAAAGAAAACTACATTGCAACATTATTTTTAAAAATAAAAAAACTACATAACACTAAATTAAGTCTTCAATCGGTGGTGGTTGAGCCGTTGGGTCATCGAGATATGCCAAGTCTAGACCCGCTACGTGCTCCGTAAGATCATAACGGAGACGATGATGGACGTTTTCTCATGTAACTCCAGTAGTACACTTGGGTCATAAACTACCGGCACCGGTTGGTCCATTATATGAACCGGTGATATTGCCCTCTGGTCGTCCTTTATGATCATGTTGTGCAATATACAACACGTTTCGACGACTTTTCCAATCTTTTCTTTCTCGAAAAACCGGACAGGACGATCCAAAATCTTCCATTTTCCCTTAAGCACACCAAAAGCTCGTTAGACATCTTTTCTTGCCGCCTCTTGTAGTCGCTTGAATTTCTTTTCGTTCGGGTTTTTCACTAACGATCGTTAACTCAGTTCGTTAGTAAGTTACATGTTTGGTCCTCGAATTCGTTAACTCAGTTCATGCAACATCCAAAAACAATTTCGAATTTTTTTTGTACATGTTTGGTCCTCGAATTCTTATACCCATTTCATGCAACATCAAAAAAAAAAAAAAAAAAAAAAAAAATCGAAAAATATTTAAAAAAAAATTATCAAAAAAATATTTTCTTAAAATATTTATATATTACTTTTTAAATTACTTTTTTTTAAAAAAATATTTGAAAAAAAAATTAAAAAAAAATATATTTCGAAAAAATTAAAAAAAATTTCGAAAAAATTAAAAATATTTTCGAAAAAATTAAAAAAAATTTCGAAAAAATTAAAAAAAATTTCGAAAAAATTACAAAAAAAAATTCGAAAAAATTAAAAAAAATTTCGAAAAACTTAAAAAAAAATTCGAAAAATTTTTTTTTCAAAAAAATTTAAAATATTTTCGAAAAAAAAAAATTTTCGAAAAATATTTTTTAATTTTTTCGAAAATTTTTTTAATTTTTTCGAAATTTTTTTTTTCGAATTTTTTTTAATTTTTTCGAAATTTTTTTTAATTTTTTCGAAATTTTTTTTTTTCGAATTTTTTTTAATTTTTTCGAAATTTTTTTTATTTTTTTCGAAATTTTTTTTAATTTTTTCGAAAATATTTTTAATTTTTTCGAAATTTTTATTTTTCGAAATTTTTTTTTCTAATTTTTTTTTTAATTTTTTTGAAATTTTTTTTAATTTTTTCGAAATATTTTTTTTTTATTTTTTTTCAAATATTTTTCAAAAAAAAAGTAATTTAAAAAGTAATATATTAATATTTTAAGAAAATATTTTTTTGATAATTTTTTTTTAAAATATTTTTCGAATTTTTTTTTTTTTTTTTGGATGTTACATGAAATGGGTATAAGAATTCGAGGACCAAACATGTACAAAAAAAATTCGAAGTTGTTTTTGGATGTTGCATGAACTGAGTTAACGAATTCGAGGACCAAACATGTAACTTACTAACGAACTGAGTTAACGATCGTTAGTGAAAAACCCATATCCGCCAAAAAAAAAAAGTTGGGTACCCAAATCCGCAAGAAAAAAAGCATAATACCTTAATTGGAAATGGACCTTAACTTTGATACCTGTTTGTGCCATTTACCCTTTTTTATATCAAACGGCTAGTAACCGGCCCCCATAAAAAAAAATTTCAATTTTTTTTTAACGGACAACGGTTTTTTTTTTTTTTTTTTTTTTTTTTTTTTTTTTTTTTTTTTTTTTTTTTTTTTTTTAAATTGAATTGGAACGGTAAAAAACAAGTGAGGGGCCCACGAGTCTTCAACATCATCACCACCGGTATCATATACCGGCCACCATAAATTCACTACCGGCGGCGGTGTTACCGCCGGTATGAACCATAAATTGTTCCATGCCGCCTACGACTCCGACCCCCCTAAATACACCATTCGTCCCTAAGGTTGTACCAGTTGCACCAAAATAATTAATAAAAGCGATGAAATGACCATTTTGCCCTCACATACAAGGCACATGGGGGAGATAACAAACATTGACCGATGGATTACAGTCAAAGGGACCTTTGTTGATCAAAAACATATAAAAGTGACCTCTAGTGATAAAACAGGCAAGTTTGTCCTAGTATGATGTTTTGGTACAAGTTCAAAGACAAACGACGTATTTTACTCAAAAAAGAATATAGAAAAGACCATTTGATACTAATGCAATATATATTTATGCAATGCGTTGGTAAGCCTTAGAGCAAGGGGTGTAGTGAACTCCATTTCCTCTTTAATTGGGTCCTACTTGGTGTCACATCATCTTAATACTCTTATAACAAAACCCCCTCTATCATAACACACCAAAGCCTCTTCATTTGGGCCCCACCACTCCCAAAAATTTTTCTTTTCATTTTCTCAAATAAACTGAATTACATTCATTAAAATAAATTTACAATACAACATATTAAAAAAAACGTAAGAAACATACGAAATAAAATAACAATACAAAAAAAAACGATACGAAAAAAATACAACATAGAAAAACATACGAAACTTAAAAAATACAATTTATTGCGATGGATATTTTTTCATTATTTCTGCATGTTTCCGCCGGATGAAAGCGGCTTTGTCCGATGTGGTGGCGTCGGGATCAAGCATGAGAAACGACAACTCTTTCATCCCGAGGTACCCCATTTCTTTCTGTCTCCTCGCCTTGTACGCGGTTGTGGTGGCGTCAGTTTTGCGTCTATAATCGGAAGATAAAAGTCCCGAAAAAGACTCGGTTTGACTCCCCCCAGTGCTCAAAGTCTCCACCGACTTGGCTTTTTTTTGCGGGTCGAGATTTGCTGGCAGGACGAGGTCTCGAATCAGGGTCGAATAGATCCTTCAGATTTGTTAGATCAATCGGGTCTTCCGCGTCCCACTTGGGGTATTGTTTCAAAACCTTCCATGCGTGACTATATGAAAATGTTTTCCTAAAGCGTTGACTAAAACTGGTTTTTGCATTCTCGGTATGATCAACATCATGTTCCTCGCTTCTACGAGTTAAATGTTTGTAGATAGCGTTGTACTTTTGGCAATCACCGTTATGCCTACTCCACTTTCCCGAGAACATATTCTTGGTACCAGGTTCACGTTTTGTAGCCCCGTTGAAATCCTCCATAATCTGGTTTCAAAACTCTTCGTCAGAACGGTCATTTCCGATCTCGATGTTTTGGGAAACTTCAACCCAAGTCTCCGCTAGCAACAGTTCTTCGTCGCGTGTCCACTAGGTATTCGCTCGTGTCATTTCCTCTTCCACGTCAACCTCGTCGTCCGCGTCCAAATTCACCATGGGTGGTTTTTTTATTTTTGACGATTTCGCTATTTTTTTCCTTTACACTGTGCCTCATTTTCGTCTTGTGATGGGGTTTGTAGTACATTAAATTTTTGATTGTGATGGCTGTGATTCAAAGAATTGTGGTTGGGATTGAAAAAAAGTTCATTGTGATGATTATGGTTGAAAGAATTGTGGTTGTACATTTCTTTGATATCCGAAATGTTAGAATCCTTGTGCTTGGTTTTGATGATACGTAAGTTGTAGTTGAGAAAATTGCTCGGGTGTCATATGTAAAACCCAAGAATACGTTAAACATGATTTGGACACAAATTAACTAAGTGTTAAACTTAAACCGAGAACAATTCAAGTCACTGAGAGAACAGCCTCTCAGTGAGTCATTTTCAAGATGCTTAAGACGAATTCAAGAAGAAGGATTCACTTCTCAGGAAGGCGGTACTCCCTGAGTCGGACTTAAACCAAAGAAGAAGATGATGGTTCAGTGAGTATTGGACAAGAACTCACTGAACCCCAGTCTCCTCAATAACAAAGTGATTGAAGACTGAGGAACCATAGCCTGAAGAAAAGGCGGGAACGATAGGGAAAAGATCTGAGAAAATAAGAGTGTAAACCCAACACTCTTCTCTTGTCAGATCCAACCTTCCCTATTGCGGCTAAAAGTCATGGAGTGTCAGCCAACAACTCCCAAAGTCTTCTTGGCCCTTTCCTATTGGTTCTTGGAAATGACGATTACTATTTGTGATTGTCAGACACGCAACCTCAACAACTTGTATTATATTTAATCACTTATACTTAGATTACTTGTGTATAAATAGATCAGATGTGAGAGAAGTTAAAGTGTGCTTTGTATATTTAAAGTCTTGAACTTTTACAAAGAAACTTCTCTCCTACAAAGAGTATACAACTCACTGAGATAGCTCAGTGGGTATATTGTTACCACTCAAGCAAAACTTGAGTTTCGATAGGAGACACCCCATACCCTTGTCTATTCAATCCCAAGTGTTTGTTCCGCAAAACACTTGGGTATAGATTCTTGGAATTATTTCTAATAAGAATTTAAACGTTTAAAAATATTGTTGTTTTTATACTCACGTTTTATAACTGTTAGAATTAATCCTAAACATTGTATTAGTCATAACACGAAATAGATTAACTTTCTAGTTAACTCTAATCGTGTAAAGGGAACAACAAGTGGTATCAGAGCCTCTGGTTTATAAAATCTTTTAAAATAACCAAGAGTGCTCTAGGTTTTTAAAACCAAGATCCTACTATGGTTGATATCAATGTACCCCAGCTAGTCGACAAAAAGGGTGGCAGCTACTCAGCTGTTGCACCCAGACTTGAAGCTGGGAAATTTAGCAAATGGAAGAAGCGTATGATTTGCTATCTTACTGGTATGGAACCCTACTACATCACCTGTATCAGGGATGGCCCATTTGTCCCAAAGACTGCCACAGGGCTTAACAAGCCTGAGGCCCAATGGACCATTGATGAGAGGAGGGTGGTCAATCAAGACCAACGCCTGAAAAGCATCCTTATATCATGTCTTCCTGACGATATAATGGAATCAGTCATCAACTGTCTTACAGCCAAGCAAACTTGGGATGACTTGGTAAACAGCTTTGAGGGTCCCTCAGATACCAAGGAAAATAGGGTCATGGACCTTAAACTTGAGTATAATACTTTCAGGTCAAAAGACTCTGAAAGTCTCTCACAGACCTACACCAGATACAAAACTTTGATAAATGAATTATCAAATGATGGTGTTGTACTGACCAAACATGAGACAAATGTTGGCTTTGTCAACAGTCTTCCTGAGAAGTGGCTCAACTTCTCACAAGGCCTGAGGAATGCTAACCACATTCAGACCCTTGAGCTCCCTGAAATTTATGGGAAGTTTGTCTATGAAGACAACTTGATCTCAAGGAGATATCCTGACTCAAAAGCTTTTGAGTCCAAAAAGGCCTTAACCTCCACACCCATATCAACTGCTTTCTATTCTAATGGTGTTGTGCAGGATACTCAAGAGGATTCTGAAGAAGAAATTGATGAAAGAACTGATGAGGAATACCTGAATGATCTAAACTTGGAATTCCAAGAAAGGGCACTCCTTGCTAGTTCAAAACGTTTCATCAAAAGGAATAAGTCCAACTTTACAAAATCAAAAGCAAATGAGACCACTGAATGTTTTAAATGTGGTAAAAAGGGTCATTTTGCTAGGGACTGTTATTCTAAAACTATCTCAGAACCCTCTTACAAATTTTCAAGAACTAGCAAGTTTCAACCTAAAATGTTTCAGTCCACCCAACAATTCCAAAACAAGGGTCAAAAGGATTTTGAAACAAAATATAGGAATATCAAAGCTAAACTTGCACTTCTTGAAACTAACCCCATATTGTCTCAGGCTCCTCAAACATCTAAACCTATTCAGACAAAGAACAAGGTTTTAATAGCTGAAGCATATGATTGGGATGATGAAGAGGTTTCCTCAGATGAGGAAATAAGAGTTAGTGCACTGATGGCACTTTCAGAAGAGGATCAGGTGGCTGTGGGAAAAGGTCATGCTAGAAATGGAGAGTGGGTCAACATCACCATGAAGAAGGTAACAACTTTACTTTCTATGGATAATGATTCTGATTGGCAGTCTTACATGAATTATATTTGTGTTGATTTAAAGTTTGTTGAAGAACAAAGGCTTAACTTGCTTTCAAAATATAACAATATTGTGTCAAAATTGAACAAATGTAGAGATGAACTGCTTGTACTTAAGCAAGCCAAACTAGAAACAATAACTCTACAAATTCAGAACACTGAGATTTTGAAACAAAACCAAGTCCTTCAAACTGAACTTAACAAAGAAAAGGCCATTATTCAAAGCTGGACCAAGAAGAACCCTAAGGTTTTTGACACTGTGGGATTAATCTCTCAGAAAACCATTGGTATTGACCCTCTTATGGTTGATCCAACTGTATGTCAAAATGAAATGAACTTTGTTCCAGCTGGCATATCTTTTGAGCAAGAATTACTTCCCAAGTCAAATGACTGGATTGTCAGGGACAACCCAGTCAGTAAGTTACCAAACTTTGAGACTGGAAAGATCTTGCTTCCTGAAAGTCAGGCTTTGAAAAATATGCTTGGACTCACTGAAAAACTCAGTAAGCTTGAACTCACTGAACCACTCACTGAGTCCTTGGATGAGTCTGAATCAGAATCATACCCTCCACTTCCTCCACTGAATACCCTTCAGGGTGCTACACCTAACTTAGGCCTCCCACCTATGGTCTTCTCACCACACTCTCCAAAGGAGAGATCAGGAAAAGGAACAACCATCCTGAAGAGAGCAAACCTTGATGTCTTAGTAAATACTGATGACTCATCAACTTCAGTCCCTTCTGAAGTAACAACCCAAAGCCCTGACTCAAAATTTGATCAGTTGGCTGAAATGGTCAGGAAGCTAGGAGAGAAGATTGCATCTTTTGAGAAATCTTCTCAATCCAAGAAGGAACAAAAACCTACTTCCTCAAAGACCAAACCCAAACCCACAAAACCCCTGAAAAGATGTGAGCTATGCAACTATACAAATCATCTCACTGATGATTGTTATAGAGTCCTTTATTGCATGATTTGCAAAAAGGAAGATCACAGGACATCTGATCATAAACAATGCTCAGTTATGTCAAACTTTTCAGGACTTAAGGCTCAGTGCCTGAACTACCCTTCTGATTCTAAGCAGAAACAGAAGCAAAAGGCCAAGCCTTTTCCACCCTGCCCTCTGTGTGGATTCAATGACCACCACCTTGAGGATTGTCAATATGACAAACATTGTGAATCTTGTGGAAGTTCCACTCAGAAATCCTCAGGAAAAGAGAAGGTCATTCAGTCGAGAAGAGGAATGAAACAATCCTCTCAGACTACTGAGGCTACCCCTACAACCAAATGCAAAACATGTGGTAGCTCAGTCCACTCAACCTCTGACCATGAATCAATTAATTCTTTCATAAAGACCTTCAATACCAAACCCTCCATGAAATGGAGTCCTAGAAAGAACTGACCTAGTTTACTATTTGTGCAGAAGCATGCCAGGGATCCTATTTGGCATCTAGATAGTGGATGTTCAAGGAGTATGACTGGTGTTAAGGAATGTCTGCACAAATATGTGGAAGAACCAGGACCCAAAGTGATATTTGCTGATAATTCATCATGTCTCACTGAAGGTTATGGTTCAGTAAACTGCAATGGTATAATCTTTACTAGGATAGCATATGTAAATGGTCTTAAGTATAATCTGATCAGTGTCAGTCAACTATGTGATGCAAAATACATAGTTCAGTTTGATGATAAGCAAGGAACCATCTTCAATGCAAATAAGGAAATTGTCCTCATTGCACCAAGAAGACAAGATGTTTATGTATTAGACATGTCCAGTCTAACTCAGGATGGAACTTGTCTCTTTGCTAAAGCCACTGATACACTCAACTGGCTTTGGCATAAGAGACTTACCCACCTGAACTTTAAAAACATTAACAATCTTGTAAAACAAAACAAGGTCCTTGGCTTACCATCTCTTGTGTTTTCTAAGGATAAACCATGCTCAGCTTGTGAAAAAGGTAAACATCACAGAGCATCCTTTAAAACCAAAACCAACTTTTCCATCAGGAACTGCCTACATCTTCTCCATATGGATCTATTTGGACCTGTCAGTCCAAGGTCTATTAACCATGAGAAGTATACTCTGGTCATAGTGGATGAATACTCAAGATACACCTGGGTATTCTTCCTGATCAAAAAGAGTCAGGCAGTTGAAACAATCATGTCCTTTGTCAGGAACATTGAAAATCAAAATGACATTAAGGTCAAACAAATTAGAACTGACAATGGGACTGAGTTCAAAAATATTGAACTTGAATGTTTCTGTGATGAGAAAGGTATTTCCCAAAACTTTTCCTCTCCATATACACCTGAACAAAATGGTGTAGCTGAGAGGAAAAACAGAACACTCATTGAAGCTGCTAGGACAATGCTATGTGGATCAGTCCTCTCTAACCATTTTTGGACTGAAGCAGTCAAAACTGCCTGCTATACACAAAACAGATCCATAATTGTCAAGAGACATGGGAAAACCCCATATGAGTTATTCAAAGGAAGAATCCCTGACATCAGCTACTTTCATGTCTTTGGGTGTCCTGTGTTTATTCATAATCACAAGGATCACTTAGGGAAATTTGATGCAAAAGCTGATGATGGATACTTCCTGGGATACTCACTTGTCTCAAAAGCCTTCAAAGTGTTCAACACAAGGAGACAGCAGACTGAGGAAACATTTCATGTTACCTTTGATGAGAGTACTGATGCTATCAGGTTCTCAACTGCCTCAGTAGAAGAGATAGGAATTGATAATTCTTCAAGATATCCTCCTGATGAATATCTGACTGAAAACAATCCTTCTACTCAGTATCAAGATGATGCTAATCTCTCCTATTACATAATTCCCCATAACCTACCTAACCCAACCATCACTGAGTTTGTTGAGACACACACACATACTGATGATATCAATCAGCCAGTTCAAAATACTCAAGATCCAAACAATCTCAGTGATCTGATTGACACTCAAGATCCAATCAATGATCATGTATCTACTCCAGAACCAAACCATCTACCCAATCAGGCCTCCACAAGTTCAAATCAGTATCCAGGACCTCAAGAAAGTTGGACTAGGTCTCAGGATATTGAACTTGTCAATATTATTGGAGAGCCTACTGAAGGCATGCTCACCAGGAGCATGGCTGCTAGTCTAAGAGCAGCCTCATCCAATGAATGCCTATTTGTGGACTTCATTTCCACAATTGAACCCAAAAGTGTTAAAGAAGCACTTAAACATCCAAGTTGGGTTCAGGCCATGCATGATGAACTGGAACAATTTGACAGAAACAAGGTAATGACCTTGGTCAAATGTCCTGAGAATGTCTCAGTCATTGGCATGAAATGGGTATTCAAAAACAAAACTGATGAAAATGGCATAGTCATTAAAAACAAAGCCAGACTTGTAGCCAAAGGCTTTAATCAACAAGAAGGCATTGACTATGAGGAAACATTTGCACCAGTAGCAAGGATGGAAGCCATCAGGATCTTCCTTGCTTTTGCTACATACATGAACTTCAAGGTGTACCAAATGGATGTTAAAAGTGCATTCTTAAATGGTTCACTGAAAGAAGAAGTCTATGTTGAGCAACCTCCTGGATTTGAAAGTCATGAGTCTCCTGATCATGTCTGTAAGCTTAACAAAGCCCTTTATGGACTGAAACAAGCTCCCAGGGCATGGTATGAGACTCTCTCAGCCTTCTTAATCCAAAACAAATTTGTCAGAGGCAAGATAGACAACACATTGTTTATCTATAAGACAAATAATGATGTCATACTAGTACAAGTGTTTGTTGATGACATCATCTTTGGCTCAACAAGTTTCAAACTTTGAAAACAATTTGAAAAACTAATGGCAAAGAAGTTTGAAATGAGCATGATGGGAGAACTGACATACTTTCTTGGTCTTCAGGTCAAGCAGACTGATAGAGGAACCACTATCAGTCAAGAGAAGTATGTAAAGAATCTACTGAAGAAGTATGATCTCAGTGACTGTGCCTCAGTCAAAACTCCCATGGTACCCCCAAACAACCTTGGTCCTGATCTAACTGGTAAACCAGTAAATCAAACTCTCTTTAGAGGAATGATAGGATCACTAATGTATCTACTTGCATCAAGACCTAATATCCAATTCTCAGTATGTCTATGTGCCAGATATCAATCTGACCCAAGAGAATCTCATATCACTGCTGTGAAAAGGATATTCAGGTACCTGAAGGGCACTCCTAACCTTGGATTATACTATCCAAAGTGCTCAGGACTTGATCTCAAAGGATACTCAGACTCTGACTATGCTGGATGCAACATGGACAGAAAAAGCACCTCAGGCTCTTGCCAAATCCTTGGTGGGAAATTAGTCTGTTGGAGTGCTAAGAAGCAACAATCAGTTGCCTTATCCTCAGCTGAGGCTGAATATGTTGCAGCAGCTAGTTGTTGTGCAAATGTACTCTGGATGAAAAGTCAACTCAGTGACTATGGAATTCAGTATAAGATGGTACCCATCTTTTGTGATAACACAAGTGCAATTGCAATCTCAAACAACCCTGTTCTACATCAGAGAACAAAACACATTGATATCAGATATCACTTCATCAGGGACCATGTCATGAATGGTGACATTGAATTACACTTCATTCCTACTGAATATCAGTTGGCTGATATCTTCACCAAACCTTTGGATGAACCAACTTTCACAAGACTGAAAGCTGAATTAGGAATGTTGGGCATAGAGAATTAGTCCACTGATTGATTCCTACCAACTGAAGTGTAAATTCTTATAATCTCAGGTCCCTGACTCAATGTGTTCCTCAGTGAATTATTTCACTAATCCTCATCCTCAGGAACTAAAAACCCAAGTTCCTGAATCCTTGTCTCTCAGGAATCATTCCATATTCCTGAACCATCAGTGACTAGTCCCAAGTCCCTGAAATACCTTCACTGAATGAAAAATCATTCAGGACCCTGAAAAAGACATTAAATACTGACTTAAATGCTCTAAGTATCTAGTTAGTAAATGTCCGAGGTTGGTAACTGAACTTATATTTAATTCAAGAATATTTGTTCTTTTTGCCTTTCTGGCATACACCCAATGGGCCCCCACTTCCCAACTTGGCATTCAATGCCCTCTCTCACACAAAACACTGTGTGATGATGGAAACTCTGCAACTTCTCCTTTTGCAGAAACTACTCAACTGTTCACTCTGCCAATTGAGAAAAAAGAGGAAAAGTGGAGTGGTGGCATTTAATGCGGATCTCAAACATTTTATTCAAAATAACTTCCAATAAATATATTTTGATTAAATAAGATCACTCAAATACCAAAAATACCCCCATCTCCACTATCCTATAAATACCCATCTAAAAGAATACACACACACGTTTTTAGAAATTTATAAGCAAACTCTGCCCTTTTTATTTCTCAAACAAATTGTGTGTGTGTTCTTAGCATTAAGAAATATCCGACCATTTTTCCGACCTAAACCCGATCATAAAATGGCTTCCTCTAATGCTATTACCACCGCCCCAAATGTGAGCTTCACAATGGAGGGCGTGGACCTGACCAAAAACAATGTGGTTGGAAATTTCCATTACCCGCAGCAATATGCGGGTTACAAGGATGTAGTTAAGTATTTACAAAACTGCTTCCTTGCCACAGCCTTTACAACCACCCCAGAAGTCATCTATAATGACTATCTCAGGGAGTTTTGGTGTACCGCAACGGCTACTAGCCCTAAGGACACCAAAGAGTCTATCATCACTTTCACTGTGATGAATGGAACTAAGACTCTCTCCCTGAACTACAAGACCTTCATCATAGCCACTGGTCTTAACTTTGTTGAGAACTTTGAGGCTAACCCTACTGATCAGGAAATAAAAGCGGAAATGCTTTTCCTAGGGCCACATGATGTTAGGCGTCCTGGCGAGTCTCCTGAAGCCTTGTTGGCAAAGGCTCCAATAGTGAAGACATGGTTTCACCCTGTCTGGAGACTTATGATGACATTCATCATTCAGGTACTCGGAGGAAACAAATCCTCCACTGAGCAGTTGAACTCATCACAACAATTGATGATGTTCAGTCTCTTGGAGGGTAGAAAAATAGATATCGGAGGAATAATCTTCCGAGACCTCGTGTCAAAGCTCTCAGGGAAACATAGGCAAAGACATATGTCTTATCCTAGGTTCATTTCCTGTGTGCTTCAGGATCTTCTTGGTCCTGACTACTTAAGGTCTGACGATGAAGGTACAAAACCTGACATCTTGCATAAGACCAACTTTAGTAGTGACATTACTGAGGTACAACCGGTCGCCCTGACCACCTACATGTTAACGGTGATTCAGGGTGAAAATGTATGCTCACCAGTTCCTTCACCAACCAAGAAGGTGAAGAAGAAGAAAGGGAAAGGGGGACAATCCAGTAAGGTGGTTAGACCTAAACCACTCGTCACTGAGACTGTTGCCTCAGGCACCAAGAAAGTTGTTGTGACCTTGACCTCTCAGACTCCCATACAAGAGACCACTTTGGCCACAAAACAAACGCCACCGGAGGGTGCTGAGCAATCATCCTCAGTATCCTCGGGCAAACCCTTTCCAAATGTCCCTTCTGACAAAAACAAGTCAGATGGGTCAGGAGCATCCACCCACTCACATCCTAATGAAGGCACTGATAAATCACAATCAGAGCCTGAGGGAGTTCAGGGTTCTATATCCTCGGTGGAGCAGTACTACTCCACTGAGAAGGGGACCCATACCCACTCACATCCTGCTAACGTCCCTGAGCAATCACACTCAGGGTCTCAGGGAGTTCAGGACCCTAAATCCCCAAAAGGACAGACCAATCCTGAGGGGAAGGGGGTCCATACATCTTCACAAGGAGTGCCTCATGATTCCACTGAAAAACACCCATTAGTGGATGAAGGCGCTTAGGGGGACAAAGACTCGGAGGGATTTAAACCACCCGCCGATACGGAACCCAAACCCACCTCAGGCATTTTTGTTCTCTCAGGAACTGATTCTAAAAGTCAGGCTGGGAAAACCCCCCCAGTTATTATGACTAGTCAGGCTGGTCAAACCCCACCAGTTATTATGACAAAAGAATCAGGACCTGGCCACAACGAAGGTGAGCCCTCTTCTGAGGGGGAGCCGGATTTACTGAAGGCTCCTTCTCTGGCTGACTATAAAAATTTGTTGGCTGATGAGTCAGAGGAGGAGATAGATTTTGGTGATGATGAGATCCCTGATGCTGAGGAGGAAATGGAAACACAAGTAAGCCCTCCTCAGCCCTCTGAGAAACAACATTCTTCACCTCATCCTGATGATCAACCAACCAGCTCTTCATCAACCTCATCATCATCCTCAGGTGCTTCAACCACTCCCAAGTGGTTGCAAAAGTATGACAATGCTCATCCGGCTTCTGAAAGACAAATGGCAAGAGTCCTTCGCAAAGCCAACGAAGGTCTTTACAACTCTGTTGCGGATGAGCTATGGGATAAGCACACTGAAGTGGCATCCTCCTATGCTGACTTCAGGGCTTCCGTGGAAGAATCTCAGGCAAAGATTCTTCAGGCCGCCACCCTCACTGATAAACAACTTGGCGACCTAAACAAATCTGTAGATGACATAGCCACTGGACAGCATCAGGAACTGTCCAACATCCTCAAGGCTATAGAATCAGTACAAGAACATCTTGCAGATGATCCCACTTTTGTCACAAGATTGGATGCATACTTGGCCTCTCAGGCTAACACCTCCACCAGCATAACTGAGCTTCTAAAGCTCCTTCAGGGGGTAGATCTTCAAGGATTAAGGACACAGCAAGAGTCCATTTCTCAGGCTGTTAATACATCCAAGGAGCACCTGATCAAAATCTCCTCAGCCTTTGAGCAGCTCTCAACAACACATAATGAGCTGGTCAAACACTACACCACCCAAGTATCTGAACTCACCACCCACCAGAGGGAAATGGCTACCGAACTGAGTGCCGTGAAGAATGAGACTTCTGAAACAAAGTCTATGGTTTCCAACATTTTATCCATTCTTCAGGCCTCTCATACTCCCCAACCTCCTCAGTCAGCAGGTGTCTCCACTGAAGCTCCGCCATCTGCTGAGGGGGAGAAAATTGATGATCCTCCAATCCCTGATCCCAATTCTGCTTTAGTGACTGTCCCTGAGACATCCACCAGTCAACCTCCTCCCATTGACAAAGGGAAGAAAATCATGGTGACTGAAACAAACCCTCCTCCTGAATCACTCTTAGTCAAGGCTTCTTCTGAAAGACGTGCAGATCCTGATGCACCATTCTATGTTGATTTAGAGGATGGGAGAAGGGTCTATGGGACTCCTGATCAACTGGCTAAAATTTTACACCAAGAAGAGCTCAGGAAGGAAAGAGAGAAGGAACTGGTACTCAACAGGTCTGAAATCTCTAAGGTTGCCAAAGAAGTGATCAAGGAGTCTGAGCAGATGGACATCAAAGGGGACGAGTTTCTCAAGCTTCAGGCTGAAATCCTTAAGGAACACAACAAACAAGCCAAACTTAAGGAAGAAAAGAGGCAGAGGATTTATGAGAGGTATGTATGGCACATGACCAATACCAAAGGTGAAGGAAAAATAACTGACATCACCATTCACCCCACCAGACCTCTGAGCTTAACAATCCATAGAGGTCCAAGAAAGTCTGAACATCTTCCAACTGTCAAATTCTCAGACTATGGGTTAAGAGAATGGGATATGATGATGCCTATCCTAAGGAAGAAAACCGCAAGCAAGAATGCCCCAATCATCATCAAGTCACTGAGTGCTAAGTATGAGGAACTTGCAAGAGTGGCAAAGAGTCTGGGCATTAACCATGATGAGGCACTTGCTTCTCAGGGACTAACTATCCCTGAGTTTACTCAGAAGGTTGGGAAGAAAAGGAAAGCTGTAGCTATGGAGCCTGAACAATATATAGCTGCACTTCACTGCAATAGAGTTCCTCCTCAGGGAGTCAAATTCCGTCCCAACCTAGTCATTAAGGAACCTGAGTATGGCATCTTCTTTGTGGATGAGTTTGGTCAGGAAGCCTTTCAAATAATCTCTGACATCGACAAAGTAGAAACAACAACACTCCTTGCTTACAAACTGATGGCGCTTAATATCAGGAGACCTGAAAATGAGGAGTTTGTAAAGTTAATGGATCAGTTGATGAAAGAACGACCTGACAAAGAGGTGTTGATGTCAAAGAAGGCGAAGCTAGAACTCATGGGTCTTGTTGAGGAACCATGAGTATTTTGTACTTAGAATAATAGGACATGTAATGATATGAATAAATTGATGAATGTTTTGCTATATCAGTATCCTTGTTTATTTTCTAGTACATTCAGTATGAGCAGAAGACTTTAGCTCACTCATACTGATCAAAACACTTAGGAATAATTTATATCCAAATAGGGGGAGATTGTTGGGTTATGTAAAACCCAAGAATACGTTAAACATGATTTGGACACAAATTAACTAAGTGTTAAACTTAAACCGAGAACAATTCAAGTCACTGAGAGAACAGCCTCTCAGTGAGTCATCTTCAAGATGCTTAAGACGAATTCAAGAAGAAGGATTCACTTCTCAGGAAGGCGGTACTCCCTGAGTCGGACTTAAGCCAAAGAAGAAGATGATGGTTCAGTGAGTATTGGAAAAGAACTCACTGAACCCCAGTCTCCTCAATAACAAAGTGATTGAAGACTGAGGAACCATAGCCTGAAGAAAAGGCGGGAACGATAGGGAAAAGATCTGAGAAGATAAGAGTGTAAACCCAACACTCTTCTCTTGTCAGATCCAACCTTCCCTATTGCGGCTAAAAGTCATGGAGTGTCAGCCAACAACTCCCAAAGTCTTCTTGGCCCTTTCCTATTGGTTCTTGGAAATGACGATTACTATTTGTGATTGTCAGACACGCAACCTCAACAACTTGTATTATATTTAATCACTTATACTTAGATTACTTGTGTATAAATAGATCAGATGTGAGAGAAGTTAAAGTGTGCTTTGTATATTTAAAGTCTTGAACTTTTACAAAGAAACTTCTCTCCTACAAAGAGTATACAACTCACTGAGATAGCTCAGTGGGTATATTGTTACCACTCAAGCAAAACTTGAGTTTCGATAGGAGACACCCCATACCCTTGTCTATTCAATCCCAAGTGTTTGTTCTGCAAAACACTTGGGTATAGATTCTTGGAATTATTTCTAATAAGAATTTAAACGTTGAAAAATATTGTTGTTTTTATACTCACGTTTTATAACTGTTAGAATTAATCCTAAACATTGTATTAGTCATAACACGAAATAGATTAACTTTCTAGTTAACTCTAATCGTGTAAAGGGAACAGTTGACAAAATTGCTCGGGTGTCATTTGCGAACCAAAAGGTGGGATGTGTTGCGAGGAAGAATTTTAGTTTTGTGACGATGGTGTAAACGGATTCGGGGGTTCGAAGAAGAGTATTGTTGTTAGTTAGATTTGAGAAGGTTGGTAAAATACTCGTCATTTGGACTTTGAGGCATTTTTTGATTGTGATTTGAGATATCGAAAGTAATTTTTGTTGGTAGAGAGTTGTATGGAACTTCTTGTAAAAGTGGTGTGTTATTTATAGCGTGTAAATTGGTTTAAAAAAAATTCAAAAAAAAAAATAAACGGGCACTTTTTTTAAAATTGCAACGGATACATTTTTATTAAATACCAAACGATTAGATTTGAAAAAGTTTCTTTGTTGTATTCACTTCACTGCAATGAAAAGGGTGAACCGGCAAGGATTGTTGGTGTGGTGGCGAGCTGCAAAGAGGAATGGCGAGGAGGACATGTCAGAATGGCGAGAAGAAAAAATCACTACACCCCTTGCTCTTACTATGATTGTTAGCTACTACGTATATGCCTAAGGGGGTGTTTACTTTCTTTTTAGTGGAGAAGAAATGTGGGCTCAAAGCTTTAGTGCCTCTTAATTGGGAGATGCATTAAAGATTCTATCTCCTCTATAAAAGGCTAAATAAGAGTCTTATATTTAAGCACTTAATTTGGTAAACACCCCTAAGTTATATCTCATTATAACTCAAATTTTATCACAAGCCGAGGGTAAAACAGATGCAATATTAAATTTTCAAACACATCTTTCTTATATACTTCACTTCCTTAATTTAATGTGCAAGAGTAATTGTGCACAAAAGAATGTACGGTACAACTACTCTCAATGCAACAACTTAAAACCAGAAGATGAAGTGTTCTTATATCTATCTATATTCAGTCTTTTGCTTACCAACCATTCATTAGCTTTTCATATTAATGTGAGACCAGTTACAACCATGATCCAACTATAAATTGCCGCATTTGTTGTGTATGTGGAATGAAAAAGAAAAAATGGAATGGTGGCGTATAAAAAGGAATTATGATCAAAGACCATCGATGTAGGCATTATACACCACATCACCTGCATATCGATATGATCAAATATCATAGTACCACTGAGTCGATGTAGGTATTATCCACAAGACCAACGACCTCTTTATTACTTAAACATCAACATCCTATAATCCCAAATCTACCAATAAAATAATTTGATGTGGTGGCGGCAGACAGCGGTTATTGTATCAACCAGTGATACCAACGATGATCGTGGACGGCGGTTTCGATGGCAGCGACGACTAAGGGTTTCACGAATTGTATAATTCATTTAGGGTTTTCTTGATTCTTCTTATTGTTTCTTGATAAGATAAAAGAGATTAAATTTATTTTGTGGGTTTCTCATTTAATCTCTCAAGATTTATGTTTGTGTTGCGAATTGTGTTAATTGTGTAAATGTTTTGAGGGAAAAAATGTGTTGCAGGACTAGATGGAGGCGACAAATGTGGAAGATAACTAGAGGTGGCAAAACGGACGGGCACGGGCCACGGTTCAAACGGGCATGGGCTAAATGGGCACGGGCTAAACGGGCACGGGCAAAACGGGCGCATGTTATACGAATCGCTTTAGAAAAGACACAAAACGACGAAATAAATTTCTCAAACGTAACATCTCATTTATATTTAAAAAATTAAATATATTATATCTACTCCCTCCGTCCCAAAATTATTGTCCCGTTTTGACTTTTTCGGTCTTTCTTTCTCAACTTTGACTATAAATATTTTTGTTTGTGTTATACAATTTTTGATAAAAATTATACCAATGAAAATACATTTAAAACTCAATTCGTTCATATATTTTGTTTCAAGTATTATGTAATATAAACAAAAATTAAAAAGTAAAGAACAAAAAAGTTAAAAGGAGACAATAATTTTGTGACGGAGGGAGTATAAGTTTTTCTTTAAAAACAATTGTAATGTTCTCTAATTGAGAGAAAATATGTGCCCGTTTATGCCCATTTAACTTTTAATGCCCTTTATTTTTATTTTTTTTTTAATTTAAAGAGGGGGCTAAGAGTGCCCAAATCTTTTACAAATTTGTCCAAATTAGCCAATTCTTTTAATATTGTGCACAAATTACCACCTCTAAAGATAACTGTGAGAACCCTACAAAAAGTTTTATAAGACATACATTCAAACCACTATTATAGCCCAATCTAAGTGAAATACAAGTTAACTAGCCCAATGTTCAAATTCCTCATCCGAAGTAAAGTCAATATTTTATTTAAGCATTTCAATAATATAAAAGTATATATATCTACGTCAAAAAAAACATAACACTAAAAAAAAAAAAAAAAAAAAAAAAAAAAAAAAAAAAAGACCCGTGCATTACACGTTTGCTCGAACCCATTTGTAGATTTTTAACATAAGAAAAAGTTCAATAGTTTATTGGCAAAAAAAACGGTGCAACGCAGGACACACAAGATTAAAAAACAATGAAAAGCAAACTATCAGCTTAAACACACGAAGAATAATCAAACCCAAAATAGATATCACATCAATTGCAATGTTATCGAAACATGTTATTTACTCAAAGTAGATTGTTTTTTAATTTATAAGTTATACATTGTTGTATATTTTAGCCTCTCCTTCACGTTAACAACTCAACAATTTACTCAAACATTACGCAATCAACATTTAGATACAATTCGTGCAACGCACGGGTTCGTCCTGCCTCGTAAAAATAATTATTGTAGCTAGGGTTTGTATTTTGTCATTATGTAGTTTTAAATGGGTTTTGCTAATGTTTGTTGATATTTTTCTGGCTCAGAAGTAAGAAATGGTAATGGTTGGGCTTGTTATTAACATAATATAGACCAACATGAATGAAAGAGACATACAGCCCAACTAATGTGATAAAGCCATACATTCCATCTAGAGTGATACAGGTTAACTTTTTTGATGAAATGCGTAATTGAGTTTTTATTTGTTTGTAGCTAGTGTTTACATTGAATGTGTATTTACAAATAGTAACAAGTATGGCGGCCGGCCGGCTGCGTTGCGGCCTGGCGGGTTTTTTTTTCGTCGTATTTATAGTATGAAACCGTTGTGTGTTTATATTTTTTTCAGGCATGTGTAAGCCTTGCTGGCAACTTTTGTGTTACCAGGCTATATGCCTTCGGTGTATGCATTGACTAACCGTTGGCCAATCTTGTGTCTGCTGTTTGAGAGAAACTGTAATACAAATCTAATAATGGCTATGGCAAAACAATCTATACTGATAAAAATTGGTGTTAACTTTAAAAAGGTTAAAATAAATATCATTAATTAAAACATACATTAAATTAAAGCATAAAAATAAAAGGCTAGTATATATCCTCCCGCATTTCATTATGCCTCACATATATATCCTCCAAAAAAACTTCGTACTAAAGACAACAAAAAAGAACAAATACCAACAACAAAAGGTTCCGGTTGAAATTTTCAAGACATAAGGACTGCTACCTCTGTTAACAGACTTATCGATCTCAGTGGCTAAAGATGTCATTGTAAACATCTGATTGTAGCCTCTAATATTTTCCATTAAATGGCTGTCAGTGAATAACTGGTTTATATATTCTGGCTAGTCATCGTGCGTAGGCAGGTGGACTCAGGCCCTATTGCAACAGTTGTGATATTTTGGATGCAGTCGTGAAGCTGTCGTGATCCTTTCATTGCACCAGAAAAGAGTATTGCAATACTGACATTTCTGATTGCAGTGGGCCATATATACGTATGTGCTTGGAGGCCCTACATATAGAAGATGAGTTCATGAAAAAATGGAAGAAACACATTAACTGAATAAGGTAAAAATAATCAACAATGTACAAACCTTGGCTGAGACGTGGTCTTCTATTTGGTGGCACATCTGTGTGGTATTGTGCACTCGATCCAAAGTGTGCTGAAAAATGTAACATAAGGAACCATAGTTTCAGTATATGCAGTCCAAATAGGTCAAAGAATGTTTCGACAAATACCATTAACAAAACATTCAAGCATGAAACCTTGTCGATTATACTCACAGACTATGAAAATTATGAATGAGAGTCTTTTGCGGGTATAAAATTGCTGTCACCTGCCAATTTCCTGCCAAAAAAATGTGGCCTTCTCCAGCCGAAAGTATGTGAGGATTTTATGCTAACGAATACACAAAGGGTATTAGTCCTTTATAATGTGTATGAGATACTACGAGTGAATATGCTCAAATATGCGGAATCTACTTGAGCACACTTAGAAGAAGACAAGCGGGTTTGATATTTGGAACAATGATGAGTATAATGGATAATGAACAAAGATAGTATGAAACCAAACGATTCAATATTATTTAATAAATAATACGAGTGATCTTCAAATCACTATGGTTACAAATAACCTTGAATCTATTACAAAGAGAACACTTTTCTTATGACTAAGATTTTCACTAAGTTGTTCTACTTGGATGTGTGTTGCATGCGTATCTTTATGTCTTACTTACACACTCTTTCTATCTAATATAAATAATACTATACACTTGAGTATTGAGTGTGTAAGTATCATAACTTGTATTATTTCTTTTGCACCATACCTAATATCTCCTTTTTATAATTCCAAGGGAGATATATACAAGTTAAGTATCTACCAACTGTTCTTGACTTAATCGGCACAGAAAACCATATTAGCGCAAAGTCAAACACGTCAGACATCCACTAAGCAGTACCTTCTTTTGCACCAGCAGTACTAACTTAAGTTAGTACTGCTAGTTATAACTTGATCAGACTTCAACAATACACCAGCAGTAGAATGAATGCACTAGCAGTAGGATTTGTTGAACGAGCAGTAGTATCTGACTTAGAATATTTTCCTCATCTTTTCAGCAACACCAACAGTAGAATCCATACTTAGACTTTGATAGATTGTTCTGTTGAATATAATTCCCAACAATCCTCCCCTAAACTTGTGATTTCTCTGTAAATCAACAAGTTTCTTCAATTATATTTCAACTTTGATGATGAAGGGATTCTTTCAAACACTCATCTCTCAGCAAGCCATGCAAGTGATGAACAAACATAGTGAACTGAAATTGAAACTGAAAGAGTCAAAATCTTATCTTCTTGCCTCCCCTGAAGTAGAACTTTCTTCATTTGAAAATCAACAATAGAAGAAGAGAGATGTATTCCCAGCATCCATCAACTGAAATTGGAGCTTGTTCTCATTATTGGCTGAATAATAAGACATGTTGGATTCTCAAAAAGCTGACTGCAGCAAATGATGATGCTTTTAGTAAACTCATGCACTTTTGAACCATGATCAATTTGTCTTTCCTCCCCTGATTCTGAGCATATACATCCACAATCTTTCATCCTCCCCTGTTTGGAAGATCCCTTAGCATCATCTGAACCTGACTTCTTTTATTGTCGTCTGAGATCATCTTCTAATTTGTTCACCTTATCAGACAATCATGTACATGTATCCATCAATTCTTTGAGTTGCATTCTGTCCTCATCACTTCCAGATGTGTTACCTTCTGAGAGAGGTGAATCATGGGACATTGACTCATAATTCATCCTAAGATGAGTTGCTGAGCCTGTAAAACCCAGAAATTGTGAACACGTAAAATACCCAGAATACCCTTTGATCTCAAATTCATAAAAGACGTTTAAACGCATTAAAACATTTCATTCCGAATATAACATAAGCATTTAACCGTTAAAAATTTAAAGAATAAAAAAAAAATAAAGACTTATGATAAACGAAATGTTACATAATTATATATCATCACACGCCTAATTATACCACAACCGAATCTTCATTCTTATGTACAAATGGTGTAACATTATGTTAAATATACTATCATTGAATGTGTCCTCCATCGTACCCCATAAATTAAGTAAACTTCATATCGTTTTTTTTAAAACCCTTAACACCTTATTGTTTACCAAATCATGCGCTCACTAGCTGTCAATCAAATCCCATAATGTTAGTATGTTTCCTAATTTGAGAATCTACCTTCTCACATTTTGCTTTATACGTATTCATGCGCACATAAATTTATTTATTTAGTTGCCAAATTTTCTCAAACAAACCCAAAAACCTTCAACCACACTTTGGCGGCTGCTACTTCCATTCTCTTTTTTTTCCTTACTGTTCGATTCAAGACAAAGAAAAAGAGGCTCTCTTGGTGGCTCCTACTTGGTGATTAGATGTGGACTGTTTCTGATTCGAGCAAAGGTGTGGTCTTGAGGTTTCTTGTTCTCCTTCCCATCCGTCTAATCATTCTTGAGGTATCACCCTTTTGATCTCGTTTTCATCTCGTCCAAATCACATGAAACACTAAATATTATAACCTAAAAACGAGCCTAATTACATCAGATAGGTATACCAAATGAAAGGTTATATCGAGCGCATAAAATAATGATTTTTTGTCGTTATAAGGAGAATTATTTGAGTCGATATATACTGATTTAGGCTGCTCTTGAAATCAGTTTTGAGGCTAACTAATCTGTGATAAAAGCGTGCACTATAATCACGTGTGAACAAAGAGATACTAGACTTTAATACAAGATATATAGAGCTCATGTATGTGTTAATTAGAAGGGCACATGGTCTGTCTTTTAAATCAGTTTATTTGCATGGAAATCAAATCAGTTTGGTCACATGAAATACTAATATTGTATCCTAAAATGAGCTAATGATCGACCTATATCATTAACGAATGAAAGCTTATAATAAATACGTGAAATATCAGAACCTCACATGTGTAGTCTTGGGTTTTCATTGCTAAGAAATACATGTTTATTTATATTTATGTGCGACTATTCGAACTGGTAGTATGAATGTTAAAATGAATCTATATTGTGCATGTACTAGCGAGCCATAAGGTATATATAAGAAGGCTTATAAACTGTTGAATAGAATGTGTAATATGATGAGGACATGTCGAATTAATTAACGGAGATATTGTTGTGTGATGTGTAGCGCATAACATAGAATGGCTGCATGCGTTTTCATGAGGTAAAAATGGGTCGAAGTGTGTGAGTTGTGTGGTTTGAGTCTCAGTAAAAATGGGTTAGATAATGGAGTTCCTAGTTGGTCATATGTTGGTGTCGAACTGTGGGAAAACAAGAGGGTCAAATGTGGTTCAAAGATGAGTGGTGTCAGGGTGGTCTTGGGTCACGTTAAAACGGGTCGTTGTGGTTGTTGAACGTGTGGTTCATAGGTGTGATTTTGTGTCGAGTTTAGTGGTGTTAAAATGGGTGAGTCAAGATGGGTTCGAGTAGGTCGAATATGGGTTATTATGGCTTGTGTGGTGTCGTTAAAAAGGGGTCAAGAAAAAAGGGACTTGGATGTCGATTTGATTAGTGTGAAATTGCGTGATAATGTGTAAAGTGAAATTTATTCACGTATGGAAATTTTATAAAATAGGTAAATTACAAACAAGGCCCTCAACGTTAATAAAATGACAAGTGTAATCCTAAATTACTAAAAGTTGGCATATTACACTCTAAACTACAATATTTAGCATATAAAGTCTTAAAGTTATTAAATTGGCATAATTAACCCTAAACTATTGTAATTATCATTTTTAACTCTTAAATATTATTAATTGTCAATTATAACCTTAAGGTATTAAATTACTATTTTGGGAGACTTTCTAAAAATAGAACGCTACTAAATATAGCAAGTTACTAAAAATAGAATGTTTCTAAAAGTGGAAAGAAACCATAAATGGAAACCTTAATAACTATAAGTGGTAAACTTTAAAAAAAAAAAAAAAAAAAGAGTTTATGAGTAATATGAGATCGTTAATTTGTATAGGTTCGGTGAAGAAGGAGTGATTCCCTATTTCCAGTGCTTCTTTATTTTGATTGTATGATTCGCATAAGGTACAGATATTCTACCCTTTTTCAGTAAGGGTGTCTTTTTTCTCATGATTCATTGATCTTGATTCGTTTTAAGATTCCCTAAGCCACTTCTATGTTTCCCTACACTTTAGTTCCTTTGTTTGACTCATTTTGACTTTGACATTCAATATGACCATTTTGCTTTGAGCCTCTATGATGATCCATTCGATATTCGTTCGCACCTTGTGATATTAGTATTCGAAACACTTGATACTTCGAGGGTTCATTTGATTTTGGTAACTAGATGTGAAAACCTTTTTAATTATAACATGGAAATGTTTTGAGGAAAACTATTTTTAAAATGATGTTTATGAAATATGCAATACCACATTTATTTGGAATCTTACTAAACTTTTATGAAAATTCCTTTTAAAGACTACTTTTGTGAAAACAGTTAATAAGATCACTTTTAAGAAAACCATTTGATAAAGATTTCCTTAAATGAACCATTTGATTATGAACCTTTTATCAGTTCGTTTGGACTCATTTGACATAGATATGGGATATGAACCTTTGGCATTTGAACCTTTGATATGAACCTTTGATATTGGACTTTGATATTGATTTGATGACTTAGACTATTTGAACCTTTGTAATGATTTGGACCTTTGACCCTTCAGTTTGATACCCGAGCCAAATTTGTTTCCTAGCCATGAAGGTAACATGGCCATGTCATTGATGCACCAATGGCATGACTCTAGTGTGTATTTGAGTGATGTTACACACCATCCCCATTTGCTACTACATGCGCGCTTTATTATTTATATTGGCCAGGATTATTTGTTTGGGGGCGTATGGATGCATCCTAGATTTGTTTTGTTTCGAGGGATATATCATGATTTGATTTGGTGACTGATGATGGGTGCAATCCACGTCTTTCACAAGTTCGGGAGCTAGCTACTCCATTTGAAGAATGAGGACACCCCTCATATTATCTGATTATCTGAGAGGTCTCCCCTCTATATGATTTTGAGGATATGGTTACTATATTTGATTTGTTTGGGCTCGTGGTGGATTACTGACCTTCTCTTTTTCCTTTCTTACCTTGTACCTTTGTCTATACCTTATGTTATTCCATTGCACTATACCATATATGTTCGTTTCCTTTTGCTTTCGTTTTCGTTTATATATATCTGTTCACTGGGCTTTTTAAGCTCAGCCGCATTTCTTTCCCTGCGGCAGGTTTTAGTTGGAAGCTGGGTATGAGTGAAGAGACTTTTGGACTTAGAAGACTTGATAGTTATTCTGAATTAGAGTTGATTAGAAGATATTATATTTTTAGAATTTGTATTCGCATTTGTAACCTTGTAATTTCAGTATTTCATTTGTAACCTTTGAGATTCCTTGTATTACTGTAATGTATGCTTTGTTTTGATCTGATATGAAACCATTAGTGTGACATCTTTGCCCTTGTCGGGTTGGGGTGTTACAATTATGGTATCAGAGAGACAGGCTGCGATTTCGTAATACATTTACCCTTGACCTGTGTAAGTTAGGACTACTAAGCTTTTCCTGTAGGCACTCGTAAGACAACCGTTGAAAAATTGCTTTAAGATTTCCCTATAGGAACGTAAGTTTTGACCAGTGAGGAATGGGTAGACTATAAGGCATTCGTTTAAGTATCTTTGCTTCCGCATCACTCTGATTCGTGCCTTGCTTTTGGTTAGATCCTGTTGATATCACTTTTGGAAAGCAAAAGCTTATGTTTTGCAACACCTAAGATTTGAACCTGATTAAATCTTGAAGGCATTGAGAATTTCATAATAATTGGCAGACACTATTTGATCCTTATCTTCAGATCCCTTTTGTTAATCATTTTGATAAAGACCCGCATTTCACTATGATTCTTTTGTTAATCACTTTGACGCCTCTTCAGGCATTTCGAGAACCTCCATGGCGATGACGTACTGGATATGTTTTGTTATTTGTCTCTTGCTTTTGATAAGTATCTATGAATCTTCCGACACTATTTGATTTCGTTTTACCCATCTCTGTCCCTATGAGAAGTCTCGTGGTGTGTAACCATGAGTATAAGAATGTTTTCTTCCTCACTTTTTAATGATAAAGCTTTGATTTGCGAACCGTCTTTCTTTGGATAGTTAACTTCGATTTTATTCTGACAAGGAATTTGTTGAGTGATCAGTCGAATATTGACAACTACCCTCCTATATCTCACCTTTAACGTTTGCAACAAATTTTGAACTCCCTACCATGATTACCGATTGTTAAACGTTCGCTATTACTCTGGAGACTCGTGTGTTACTTTCTCGGTTATAAAGTTTTCTTAGAAACCATTTCGTACACCAATGAATGAACCTTATCTTAGAAGCTATTTGGCACTTTGAGTCGTCTGAGCATGAACCTTGTATTGAACGTTATTTGGCACCCTGCGTTTTCTGAATATGATTCCTGGTAGAACCACCAAAATTTTTCCATCGGAGCGTGAAGTAGGATTTGACATGATACCGAGAGATTTCTAGTCACTAAACGAAGATGCCTTTCGGATCATACCAATTGATTGGAGCAACCGGGAAGAGCAGCAACCGAAGACCAGGAAGTGAGTTTACTTAAGTGTATTTTCTGGGCGTGTTTTAGTTTCGTTCGCGATTATGAAGGATGATGACTGGAGATATGTATCGATTACAGGAAGCTGAATCGTAATACTGTTAGGAACCAATATTCCTCCACCCTGAAATGACTATGTGGTTGTTTAAATTCAGAGCACGAAGTTTCCTTCTGATGAATTGAGTCTATTCTTGGAATCGACCCCCATATTCGTAAACGACTACTATGACGGTTAGTGACGCTAATGGTATTAGCTAAAGCTCTGACTGTTTCGTGAATTTGATAAATGATGTTTTCTCGTAAGTACTTGGGCAAATGGTCATTGTATGACTTAATGGTACATTCGGAGACGAGGAAGAGCATGAAAATCATTTTTGCACCTTGTTAGAAATTTGACGATCATTTGTGCATTCTGGGAGATGGATATTTGTTGAGACAACGGTGTTCTTTGCCTGACCTGGAGTTAACAACAACGGAGGCTACCCTGAAGAGTGAAGACATTCCTTTCAATGCAGAAGGGTGGGCAGTGCAGAAGATCTAGTCAAGATGTCGAACCTGGAGCTGATGAATACGTACAGTCTCATTTCCCTATTCATCTTGGTTGTACTAAGATGAATTGAGAGCGGAAGCAGACTGGATGATGAAGAGATTTAAAGATCGTGCCAGAAAGCCACAACACTCCATCACATTCCAAGAAGAACTGCAGGAGGCTCAATGAACCAGACACAAGTTCCTGATTTTGGTTTCACTTCCCGATTGATGGACAGACGAAGACAGATTAACCGGACTTGAAGAGATTGGAGGTGTTGAATAAGCGGAATTTTGAAACAGACCCTTCATGTTTGGAAGATTAGATTTTATGAAAGCCGAAGTTCTTGACGATTAAATTTTATTTCCGTTGAATCTCTTAAGTTTCGTGATGAAGTAATAAGACCCTCTAATGATTTGAGTTCCCTAGAAGCATTTCAGTTCGTGTTTATTTTTCGTATGTTCAGTGATGGCTTTGTTTTGAGGGATTTTGACGAATTGTGGAAGATATGATGCTGGTGACGGCGTACCTCACTTCAATTTGGCTATCTGGGATTTTGATACTCGTACGAATAGTTTTGTTTTTTTTTTACTTTGGCATTCGATTTTGGTTGACCTTTGATGACTATAGAAGTACTAGGTGGATTAAGATAGGTGGTTTTGTTCACGAATTGAGATAAAGTATGACCATCATGAGGGCATATTTATATGATGTCAGTATTATGACGTCTGGCCAACGTGATAATACTTACATCATATAACGTGCACTTATTGTGATCATAGGATATCTTGAGGAGTGCCTTAGAGAAGCCCTAGATTTCTGTTATCTGTTGGCGACTATCTGCGAATAGTAAGACTTTAGGTTCTTTCAACCTATACGTTTGATCTGCCCTATCGCCGTACGATTTGATATGTTTGGATCCTCGAGATATGTTTGCTGACCTCTGTACTCCCGATAAGAATCTTAGGTCTTGTTGTAGAGCTTTCTGCCGTTTGATGTTATCAAACAATCTGTTTTCTGTCTGTATAGATTCGATCTGTTACACCTATGTTTTGCTATATATACGTCTCACATTCGATGAATCTGTTCATGATGATCTGTTATGAATTAAGATATGAGATTTTGGATTCTGAGAAAACAAGACCTGTCTGTGTATGAGAATACCTTTAAAAGGTTATATTGAAGACGAGACTATTTGAAAATCAGAAGAGTTAAGCATATTTATCACCCTTATATTTCTGCGATTCGGTACGTTCTCATCTGATTTGCCTAATCAAATTCCACAGACGATATATCCGTCAAATCCTACGTATTCCTTGTATCTCTTCGGAGAGAATACGATTATCGTCTGTTACGTTTGATATATTATTCTTTTGATCCGGATTCAGTATGGTATGTCTTTTCTGAGGAAGCCGAAGCTATTTTGATCAACAAGATAGAGTCATGAGAAACTAGTCATTCACATTTCCGTTCACGGTCCGTTATGTTTTTCGTTTCGTTTCACTTCAATTTTCGAGGACGGAAATTTTATTTTAGAGGGGAAGAGTTGTAAAACCCAGAAATTGTGAACACGTAAAATACCCAGAATACCCTTTGATCTCAAATTCATAAAAGACGTTTAACGCATTAAAACATTTCATTCCGAATATAACCTAAGCATTTAACCGTTAATAATTTAAAGAATAAAAAAAAATAATAATAAAGACTTATGATAAACGAAATGTTACATAATTATATTTCATCACACGCCTAATTATACCACAACCGAATCTTCATTCTTATGTACAAATGGTGTAACATTATGTTAAATATACTATCATTGAATGTGTCCTCCATCGTACCCCATAAATTAAGTAAACTTCATATCGTTTTTTTTAAAACCCTTCACACCTTATTGTTTACCAAATCATGCGCTCACTAGCTGTCAATCAAATCCCATAATGTTAGTATGTTTCCTAATTTGAGAATCTACCTTCTCACATTTTGCTTTATACGTATTCATGCGCACATAAATTTATTTATTTAGTTGCCAAATTTTCTCAAACAAACCCTAAAACCTTCAACCACACTTTGGCGGCTGCTACTTCCATTCTCTTTTTTTTCCTTACTGTTCGATTCAAGATAAAGCAAAAGAGGCTCTCTTGGTGGCTCCTACTTGGTGATTAGATGTGGACTGATTCTGATTCGAGCAAAGGTGTGGTCTTGAGGTTTCTTGTTCTCCTTCCCATCCGTCTAATCATTCTTGAGGTATCACCCTTTTGCTCTCGTTTTCATCTCGTCCAAATCACATGAAACACTAAATATTATAACCTAAAAACGAGCCTAATTACATCAGATAGGTATACCAAATGAAAGGTTATATCGAGCGCATAAAATAATGATTTTTTGTTGTTATAAGGAGAATTATTTGAGTCGATATATACTGATTTAGGCTGCTCTTGAAATCAGTTTTGAGGCTAACTAATCTGTGATAAAAGCGTGCACTATAATCACGTGTGAACAAAGAGATACTAGACTTTAATACAAGATATATAGAGCTCATGTATGTGTTAATTAGAAGGGCACATGGTCTGTCTTTTAAATCAGTTTATTTGCATGGAAATCAAATCAGTTTGGTCACATGAAATACTAATATTGTATCCTAAAATGAGCTAATGATCGACCTATATCATTAACGAATGAAAGCTTATAATAAATACGTGAAATATCAGAACCTCACATGTGTAGTCTTGGGTTTTCATTGCTAAGAAATACATGTTAATTTATATTTGTGTGTGACTATTCGAACCGGTAGTATGAACGTTAAAATGAATCTATATTGTGCATGTACTAGCGAGCCATAAGGTATATATAAGAAGGCTTATAAACTGTTGAATAGAATGTGTAATATGATGAGGACATGTCGAATTAATTAACGGAGATATTGTTGTGTGATGTGTAGCGCATAACATAGAATGGCTGCATGCGTTTTCATGCGGTAAAAATGGGTCGAAGTGTGTGAGTTGTGTGGGTTGAGTCTCAGTAAAAATGGGTTAGATAATGGAGTTCCTAGTTGGTCATATGTTGGTGTCGAACTGTGGGAAAACAAGAGGGTCAAATGTGGTTCAAAGATGAGTGGTGTCAGGGTGGTTTTGGGTCACGTTAAAACGGGTCGTTGTGGTTGTTGAACGTGTGGTTCATAGGTGTGATTTTGTGTCGAGTTTAGTGGTGTTAAAATGGGTGAGTCAAGATGGGTTCGAGTAGGTCGAATATGGGTTATTATGGCTTGTGTGGTGTCGTTAAAAAGGGGTCACGAAAAAAGGGACTTGGGTGTCGATTTGATTAGTGTGAAATTGCGTGATAATGTGTAAAGTGAAATTTATTCACGTATGGAAATTTTATAAAATAGGTAAATTACAAACAAGGCCCTCAACGTTAATAAAATGACAAGTGTAATCCTAAATTACTAAAAGTTGGCATATTACACTCTAAACTACAATATTTAGCATATAAAGTCTTAAAGTTATTAAATTGGCATAATTAACCCTAAACTATTGTAATTATCATTTTTAACTCTTAAATATTATTAATTGTCAATTATAACCTTAAGGTATTAAATTACTATTTTGGGAGACTTTCTAAAAATAGAACGCTACTAAATATAGCAAGTTACTAAAAATAGAATGTTTCTAAAAGTGGAAAGAAACCATAAATGGAAACCTTAATAACTATAAGTGGTAAACTTTAAAAAAAATGAGTTTATGAGTAATATGAGATCATTAATTTGTATAGGTTCGGTGAAGAAGGAGTGATTCCCTATTTCCAGTGCTTCTTTATTTTGATTGTCTGATTCGCATAAGGTACAGATATTCTACCCTTTTTCAGTAATGGTGTCTTCTTTCTCATGATTCATTGATCTTGATTCGTTTTAAGATTCCCTAAGCCACTGCTATGTTTCTCTACACTTTAGTTCGTTTGTTTAACTCATTTTGACTTTGACGTTCAATATGACCATTTTGCTTTGAGCCTCTATGATGATCCATTCGATATTCGTTCGCACCTTGTGATATTAGTATTCGAAACACTTGATACTTCGAGGGTTCATTTGATTTTGGTAACTAGATGTGAAAACCTTTTTAATTATAACATGGAAATGTTTTGAGGAAAACTATTTTTAAAATGATGTTTATGAAATATGCAATACCACATTTATTTGGAATCTTACTAAACTTTTATGAAAATTCCTTTTAAAGACTACTTTTGTGAAAACAGTTAATAAGATCACTTTTATGAAAACCATTTGATAAAGATTTCTTTAAATGAACCATTTGATTATGAACCTTTTATCAGTTCGTTTGGACTCATTTGACATAGATATGGGATATGAACCTTTGGCATTTGAACCTTTGATATGAACCTTTGATATTGGACTTTGATATTGATTTGATGACTTAGACTATTTGAACCTTTGTAATGATTTGGACCTTTGACCCTTCAGTTTGATACCCGAGCCAAATTTGTTTCCTAGCCATGAAGGTAACATGGCCATGTCATTGATGCACCAATGGCATGACTCTAGTGTGTATTTGAGTGATGTTACACACCGTCCCCATTTGCTACTAAATGCGCGCTTTATTATTTATATTGGCCAGGATTATTTGTTTGGGGGGCGTATGGATGCATCCTAGATTTGTTTTGTTTCGAGGGATATATCATGATTTGATTTGGTGACTGATGATGGGTGCAATCCACGTCTTTCACAAGTTCGGGAGCTAGCTACTCCATTTGAAGAATGAGGACACCCCTCATATTATCTGATTATCTGAGAGGTCTCCCCTCTATATGATTTTGAGGATATGGTTACTATATTTGATTTGTTTGGGCTCGTGGTGGATTACTGACCTTCTCTTTTTCCTTTCTTACCTTGTACCTTTGTCTATACCTTATGTTATTCCATTGCACTATACCATATATGTTCGTTTCCTTTTGCTTTCGTTTTCGTTTATATATATCTGTTCACTGGGCTTTTTAAGCTCAGCCGCATTTCTTTCCCTGCGGCAGGTTTTAGTTGGAAGCTGGGTATGAGTGAAGAGACTTTTGGACTTAGAAGACTTGATAGTTATTCTGAATTAGAGTTGATTAGAAGATATTATATTTTTAGAATTTGTATTCGCATTTGTAACCTTGTAATTTCAGTATTTCATTTGTAACCTTTGAGATTCCTTGTATTACTGTAATGTATGCTTTGTTTTGATCTGATATGAAACCATTAGTGTGACATCTTTGCCCTTGTCGGGTTGGGGTGTTACAGAGCCATTCTGAGAATGAAGCATACTGTCAAAATTTGTGCTACCTCCCCATCATACCCTGTTGAAGCTATTTTCATATTTGAAAAGAGATTTTGAAAAAGCTTTGGGTTAAAAAGAACTGTTTTGTGAGGAAGCAGTGGAGAAAATTTTCAAAGAGCAGTACAAAGATTTGATCAATCAGTACAAACTGTTTATGAAAAACATTTTCAAAGGAGCAGTATAAACTTAATTTTGGATTTGAAAACATCACTGCCCACTTATAGTTTTTAGCAAACTATCAGCTATCAACGGATTTGAGATGTCTTTACCAATAGTCGTTTGCTTTGGACTAGTCAACTCTTTACTGTAAAGTATGGTGAGATTGAAAACCATATAGTTTTTGGTAACTATCAACCACAAGCGGATTTGAGATGTCTTTACCAATAGCCGTTTGCTTTGGACTAGTTGGTTCTTGATGTGGATTAGACATGGTGAACCAAATACCATTTGTTGTGTGAAAAGATCTTCACACTTCAAACTAAAAATCCAATCAGTTTGCTTAATCATCCTGCAATTTGTTAGACCAAAACCAAAGAAAACACAAGACAAAGCATCTTCTTATTATTTGAATGAAGTTATGACTAACAGTATGAATAATCAAACTAAATTAGTACTATCAGTATAAACTTTGAAAGAGCAGTACTAATTTTCAATCTAGCAGTACAAATCCAATTATATACAAAACCACACATTTTGAAAACATTTAAGGATTAAGCATCCCAATACTTGCAATTAAGTATTGAAATCTGCCTACATCAAAGGCTTTTGTGAGAAGATCTGCAAAGTTTTGATCAGAATCAATTTTAACAACTTGAATTAATTTCTTCTCATTGCAATCTCTTATAAAATGATGCCTAATTTCTATGTGTTTTGTTTTAGAGTGATGCACTGGATTTTTAATGATGCAAATTGTACTACTGTTATCAATATAAATGACAGTGTTCATGAAATTGTACCCATAGTCAAAAAGTTGATTTTGAATCCAAAGCACTTGACCACAGCCACTTGCAGCAGCTACATATTCAGCTTCTGTTGTTGAAGTTGCTACAACTGTTTGCTTCTTACACTGCCATGAGATGAGTCTGCATCCAATGAATTGACATCCTCCAGTTGTTGATTTTCTGTCCAAGCTTGCACCAGCATAATCACTGTCTGAAAATGCTATCAGATCAAAAGGTGATTCCCTTGGATACCATAAGCCCAATTTAGGTTGACCCTTAAGATATCTGAAGATCCTCTTGACTGCTGTTAGGTGGGAAACTTTGGGAGTCACTTGAAATCTTGCACAAGCACATACAGCAAACATGATATCAGGTCTTGATGATTTAAGATACATTAAGGATCCTATCATAGATCTGTATGTGTGCACATCCACACATTCTCCATCAGCATCCTTGAGTAATGGTTTGTCTGGATCAATTGGAGTGCTCACCACTTTTGCATCAACAAACTGAAACTTCATTAGGATCTCTGCTACATATTTATCTTAGCTGATAAATATGCCTTCACTTGATTGTTTGACTTGTAGACCCAAAAAGAAAGTAAGTTCCCCCATGGAACTCATTTGAAACTTATCATGCATAAGTTTCTCAAACTCTACACACATTTCCTTCCTTGTAGATCCAAAGATAATGTCATCAACATACACCTGTACTAGCAAGATATCCTCCTTATCCTTCTTGATGAACAATGTCTGATCAATCTTGCCTCTTTGGAATCCATGTTCAAGCAAATAGGAAGCCAATGTCTCATACCATGCCCTTGGTGCTTGGTGTAGACCATACAGAGCCTTCACAACTTTGTAAACTTTGTCAGGATGATCTGGATCAATAAAACCTGGAGGTTGTGACACATACACCTCCTCTTCTATAGTACCATACAAAAAGGCACTCTTGACATCCATTTGATAAACTCTGAAGCCCATGAATGAAGCATAAGCTAAGAAAAGCCTAATTGCCTCAATTCTTGCTACTGGAGTAAAAACCTCTTCATAGTCTATACCCTCTTCCTGTGTGTATCCTTGGGCTACAATTCTAGCCTTGTTTCTTATTACAATGCCCCTTTCATCCCTTTTATTCCTGAAAACCCATTTGGCTTCAATTACCCTTACACCCTTGGGTAAATCCACTAGCACCCATACTTTCTGAATTTTAAATTGGAGAAGCTCTTCTTGCATAGCTTCTACCCAGCTTGAATCATCTAAGGCTTTGAGCACATTTTTGGGTTCTGCTTGAGAGAGGAAACATGAAAATAAGCAAGAGTTTGCATCTTCATGCTGTTTCGTTGAATAAAGAGCATCTAGAAGCCCTTGTTGGTCTGAAGATTGAAGTTGCTTCCTTGTCTTCACACTAGATTGCATATTACCAATTACATTGTACAGGGAGTGGACTTTGTGAATCCTTGTGTGTGGTGTAGTAGGAACTTGATAGTTATGAGGGAGATTGCCAAGATCCACCTCATCTTTTGAGAAATCCATTGTATCAGTATCTGATGGGCCAGCAGTGGAAACATTTGGCCTAGCAGTACCTTGCTCTGTCTCAGCAGTATGAAATGTTGGCACAGCAGGAGGAATAATGATTGTACTACTGACTTGATTCTCTTGTTCCTTTGTTCCATCTACATTGTTTTCACACTCAACACCTTCTTTAGCATGATCAGAAGAAGGTTCACCATTCATTGAAGTTGAATCCACACTTGTCCATATTGGCATCAACACATAATCTTGATCCTTTTCTTTACCCAGGCCTGCTTCATTTGTTGCCTCATCAGATTGTGAACCTGCAAAATCATTAGTTCTTGCAACAACAGGCACATAGTTCATTGATTAGGTTAGAGACTCAAGATCAAACAACCATTTTGGACCATCACCTGCTACATTAGATTTGTTCTCTAAAAATTCTACATGCAGGTTTTCTTCAACTTTCCTAGTTCTTGTGTTGTATACTCTAAATGCTTTGCTATTGAGAGAGTAACCAACCAAGAATCCTTCATCTGCTTTGCCATCAAACTTGCCTAGATGGTCTAAGGTATTCACAATGGTCACATGACACCCAAAAGGTCTTAGAAATCCTAAAGCAGGAGTTCTACCTCTAAAAAGCTCATAAGGTGTCTTATTGTGAGGCTTAACTACTAAAACTCTGTTCTGGACATAGCAAGCAGTATTAACTACTTCAGCCCAAAAAGTTATAGGCAACTTAGAATCAGCTAACATGGTTCTAGCAGCTTCTATGAGTATCCTATTCTTTCTTTCAACAACTTCATTCTGCTGAGGAGTTCTAGCAACACTAAATTCTCTCCTAATACCTTTTTCTTTGCAGAAATCATCCATAACTCTATTCTTAAATTCTGTCCCATTATCACATCTAATGACTTTTACTCTTTTATCCACTAGGTTTTCTATTTCAGTGATAAATGTCTTAAGGATGCTAGGTGTCTCATCCTTAGATCCTAAAAAGAAAACCCATGTAAATCTGCTATAGTCATCAGTGACAACAAGACAATATCTCTTATGCATAATACTACTCACATTGGTTGGTCCAAATAAGTCCATATGAAGCATAAACAGTGGTGTATCAATAGAGTTAAAAATCTTGGGCTTACAAGTGGCTTTATGTTGTTTGCCTTTAAGACAAGCAATGCATGTTTGGTCATTTTCAAATCGTTTTTGAGGTAAACCTCTTACCAAACCATTCTTAACAATTTTATTTATGGTTTTGAAATTAATGTGACCAAGCCTCATATGCCATAATATTGATTCATCTAATGTGGCCTTTGCAACCAAACAAGTAAGAGCCTCTTTAGGAACAATGTTCTTCATATCAACACTGTACATGTTGCCCTTTCTTGGAATTTTAAGAAGTACTTGACTTTCATCAGGCATCTTAAAATCAGAAGAAAGCACAAGACATTCAGTGTCAGTAAAAAGAACTTTGTTCTTTTTGTCACACATTTGTGAGACACTAAATAGGTTATACTTAAGTTCTTGCACAAAGTACACATCTTCAAAATCCAATTTACCGGTTTTAAGAGTACCTTTACCAGTAATTTTGCCTCCAATTCCTCCCCCAAAGGTAACATATCCTCCATCAAATGATTGAAATTCTGAGAGGTAAGACATGTTGCCTGTCATGTGCCTGGAACACCCACTATCTGCATATCCTTGATCTTCAACATCAGCTTGAGAATGTCCCTGCACATAAATAAGGAAATTAGTTTCCTTGGGGTACCCAAGCCATCACTGACTTGGGTTTGCCTCGTGCATCAATAAAGTCAAATCTCTTTAGAACAGTTGATGCACCATTGGATTTAAGAGGTCTCCAAATCCAACATGCTGAGGCCTTAACAGCATTTGCCCTCTTTTCCCTAGCAGCAGTATGAACTGCTTGCCTAGCAGTAGAAACTGCTAGCTTTGCAGTTGCACCTTTTGGTTTCCAAATTCGTTTTTGAACTACTGCTTTTGATTGAAAAGGCCTTTGAGCAGTCTTAGATGCATATTTGAAAGTTGTTTTTGCATTTTGAACTGCTGGTTTTGGGTAAACAGAGTAAAAAGGTCTGGCAGTAGAAACTGCTTGTGGTCCAAACTTTAATGAAACTGCTCTGGGTGTTGTTCTGGTAAAATTAGAGTGACTTTTGGTTGTATGCCTTTTTAGATTCACCCTATTGTTGGAATACCCAGATACCCATTGGTTGCAGAAAGCTGCAAGATGGTCAAAACTACCACAAGTGTAACAAGCTTTGTTATGAAAGACAAAGTCATCACCTAGTTGGTGAGACTTGAGGTTGTTCCAATTCCTTTGGTTACCTCTGGGCTTGTTAGTGGTTCTATATTGCTCACAATATTTTACTGGTTGCCTAACATGTTTAACATTGATTTTAGGCCTATCAGTATTGTTTTTGACTATCTTAGGAACACTTGTTCCTGCTTTCTTAACCACTTCAGGTTTAGACATAACCTGTTCATCTTCATCATCATCAGAAATCCAGTCCTCAATGACTATTCTATCTGAATTTCTACTAGAGGACACCTTGTCCTCAGGGAGTGAAGTGTCACTTGCACTCTCAAATGGTTTACTCACTTTTACAGGCTTTTCAACTATTTCATTATCTTTTGGCTTAGGACCATATTCTAACTTGGGTAGTTGAAACTCAGGTAAACCTGTATGTTCTAGATCTATTCCTGGGGGTGAAGGGATTCCTCTGTAAGGAGGTGGGACACTTTTATAACCTAACCCAGACTTAGCTTTGTTGACTATTTGACATTCAACTATTTTGTGTACACTCTTAGAGGCATGTTCTAGTGTTTTTACACTTAGTTGAATGTTTTCTTTAGCCTTTGTGGCATTTTCCAATCTAAACTTCAAAACATCAATTTCATTATCTCTAAACATCAAATCTCTTTCAAGAATTTCTTTTGTATCAGTGAAAGTTGATTCATTTGTCTTATAGTGTATGATCTGTTCTTCTAGAACAGCTACATCATGCTTATGAGATAACAAATTAATTTCAGTCTTTTCTAGTTCTTTCTTTTGTTCATCATAATGCTTTCTTAAGATTTCTAATTCTTTAAGAGCAGAGCATGTTTTAGAACAAATATTTGCAGATTGTACCTCAAAGTTAGTGAATACCATGAGAGCCATCTGAGGAGAAGCTTCCTCTTCATCTGCCATAAAACTCCTGTCATACCCCAAACCATCAATAGCTACCATAGCTTTTGATGTTGACTCATTAACCTCCACAGTCTTGGGCTAGCTCCCACAACCTCTACTTTTACCATCTTGCTGCCTAGGTCTTCTACAATCTCTTGAGAAGTGCCCCTTCATGTGACAATTGTAGCATTCTATTTTGGACTTGTCAAACCCAGCAGTATCATTGCTGCTGATTGTTAGCTTCTTTCCAGTCCTTTGATAGAACTTCCTAGCCCTCATGCTGAGGAGAGAAATTTGCCACTTAAGATCCATTTCCTCCAAATCATCATCATTGATTTCTTGGAGATCTTCATGATTAAGCATAGAACCATCATTCTGGCTTGTGAGAAAAGCACAACACGTTTTCTCTTCCAAAATACCACAAGTACTTCTTGAAGAACTAGCAGTACCAATGTTTGAGCCACCAGTACTAACTCCTACATCAATCTTTTCTTCATCAACTTGCCTTGAGTTACTAGGAGAAGACATAAATGCCATGTTCCCAGTATTTGAAGTAACACCTCCAGCTTTCTTCACATCTTGTTCAACAATTTTGAAGTTGCTGTACAAGTCATTCAGACTTATTGAATCAATTTCTGGCTTGTTTTTCCAGACAACTACATGCATAGCCCATTCAGTTGGTAAACTCTTTAAGAACTTGGAGTTTAAATCTTCTTGAGGTATTTCTATACCAAGAACAGCAAGTTGGCTTACAATCTTTTGAAGCCTATTGAACATGTTATCCAGTGATTCATTGCTTGTTGAGGAGAAATTTTCAAATTGCTGCTTAAGAAGAGTCTTCTGGGTCTTCTTGGTGGCATCATTCCCACCATACCTTGCAACAATAGCCTCAAACAATGTTTTAGCATCTTTGAACTTGCTAAAATTTAGAAGCTGATCATTTGGAAGAGTCATCATCAGCAAACTTCTGGCCTTGAGGTCATTCTTCTTCTTTATCCTATCTTCTGCACTTACTGGGTTGATCTCAAATGTTGTTTCTTCTTTACCATCAACCATTCTTGTAACAGTTTTAGGCTGAAAAGAGTTTCCTTCTTCAATAATTTCCCAGAGTGCATAGTCTTGCACCTGAAAATATTGTTCTACCCTTAATCTCCACATATCAAACTCATTTTGTTTGAGTATGGGCAACTTTTTCTTCTTCTAAATCGTGAGTATCAACCTGTCTCTGATACCACTTGTGAGGATTTTATGCTAACGAATACACAAAGGGTGTTAGTCCTTTATAATGTGTATGAGATACTACGAGTGAATATGCTCAAATATGCGGAATCTACTTGAGCACACTTAGAAGAAGACAAGCGGGTTTGATATTTGGAACAACGATGAGTATAATGGACAATGAACAAAGATAGTATGAAACCAAACGATTCAATATTATTTAAGAAATAATACGAGTGATCTTCAAATCACTAGGGTTACAAATAACCTTGAATCTATTACAAAGAGAACACTTTTCTTATGACTAAGATTTTCACTAAGTTGTTCTACTTGGATGTGTGTTGCATGCGTATCTTATGTCTTACTTACACACTCTTTCTATCTAATATAAATAATACTATACACTTGAGTATTGAGTGTGTAAGTATCCTAACTTGTATTATTTCTTTTGCACCATACCTAATATCTCCTTTTTATAATTCCAAGGGAGATATATACAAGTTAAGTATCTACCAACTATTCTTGACTTAATCGGCACAGAAAACCATATTAGCGCAAAGTCAAACACGTCAGACATCTACTAAGCAGTACCTTCTTTTGCACCAGCAGTACTAACTTAAGTTAGTACTGCTAGTTATAACTTGATCAGACTTCAACAATACACCAGCAGTAGAATGAATGCACTAGCAGTAGGATTTGTTGAACGAGCAGTAGTATCTGACTTACAATATTTTCCTCATCTTTCAGCAACACCAACAGTAGAATCCATACTTAGACTTTGATAGATTGTTCTGTTGAATATAATTTCCAACAAAGTACGGCTGCCTGTTTTGCCTCTTTTAATAGTTTCGCTGGCCCATACCACTCTTTTTATATGAGGTTTACAACATGATCATTCTTAAAACATGCCACAAGCCGATCATTCATCGGCTACTATTAGAACTTTCATAGCCCACATTCATACAGGCTTTCACACAAACTGTTACAAAAAAATTAGGCTCAGATCAGAATACACATATGTACCAAAAGGCGGCAAACTACATTGGCTGCAACTCACAGGTTGCCTCACCAAGGTACCGACTTCTAGAAGGAACATGTTTCGGTTATGCGACTGTAACAGCCGACAAACTACACTGGCTGCAACTCACAGGTTGCCTCGCCAAGGTACCGACTTCTAAAAGGAACATGATTCGGTTATGCGACTGTAACCATCTATCATCATCGCCATTTTTTTAAGGCCAAATTGCATATATATCCCTCTTAAAGTGAATAATTACATATATATCTTTTGTACAAGTTTTTGATGCACATAATACAATGGTTTTTATGCATGCTTTGGATATATATGAAATTTTGCATTTTCGGAAGGATATATATGCAAAAGCCCCTTTTTTTTATATACATGAAACGCTGTGAGCCGATCATCCATCGGCAGCAACCTACTTTTCTACCTAAGTATATCAACAAATGGTCCATATTGTATTTGCACTACAAAATGCACGTGCAATGGGTACTATGCCTGCTATCAGAACCTTCATATCCGACATTCATACAAGCTTTTATACAAACTGGGAGAAAAAAATTAGGCTCAGATCGGAATACACATATGTACCAGAAGCCGGCAAACTACACTGGCTGCAACTCACAGGTTGCCTCGCCAAGGTACCAACTTCTAGAAGCAACATGTTTCAGTTATGCAACTGCAGTTATCTATCATCATAGCCATTTTTTTTATATAAGAAAATGCAAATAGTAATTTATTATCATCGTTGATCAACCTGTTTCTAATGAGTGCACAGCATCAATGTTTCTTCTATAAACCATAGATCTGAAAAGATAAGGTTTAAAAAAATCAACTATCAATATGAATGGTTGCGACGCCGTTTTGGTTGCGTCTTTTCCCGCCAAAAAAATGTGGGCTGCTCCAGCCCAGGATCTGTCGGCCTTTTTCTTTCTTTTAATAGTTTCGCTGGCCCATACCAGTCTTTTTATAGAAATTTGCCCCTCTTTTTATACCAGTTTTCTCTCGATCATCTTATCAATATATACAGCAGATGCAGTATGTGGCTATTATTAAGCCATTTGTTATTGCTATAGTTTCCCGTTTGTTATCCCCACATATTTAGATCTTATCTTATCACTGATGATCCAAAGAGTAAAAACAGAATTTTTATTGTGACTTTAGTATGCCAAAAATTACCTGCTAAGCGCAAATCCAAATGGCCCTTCAGTAACCCAAATGGCATGCCAAGGTACGTTTACAATTTTTGAATACCCAATTTATTAGTCTCAGAAAATACAGCAGAAAATGCCATAAAGAGAATAATCAATGCCTATTTTATCGACCTCGACTATCTGGCGGCTTCTAAATTCCAGTGGGGCACTAAATCCTAAGGCGTTCGATAAAAAAAAAATTTTGACCATAAGAGCAATGAAGACTACTTGGTATTTTTTTATCTGCCAACACTAAAAGTCGATGTTCTGTGCCTGTCAGATTTAACTTTTTTTTGCATATTCGTAACTGCAGTTGCACAAAAGGTGTTGATCAATAGTACGGTTCAATTATGAAGGAAGATGGGAAACGGAAGAGGACGCTGCGAAGAAGTAATTTGCTCCAAATCACTTGTCACAACATTCTCTTCGGTCTCTCATCTTTCTTTAGGAATTGTACCCTACTGCTGATCAGTGCCTTTTATGGAATTGAAGTTACGAATATGCAAAAAAAAGTTAACTATAACAGGCGCAGAACATTAACTGTTAGTATTGGCAAATAGAAAAATAGCAAGTAGTTTTCATTGCTCTTATGGTAATTTTTTTTAACGAACGCCTTAGGATCCTTGTCATCTCCTGCGCCATCTTTAAATGATGAAAATACAGCATTTAATGGAATTCGAGGGGAAGGTCAGACCAACCATCTTGGCTGTAATCATGTGGTTGTTGATCATACCACGACACACTTTGGTAGTTTGAGGCTCCACTCGAAATCCCATTGCCATGTCAATGAAATATGTGCAAAGGCTTGCACGAAACCCATCGCAATGACAATGACATAGGAATGGGCTTTCAAGGGGAAGCTCAAACTACCAGGGTGTGCCAAAGAAAAAACTGTCGATTCTAGAAAAGCATGTGAGTATTAGGACCCGTGTTGAATGGGATAATGAAGGAGTGTGGCTTGTCATGAACAATACACACTATATCATTATCACAATCAACACGGCTCAATTATTAGGGCCCATCTATCAAACGATGTATATGAGTTGCATTGGTTAATTTTACCGAGTTCCCTAAAACCATTGGTGTGCTTGATAGACAAATGGTTTTAGGGAACTCGGTCAATTTAACCCATGGAACCCAACTACATTGTTAGATAGATGTGCCCTAATAATTGAAGTTTTCAAGGTGAAGCTCAATGTAGCAAGGTGTGTATATCGAGATTACTTTGCAGATGGCTGGTTCTACATGATAAAAAAGATTGGAATTCCAAAAGCAACATAGTTAACGCTTCTAAGTCCCCCTACAGATCCTTTTGGCGTTTCAACTCCCTTTGTGCAAAGGCCTGCACCAAGCGATTTGCTAGATTGTTGAAATAACAAAAAGAACTGTACGGGAACTTAGAATGGGTAACTATGTTGAAATTGTAGACTCATTTATCTAGTTAAACCATTCATTCACTAAGTAATGTGGACACCTAATACACACCACGTTACTTTCATCATCTCTTTCAAACACTTTTATAGAATCGACAACTATAATTTGTTGGTAAGTTTTACAAAGCCACTTCTTTATATGATGTGAGCGTAAAAATTTGTGAGATAAAAAAATATGGACAAAGTATCATTGATGGATGCATAGGCCATGCGAATACAGTAATAGGTCCGCTCGGTCTCCATACATCCATCATTGATATTTTGTCTATTTTTGATATTCAGCTTGTTTCCACAGTATGAATGAACATGTAAAAGCAACAGATTGGCAAATTAGATGTACCAGTACAAAACAAAAGAGGCGAGAAAGATCTTGATCTTTTTTATCGAACGCCTTAGGCTTCTTGTTATTTCCTGTGCCATGTGCGAATGTTTAAAATACAACATGCAATTAGAGGACTTGACCAGTAATGTTTTGTAGGGAAATAAATGTGGATACAGACCTGAGCATGTGACTTATGTTTGTACATTTTTTGCAGTGCCTGCAGGATGATTGAACAAACAAATGTGAGGAGTAGAATTTGCTGGGTAGGGCAGACCATGCAAATACAATAAGCAATGTGGCCTCTTAATACATACCTTGTTACTTTCAGCTTATCTTTGAAACAGTTTTATACAATTCATAACTAATAATGTGGGGACGTATAAATACAAAGAGACATGGTCTTGATCCGATATTGATCTGAGTTGAACCATAATATACTGAGGTAGGTGAGTGTCAAAACATGGGGACCACAAAAATATTGACAAAGTATCAATGATGGATGTACGGCGACCATGCAAATTTAGTAATACTTGCGTTTGGTCGCCGTACATCCATCATTGATACTCTGTCTATTTATTGATATGTAACTTTTTTCCATAGCATGTAGTGATGTTGTTGAATATACAAAACCTGTTAGCAGTAAAAAAAATAAAAAATAAAATAAAATAGTAACTGTACTCGTGTACTATAATTGATTGAACATGTAAGTCTAAAATACCATAAGCATGTATAGACAAATGCAATAGGCTAATGTGAAACTGAACATATGAATATTCACAAACGAAATTAAGTTTATATAAAAATGTACATTAATTAGATAAATGAATAACCACAAAAGGCATGAAGTAATCAACTGATGACAGGCAATTTAGAAAGAAAAAAAAGTATCTTTTGTGCAAGTGATCAAATATGTGTTACCAACTGTTAACATGCATAAAACAAATCCTTACGCTGGATCTTGGAAGACCTATTTCAGTATATATTTGTGGCCATGGTTTATAGGAACATATAAAATCACTTCACATTACCAAACGCTTATCGGGCCTGCATTGACGATCATGGTATACCTGCCTGACAAACATACAGGTTGCAGTGGAAAATGCACATGCACAACATGTAAGTAATTGCACAGCGTAAATACGCAAATAAAATGATCTTCAGCAAGATGAAGAATGTCAAAATAATAGTGGTTTATGCATCTTCACAAATTCAGTGGCACAAAAGGTTCTGATAAGCCGTCGTATGCATTTAACCATTACAGCAACCACAGATGATGTACATCGGTTGTCAATATTAGCAAATGAAGAGTATCTTGTATTCTTTATTTGGCGATGGTAACAGTTGATGTTATGTGTCTGTTACGGTAAAAAAAATTTGCATGTTCGTAACTCCAGTTCCACAAAAGGTACTCATAAAAAATACGGCTTAATTATGAAAGATAGGTGGGTAACGAAAGAGGATGATGCGAGGAAGTAATCTGCACCAAATCACTTGTCACACCATTCTCTTCTGTTTCTCATCTATCTTTCATAATTGTACTGTATTTTTTATCAGAGCCTTTTGTGGAACTGGAGTTATGAATATGCGAGAAAAAATTTACAATGACAGACGCAGAACATCAAATTTTAGCAGCGCCAAATAAAGAATACAAAATAGGCTTCATTTCCTAATATTGACACACGATGTACAATATCTGTGGTTGCTCTTATGGTTAAATGTAGACGACCGATTATTAGAAGCTTTTGTAGCACTGAACCTGCCAAGATGCATAAAAGACGACTGCCCACTACACTAAAGCAAGATTCTAAAACACATTTAATGGATGACATAAATCATCTCCAATGGTGCTGCTGATTTTTAAAAACGGTCCAGATCTGCAATTCATTGAACTACCCTAGGCACCCGCCATGGCTGCAACCATATAAGAGTCCTGGTTACCGTGCCAAGATACGTAAATGCGTGAGCCACACATATGAAAAGTTAATACGCAGAAAGTTCATCACTGCCTTTTGCGTAACAGGTATAAAGCAGCATGGTTAACCCTTCTGAGTTCCCTTACAGTTCCTTTTGTCGTTTCAACTCCCTTTATGCAAAGGCTTGCACCAAGCGATTTGCTAGATTGTTGAAAAAACAAAAGGAACTGTATGGGACCTCAGAATGGGTAACTATGATGTACATCGTATGTCAATATTTGTAAATGAAATACGCGGTGGGCTTTATACAAAGGTATCCAACAGGTATATATGCAGTAGTTTTTAGGCTCAGATTTTTAAACCAAAAGCGTTGCAAACAGTTGTAGGCTCCAGCACGGCTGCAAAGAAACACGGTTGCATAATACTGCCATCCGGTCCTTGCCTCGCCAAGTTATGGAGACAATGTTTGACAAACGATTTCATTTGTGTCAGAAATTAGGCAGTAATCATCATAGCCCTGTTGCATGTGAAGTAGGCAAAAATGTTTTCAGATACCCGGTTTACGAAACAATTGTTATGCTACCAACAACAGGAGGCATAACAGTTATAAATAAACCGAGTTTTAAACATACGGAGTCAATAGATATATATGCGGCAGTTCTTAGGGCCAGCTTTTTAAACCAAATACGGCGCAAAAATTTCTAGCCTCCACCATGGCTACAAAGAAAGCCGGTTGCATAGTAATGTCATCTGGTCCTTGCCCTGCCAAGTTATTGAGACAATATTTGGCACATCAATATATGATAGGAAGAAGGTTCTAATAGCAGGCATAGTACCCTGATTTTATTTACAATTATACTCCAAAGAAATACAAAGGAAATATGTATTCCCGAGTCGTTTTCCCAACGAAGGAATGAATGGAACTTTATGTTCGAGTCGTGATTGTGTCGTGAATAGTGATGAAAGAGAGATTTTTGGAAGTTAAAACTACAAACATGAAATGTAAGCTGAAAACAACTAATAAAGTAATATAAACAATAATAGGAAGCACACGTAAGCTAAAACGTAAAGGAAACTAAAAACGAGCACGTATCGGGCTAATCCCGAGCCTAAAAAGTGAAATCTTAGAAATACTAACCCTAGATATGAAAAACTATTTTTCCTAAATCCTATTTGATAAAAGAAAATTTTAGAAAAAGGAAAATTAATTTTTTTTATTTTTATTTTATTTATTATGAATACAAAACTATTTTGGAAAGAAAAATTTATAAAAAATATTAAACTAATGAGAAAAAATTTGGAAAATTACAGAAAAGTGTTAAAAGTTGATGAGATTCTAGGAAAAATAAAAACTAATGAATTGCTTATTTAAATAAGCAGATAATAAGCAAAAGTACAAAATAAGCTTTAGACAAAAATTTGGTTAAAAGAAAAACAAATGCACCCTTGGTCAGAAAAGACCCAAGGGCGCGGATGGTTGAGAGGTGTGTGCTAAAGGTTAAACTGGGTTGAGGTCCAGGGTTCGAGCCATGCTAACTCTGGACTTCCCTAGTTCCCTTTTTATTTATTTAAAAAAAATTCTTTTGAGACTTATAAATAAGCTAGAAATAATAACTTTTTGAAAAAGAATTATTTTTAGTTTCAAAGAAATAAGACAGAAAAGGACTTTAAAGCTCAGACTACTTAAGTAAAAAAAGAGGCTGAGTCTAATGATGAATAAAGCAAATAAGCTACTAAGAGCTAAAGTAAAACTAAAATAAGCTAAAAAGTACCAAAAGCAATTAGAATAAGCAGAAGAAAGCAGAATAAGCAACACAAAATAAGCAATTAAGCACTGATATCAAATTAAGCAGTCAAGGTAACTGATGCAGGCCCAAACAGCCCAACTGGATACTTTTAAGCTTAATTTTTAGCACTAAATTTAGACTAGAACTCCACAAATGCTTAAAAATCTTAAAGTTCATTCATCAAAGTTCTTAAAAACCAAAAAAATCAGACTTAGAAGAGCTTTAATGAGCGTAAGAAAAGGTGATCAAGACTGAGTTTAGTCTGCAATATTAGGAAATGCAGCTACTAACAAGGAAAAATGACCAAAAGGACTTGTAAACTTTAGACAACTACAAAGACCTTTAAGACAAACCAAATAGACCACATTGGACTCAAAATTGACAATTAACCAAGACCTAATCTATAAATTCAAAGATAAGCTGTAAAAGAAAGTTTAAGACTCTAAAGTTTGGAAATCACTAGACAAGCTACAAGACTTAATAAAAACACTCAAGTTGACTTAAAAACTACTTGTTTGACTTAAATAAAGCTGATTAAAATTAACTTGTTAACTAAAAATGACCAAAACAGTAAAAATGTGCTTGTGCCAAACACCCCTTTACGAGGGCTGTTTTGAAATTTTGAACTAAGAAAGACCAAATAAAGCTGAAATTAGGAGAGACAAATGTTTAACTAGATTAAGCAAAGTCTAAAAAGCATTTCTCAACTATGAATAAGCACTGAATTAAGCTAAGACAGATTATGCTATTATTTTTGATTTATGAGTTTTAAGTGAAAACTAGAACAAGAGATAACTAATCTAATACTAAACTATGAAAAGCAATCAAAAGAAATAAAAAGCATATAAAAGCAATTAAAAGGCAGAAATAAAAGCAAATAAGCAGTATGAATAAGTAAAAAGCATAAATTAAGCTAAAATTGCAATTAAAAGAAAACTTACAAAAGCCCTTGCACAAACAGGGCTAAATATGCTCGCGGAGATACTCTACAAACTCTAGCTTGTCAAAAAACAAGCTAGTGACAGCAATAAGCTCTTCCCTTGCTAGCTTATTATCCAATTCAGCTTATTTGACTTTTTGTTGACTTATTTTGACTTTTTTGATTTTTTTGAAATTAAAGCATGAATAAAGCAATAATAAGCTCACAATAAGCTATAAGAGCTTAAATGAGCTTAAAGGAACAGTAATGAAAGCTTGTAAACTACTTTTGGATAATAAAAGTGCTTAAAAAGTAAATAAGACAAGGTATTTAAATGAAAATGTAAATTGCATTAATAAAAGGAGTAAATTACAATACTGAAAATGTAATTATAACTGAAATTTAAAGATTACACTATAAAAGCAGTAAATAGACAATGAAAGTAAAATGGACACAATTTTTCTAAAAAACTTGACAGCCCTTGCTTGTGTGATGAGATCTCTATTTATAGGAGAGTTGAGGTGCTATTAGGGTTTCCAGATAAGCTCCTAGAACTCTATTATCAGCCTTTGATTATCTTCTCATGTGGAGCTTGAAATCACAGCCCTTGGATCAATCAAATGATGTGTTTTGCCCAATAGAATGCTGGGATTTGGCCATGCTATAAATCCTTATGTCAGTCCTTGTCAGAGCTTCTAGAATCACTAAGTGAGGTAAAGTTGTACGGGTAAATTTGGTGTGAGCAGGGTTAATTTGGAAGGGATGAGTGAACAGTGAAAGAATGGAAAAAACGTTTTTATTGTTTAATGAATTTGACCGGGTATTTAGGTGTTGACCGGGTTATAATAAGGGCGGGTTTGGTTTATGGATATGGGCTTGTGGGATTTGGACTGGGCTAGGATATTTGGGTTATTTTTATTTTAACGGATCCGGTTATAATAGGATAACTAATGTTAGCATAAGGACCATTTTTGCAAAACTTGGACTAGGATTGCAAAGTTATTTCAAGGACTATTTGTGAAATGTGATGGATCCAAGGCCGATTTTGTCATGTTGAGCTCAAATATGATCCATATGTAGAATATCTTCCCCGGCTTCGGCTTTAAATACTCTTTTCCAAATCCTGTGCTCATTTTGCCGTTTTCTCATTGATTTTTGTCCATTTTCTCAATATCCGTTCATGCACATGCATAAACACAAAAACACAATATATTTAGCATATTTGGTTAGTTTTTGGTCAATTTGGTCCATTTTATTAGGTAAAAGGTATGTGTATTTTAACACATACCATACCCATTTAACGTGTATGTTGTACTGCAAATACAATGCAGACCATATACTGGTATAGTTAGAGAAATATGGTCCAGTGAACCAAAACAACCTCACGGATTTTGGCCTGGAGCAGGCCATTTTTTTTTGGCGGGAAAGCGTATGCCAAAACGACGTCGCATTTTTTGCTGAAGCAACAAAAAAAAAGTTTCAGACGAAGCAGTGGCCGCAAAGAAACACGTATCATAGGCATAGCGATTTCATCATACCTGTGTATAAGATTTAAAGTTGTGTTTTGCCTGCACACTGAAAAGGACCACTGTGAGAATATATATACACCAAAAACTTAAAACACATGCTTAAAGAATGATAGAATACCTACCAACTGCAAGTAGTTACAGGAATTTTTTTTATGTTTTTTTTCCTTAACAATTTTTCTTATTTATTGGGATTTTGCTTATGTTTTTTTCTTGTTTGGTATCAGTTTGTATGAAACCGTGTATGAATGTGAGACCTGAAGGTTATAATAGCAGGCATAGCACCTATTGCACGTGTATATTGCAATGTAAATACAATATGTACCATGTGTTGATATAGTTAGGCAGAAAAGCAGGTTGCAACCAATGGATGATCGGCTCGTGGCATGCTTTAAGGATGATCGGTTTGCCACATGTTCTAAACCTCGTATAAAAAGAGGAATAACTTTGTATAAAAAGAGTAGCATGGGCCAGCGAAAGTATTAAAAGAGACAAAATAGGCCGACGGATTTTGGGCTGGAGCAGGCCACAATTTTTTTGGCGGGGAAATTGGCAAAATAAATAAGCCTACTAAGAATAGGAAAAAGAGGATACGCCCACCATGGCTGCAAATCGACTGAGCTGCCCCGCTAAGATATGGACCAACTAAAGTTGGCCACCATGGCTGCAAACCCAGTGGCTTGCCCCGCCAAGATATGGATGAACTAAAGTTGAATCCCCTTATCCTGCAGACTGATAAAGTACAATAAGGTCCATACACCTTTGTAAACACAACCATTGATGTTATGGCATCAGACCCATTGACAACACAATGAGGCACACAAAGGTTTGTCAAAAGGTGCTTTTCCGCTAACATAACATAAACCTACAAAAGAAAATGGTAGTATTCAGTGATAACGCAACAAAATAACATAATCCAATGGCATCCCCATCAAATGACTATAAAACCATACCTATCATATCTTACCGGCACACGAAAACAATAGGTAACCAATAACAGGAAAATCCACATTTATATATGTATTACATTTAACCCATTTGTTTGGCCAACCCGCTGCATTTAGCAACCGGTGAATAAGTCAGTCATCCGAGGTGTTCATCCTCAGTGACACCGGCCTTTAACAACAACAACCAAAGACAGAAGGCTAAATCAAGCATTAGCAAGAACCAAAACCCAAACCTCAAAGCATCAAATTAGCAAAAGCAACAATCAAGTTCAACAGAAATAAAAGCCAACCAAATACTAACAACAACAAAATCCTAAATCAATGAGGCACACAAAGGTCTGTCAAAAGCTGGTTTTCTACTAACATAAGATAAACCTACAAAACAAAATGGTAGTATCCGGTGATAACGCAACAAAATAACATAATCCAATACCATCCCCATCAAATGATTATAAAACAATACTTATCATATCTGACCGACACATCAAAACAATAGCTAATCAATAGCAGGAAAATCCACATTTATATATGCATTACATTTAACCCATTTCTTTGGCCAACCAGCTCCATTTAGCAGCCGGTGAATAAGCCAGTCATCCGAGGAGTTCATCCTCACTGACACCGGCCTTTAACAACAACAACCAAATCACATATAACCCTAAATCAACCAATAGCGAAAACCAAAACCGAAACCTCAAAGCGTAAAATTAGCAAAAGCCACAATTAAGTACAAAAAAAAAAAAAAAAAAAAAAAAAAAAAAAAAAAAAAAAAGGCAGCCAAACACTAACAACAACAAAACCGAAATGTAAAGTCCAAAGATTATCAATTAAGGAGAAACATACAACCCTAAATCAACGAATAGGAGCAACAAAACCCCAAAGTTCAAAGCATAAAATTACCAAAACGGACAATCAAGTGCAAAAAAAAAAAAAAAAAAAAAAGAAAAAAAAAAAAAGAAAACGGCGAACCAAGTAATAAGAACAACAAAAGGCTAAATCTAAAGTCAAAAAATGACCAATCAAAGAGAACATAGAACCCTAAATCAAGTAATAGCAGCAACAACAACAACAACAACAAAACGGTAAATGTAAAGTAAAAAACTACCAATAATGGAAAACGCAAATGAAAAAAAGGTAATCAAAAGACGAAACCCGCACCATAGCGCAGGCATCTGTATAAGATGAGATAATAAACTGGCAAATCCAGATAAGATAAGATCCAAACATGTGGTGATAACAAACGGGACACTGTAGCAATAACAAATAGCTTAATAATAACCACATACTGCATCTCCTGTATATAGTGATAAGATGATCGAGAGAAAACTGGTATAAAAAGAGTGGTAACTTTCTATAAAAACACTGGTATTGGCCAGCGAAACTATTAAAAGAGAGAAAAAGGCCGACAGATCCTGGGCTGGAGCAGCCCACATTTTTTTGGCGGGAAAAGCGGCGACCAAAACGACGTCGCAACCATTCATATTTAAGATATACTTATAATAGATAATTAGATATATCTCGTGTTTCTATAAGATAAACATTTAGGGCCTGTTTGGTTTGTAAGTGGGTTTAGAATTTTGGATTTGGATTTGGGAATGATTTGAAAGAAAAGTATGAGAGAGAAAAAAAATGATAGTATAAATTGTTGTTTGGTATTTATAATGGTACTGGGTTTTGTTTCAAAATAAATAATTAAATAATCATTAATTACAATTATTACAATCATTAACTACAATTATTAGTTGTTTTTGGAAAAAAAAAGCTTGGGCCCACGTAATGGAACAAAAGTCACATATGAGGGTAGGATTCGATCTATCACTATTGAATAATAGAGATTGTCATAAAATGGTTACCAAACATTTAATAATAAATTTGATTGTCATAGAATGATTGCAAACCCCTAAAACAAACGTCTCATTAGTTCGATAACATCAATGTGATAAATCATGCATCACTTTGCATTATATAATTTAAGTAGTGGGGTGGCCGTAAACCTTAAATGGCCGCCCAAAACTTAAGAAAAAAAAAAAAAAAAAAATATATATATATATATATATATATATATATATATATATATATATATATATATATATATATATATATATATATATATATATATATATATATATAAAAAAAAAAATCTTTTACGCGGTTTAAGCTTATATAACAACATACTTAAACACGTAATTTAGTTAACGAAAGAAAATTTAAAACCTTAAAGTATTAATGCTCTATTCTCGACTATTTTTAGAAGGAAAAATAATTAAAAATTGATTATTTTCTTGAGTTTTTCTTAAACAGAATTACAACCCCCGTCTCAAAATAACTGTCATGTTTTGATTTTTTAAAATCATTTTTTTTTCAATTTTGATCTTAACTAGTTTATTTTTTGATATAAAATACTTGATATAAGATATATGACTGAATTGAGTTTAAAATGTATTTTTATTGATATAATTTATTTCAAATATTATATAACAAAAATAAAAATATTAAGGTTAAAGTTTAAAAAAATACTTATACAAATATTTAAAGTCTATTTTCTTTTATTTTATTCTCTAACTCGAAAACAAAACATCCTTTATCTTTATTTCATTTTTAACTCATGAACATGAAATTAAAAGCATTTTTTTTAATCATTTCTATTCTGCTTAAAAATATTAGACTCATTTTACGGGGTGTTTTTTTCTTTTTATTTTGAGATTAAGTGCTATATCCCTCATCCTCTTGTTTTGCCTCTTAATGGGCAAGATCCACTTTTCTCACTCCTCCCAAATAAGACATTCTAACATAAAAAGTCACTGTTTTCTCTCTCCATTAAAAAAAAGAAACACTTCATTATACTCTCTCACTAAAGAATCTGATACCTATCGGGAAAAATAAACATGCCCTTAGAGCAATGATTGTGGGCTCGTTGTGGCTCGCCATGACACCGGCCCAACTCGCCGTGGCTCCTCATCAAACACTTACTCGTCTGCACGACGAAGCAAACATTGTAAGAAATAAGTTTTTTTTTTTTTTTTTTTTTTTTTTTTTTTTTTTTTTTTTTTTTTTTTTTAAATGGTTGTGTGTGTAAATAAAGTAAGTTGTGATTTGCTATGATAAAGGGGTTGTAAAGGGAGGTTTGTTATAGTGACGTGGCATCCCGTGGGACCCAAATGAGTAGTTTTGGGATGCCATAACAGTCGATAGTAAATAGGTACATTTCCTTAAAAAAAAGTTGTAGTTAGAGCATGGGGTGTGGTAACGCATCAAATGCGTTAAACCTTAACTTTTGGTGCGTTAAAGTGCGTTAAACACACTAGAGTGTTGCGTTAACGCCCCTACGTTAACCCTTTAACGCAACGTTAAGGCTCGGTTTAAGAAAAAAATTCACTTTTACCCCCTCTATGTTTTTAGTGTTTGATAAAAAAAAAAAAAAAAAAAAAAAAAAAAAAAAAAAAAAAAAAAAAAAAAAAAAACAAACCTTTGTTCTTAAGCGGGATAACCAAATTCAAAATTCAACTACGAGCGGGATTTATTCAAATTCAAATTGAAGGGTGCCTATATATATACAAGACCACCAGAGTTGTTATTACACACACAACTCATACACACAACAAACACACAGATTCTCAACAATGTCTCGCAAAGATTTCTCCCAACAATTCACAACTCACCGTGACTTCTCCCAACAATTCCCAACTCACCGTGACTTCTCCCAACAATTCTCAAATGAACACGACTTTTCTCAGCAATTTCCAAATGAACCGGTGAACACTCCACCGGAAGATATCTTTCCGGTGTTCACACCGGAAAATGAACCGGTTGTGGAACACCAACCAAATCCACCGGTTGTGGAACAACAACCAAATCCGTTTGGACTAATGGTGTGTTTGGTAAAAGTAGCCGTGAGCAGTGAGTGGGGAGCAGTAGCTGTGAGCAGTAGCCACAACTCACAGCCCACCGCTCACAGCTTCTTAAAGAAGCATTGGAAAAATGAGCATTCTTAAAAAATAGCAAAGCTCACCGCTCCTTTGCCAAACGAACAATAAAAATCAAAAAGCTCATTGCTCACCGCTCATCGCCCAAAAAAGCTCCAAAAAGCTCCACGCCAAACATAGCCTAACTGAGGACAAACTCCGACTTCTTGAGCAAGATGAGGAAGTCAGGAGAGAAACGAAACAACGAGAACTACAAGAAGAAGCTGCTCGTATGGAGCAGGAAGCCAGAGATGCAGAGCTTCTTAGGAAGAACTGGTTTGACGTTATGGAAGGAAAGTATTATGATGGCTAGTTTAGGTCCTCTTCGAGTGAGGAGGGTAATGTTTCAGATGATTCATTTGTTTTAGTTTCTATTAATCGTACTATGTATTGTGTTTTAACTTTAATGTTTAATGTAATTTCTTTTTTGACTTTAATTATTAATGTAATTCGTGTTTTAAATGTTATGTTAGTTATTAAATGAAATATTAATTATAGTTTAGGGGTTGATTTTGAAAATAATTGAGATAAAAGTGAGTTAAAGGTGAGTTATGATAAGACGTTTTTTTTTTTTAGTTAAAAATAAAAGGTTAACATGGATTAGCGAGGACGAACTCGACTTTTTGAGTTAACACGGGTTACCCACCCTCTAAGGGGGAAAAGAAAATGAGCTAAGAAACACGCCATCCCTCATCATACCACCGAGTCGACTCAGTATCATTCATAGGTTTGACAAAAACACACACACAGAGCCATTAATCAAATCACTGGCGATGTCTCCGGTGAAAAGAGAGATCACAGATGATGATGAACAGCATCATCCCAACAAACGATCTAAGGTCCTCTACCCCTTTTTTATATTTTCATTACTAGTTTATTTCATTTCATGTAAAGCTGTAGTAGTAATTATTTATGTTTCGTAAGATCCGAGGTTAATGTTTTATAGTTAGATAAAGTGGTTTTGTTTTTAAGGTGAATAAAAAGGTTGTTTTGTTTGAGCAGAATGAGTTTGGTGGTGGTTTTAATGTAATGGGGCAAATGCAAGTGAATCCGTTAGACGAGCCTAGTCCGTTGGGGTTACGTCTAAGGAAGTCGCCTTCTCTTTTGGATTTGATTCAAATGAGGCTTAACTCTTCTTCGAATAGTGGAGTAGTGCAGACGAAGGAGCAGAAAACCGTTGCTGCTGCTGCTGCTTCTGCTGCAACCGATAAATTGAAGGCGTCTAATTTTCCCGCTACCATTTTAAGGATAGGTACCTGGGAGGTAGTAACCTTTTCACCCTTTTCTTTGGTAATGCATATCGGAAGAGATTATCTAAGGGGGTGTTTGGCTTATGAATTTATAATGACTTACAGATGAAAAATAAGCTCATAAACTGGAAACTAAGGGGGTGTTTGTTTAAGCAGTGGCGGAGCCAGGAAATCAACACGAAGGGGGCAACGAGTGACAAGAATGACTCAATAAAGGGTACGAAGATTATAGTAAAAGTCAAAATGGACCGGGTCGGGTCGGGTCGATTTAATTATACACAAAATAATACAGTGCTTCTTTCATGCAACTAACATTAACTAAAGATGTGATATATCCAAAATGAGACCATATTGATACTGCAATTTTATTAAGTTACCTGCAGTTAATTATCACTTATTAGATACAAAAATGTAACTAAATATAAACATAAAGCTAAAAGCCGCTAAACTTGTATCAAAATCTTCATAAATTTCTTATAGAAATTAGACATTTATAAACTTGTATAAGATGATTTTTATTTTTATTTATTTATTTATTTTTTTAAATTGTTAACATGAATCTTTTATTAAGGACGGAACTTATATACTTAAAATTTATAACTTAGTTTTTGAACTAAAATAAAAGCACATATTTATAACATGTAGGGCTATTGGACAAAATAGTGACACACAAAATAAAGACTAAGCGCATTTGAAATTGAAACTACGGGTGCCTAAACTAAAAGTAAAGCATTTATTCTTGTAGTATATATCAAAAGTAAAATAACAAAATATGAATTAACTAAATAATATATTTAATGTAACCCGCTTCCCACTTCCCAATATTTGGTCTTCATCTCTTTTCTTTTACTTCAACTTACTTTATGTGTCACCCTATGACATTTTACGATTCCAGTAAAAGAATTTGAAGATTCAATTTAAGTTATTTTCTCTTTTGTAGAGGGCACTTTAATTTCTATGATGAGGGCACCACTTACTTTTGGAACTAATTTAACCATTTTCTCTAGTAATTTAGCTATTCCGGTGAAGCTTTGTTGGGGGCCTTTCCCCCCACTCCTTACAAGGTGGCTCATAAACTGGAAACTAAGGGGGTGTTTGTTTAAGCTTATATGTGCCTTATGAGCTTATTTGTTTGCTCGGCTTATATTTCATAAGCCTAATTATTCGGCTTATTTTGAGATTTGTGGGCTTGTATAAGTTTATTATGATATGATAAACTTACATAAGCCTGTAAGTATCAAAATAAGCCGGAAAATTGTGGCTTAAGAAATATAAGCCGAAATCAAATAAGCTCATAAGCCCACATATAAACTTAAACCACGCCCTCTAAGTCTAAAAAATTGCATATCAATATAAGCCCAGTCAAATAAGCTGATAAGCCCAAATATAAGCTTAATCAAACACCTCCTAATTAATGTGTTCGCAGAGCGTAAATTATGAGAAAACTGTGTTTGGCATACCCTTTGGATAAAAAATGATTATATGCGTTTCTTAGAGACAAAATTTCATAACGTAGTTGCACAAACGCATAGTCTGTTTTGAAAACACAATCTCAAGCACTCTCTTTACATACATTTTGTTGGTCGAATTCATTATTAGTTGCTTGAATACATCTTTATGATTGACCGACATGTATGATTTTTTGTAGTATACGTCTAAACATGAAGGGGACCTGGTGGCAAAGTGTTACTTTGCGAAACATAAGCTTGTATGGGAAGTTCTTGATGGTGGTCTCAAGAACAAGATTGAAATTCAGTGGTCGGACATTATGGCTCTGAAGGCGACTTATCCGGATGATGGCCCGGGAACTCTAGATATAGTGGTAATCTTAATTGTATTAGTGTATTGATTGTGTCGTTTTTTTTTCATCGTTGCATTAGTTATACCAATAGTTTTCGTGATGTTGATGGGTTGCCTTTTATATTGCAGCTAACTAGGCAGCCTCTCTTCTTTAGAGAGACAAATCCCCAGCCTAGAAAACACACGCTATGGCAGGCAACATCCGACTTTACAGGTGGACAAGCTAGCTTACACAGGTACAATGTCCGTCTGTTCCTTGGGATTCAATGATTATGATGTGTCTACATAAATATCATTTGTATAATAGTGTTTTCGTATGAGAGTGGGCATGTGTTTCGAATGTAAACTCATGATATATACCATTAACGTCTAAGAAGTAGCTAACAGGTTTGCCACTCTTCAAATTCAGACCACACTTCTTGGGATTGGGGATTGGGGAGATGAGAAACAACTAAAGGAGTAGTGACGGCATGAAAATCTTTATACTTGGTTATTAATGTAATATTAGAAAAGGTATGTTGTATACAAATAAATATGACATTTCTTAAGCATAAGTTGATCGCATCACAAGGGATGTTCTATTGTGTATCATAAATTCATGGTTCAAACTGAAGATATACTGATAAGTTGGAGAGTCTGAACAGTCTTCTGCTTATAGAACTTATATAAAACCGAGATCAAGAGCATTTGGGCCACTTGAATATAACCGATTTTGTAAGCGTCACTGTGGTTCAACACTCTGTGTAACATAGGTGTCTAGTATAGCTTTTAGCCTTTCCTTCTAGAAAACAGTTGTACAGCTTGATACCTAATTAAAGATTCTTGAAGTACAATGAGAATTCTCCTCTAACAAAAAAAAATAAAAAATAAATGTTGCCATAACATTTTAAGGATCAATAAAATATACAATTGAGTATGAAATAAAGTTAAATGTATTACATTTGCTGTCAGAATTTGTTTTAATATTCATCTGCTGTGATTGAAATTTTCAATTACTGAACTACGTGAGATACTATAGTAAGCGTTTGAACTAGAATATAGCCATGTTACACATTATAAGATGATTAAGATCTGTTAAATTATAAAACTAATTTCCAAAGCTGAAGCTGAAATTTCGTGAGCAGTTAAATTTTATGCCCAACGTACAAGCAACTGTTGCAAATATGTTTTCCTTTTTGGAAAAAAATTGTAGTGGCAAAATGGATCATACTGAACTCAAATAAATATTGCATGTACCGTTCTCTTTATCTCTTAGAGAAAGTATTGTGGGGTCACTTGAACCCACGCTCTTATATGTACCCTGGTAGTAGTAGCTATAGCAGAGCGAGCAGATGTAGCCTTTTCTTCTTTGTAGTTAGTTCTCAGCATACCAACTGTATCTGGCTGAAATCGAAGTGAATGTTACCAGTAGTTTATATGTTTTCCGCCGTTTGCACTTCGGCTTGTTTGATTTAGATATCTATGTTTTCAGATGTAAATTTTTCTTTTTTGTATATAAGGTCCATACCAATACAACTTTTTGTTTTTATATATACTTATCTGAATATACTGTATTATTCGTGCAGGCGTCATTGTCTGCAATGTCCACAAGGTTTATTAGGCAAGCACTATGAAAAGCTCATTCAGTGTGATCCTCGTCTTAATTTTCTAAGTCAACAAGCAGAGGTTGAATTGGAGTCTCCATACTTTGAAGCAAAAAAATCAGTGTTTGATGAACCAAATGAATCCATTGAACATAATTTAAGTAGCGAAGGACCTTCGGCCCGTGACTTGCGTGGTACCACATCATCAGGAGGCCAATCCTCTTCATCTAGAAGCGAGTTTTATGATCCTGCTGCCAGACCTTCAGAATTCCTTCGGGAAACACCTTCACCAAGCTCAGGTAAACATGGTTACTATCATATTGCGTCTAATATTTTTGTGTTACTCACGACACATGTCTGTAAATTATTTATGTATTTTTTTGGTCTTATAAAAGGTAATTAACTTGGTATGATTTCTGGGTAACCTACAACTTATTTTTTGCTGAAGAAAAGCTAATCAAACATTCAAAATCTCTAGTTTAAGGTAACCTACAACTTATTTTTTGCTGAAGAAAAGCTAATCAAACATTCAAAATCTCTAGTTTAAGAAAAGCTAATCAAACATTCAAACATTCAAAATAACTTGGTATACTTGCTGAGTACAGTAACTTGACATTTTGTTAAATTTTTTTAACTTCTGTTAATTTTTTAGTCTGCTGAACCTTATGGTTGGATTGGGATCACCTGAAACACCTCTATGTCCCTCAATCCCGTTGGACCTGTTTCCCTTTTGACTCAAAGTTCTTGTATACCTTAAAAACAGACACCTTCGGACCATCAATCTCGTATTCTCGTGTGACCTGATTCCTTTATAAGTAGTTGATTAAAACCTGATGTCATCCATTGAGCTGTTAGAGATAGAAAGGACACACGTAAACCGTAAAAGGGTCGAAACGTCCTTATTTAGGTTATTGTTCTTTTGTGAATTGTTCATATATTTTTCTATGGGCAATAACATATTAACTGTTTATCCAGTGATGGACACATCAGAAAGTGAAGAAATGAGAATTGCCGAGATGAAGGGACTAGGCTCTTGGGATCAGATGCAAGTGCCGGGTATACATCCATCTATGTCAATGAGTGATTTGGTAAATCACATTGAAAACAGAATTACAAAAAACAGAGCATCTGGTGACGACCATCCTCTTTCCCATGAAGAACAAGATAGCCTAAAAATTCTTGAAGACATCAGCCGATGCTTATTTAACGATGCTCAGTATGGATCGTCCACTTCTGATGAGAAATCCATTATGTCAAGAGTGGATTCTCTTTGCTGTCTTTTACAAAAGGACCCTGCAACACTTCATGATTCAAAGGGCGAAAAGGCAACTGATGGTGGCAGTGGAAAACTAACTGCAGAAAAGAGTATTTTTGAAACAAACCATTTTGTTGAATCAGTTACTGGAAACAATGTTCCAGAAGATTCTCCCATACTCGAGGATGACGATAAGAAGGCACTTGGCATGCCCAGGAGCGACTCTGTTGGAGAATTGCTGCTGAATCTTCCTCGGATAGCATCTCTACCTCAGTTCTTCTTTAATCCCTGAGATGATTGTAGCAATCAAAGTAGATAGTTTTATAAATCATATTCTTCTTGCAGCTTTGTGCAAATGGCACTAGCACTGTATACAACTTGTGATGTCCTATGGCTTATGTAAAGTATTGGTGATTCAAAATGATGAATTTATCAGAATGATGAGTATGTGCAGATGCAGCTTGTTTGTAATCCTATAACCATGTTTATGTATGTTGCTTTTTCCTGAGTTTGAAGTAGAGGTAGCAAAATGTGTTGCGTAACGAGTAAAATTTTAATCGTGGACCAAAACGAGTTGAGTCGAGTGAGTCAACCATCAAGCACATCTTGTATCCATTAATTCGTCCTTTTTGGAGGGATATTTATGCAATTGCCTCTAATTACAAAATAAAATAAATAAATAAATAAAATAAAAAAATGACCGGATGACTTTCAAACCTGTAAATTACGAATTTTAGTCATGAGTATCATTTTCCCGAATTCTTGAGCTTTATCCATTATTTAGTAAATAAACTTAAATGGCTCGAAACTCCCAACTCCGTTTATAGGCTACAAGAGTTCAATACAATACTTTATAAACTTGACCCATTTGCATGAAATGTAACTTTCTGGGGCCTTTGATGATATACTCAAGGATGGATGTAATGATGCAAACAATCCTGATAAAAATCATGATGCAAAAAGCAAAGTATACACGTAAATTGATACATTTGGTGGTGGCATGTTTATGTCTATTTTCTAATTCAAACAAACATTAATGCCACAAATATGCACAGTATCTGGCCACACCAGCAAAACAGAGTAGCTGATCTATAACTTTCTGATGTTCTACATGCCGAGAACAAGATGATTAAAATAAATAAATAAATGGATTTAGTTTGAAGGATCTTGTGGGTCTTCCTCGTCGTCCATGTTCTCAGGTTCCTGAAGCATGTTCATTAACATGTCAACCTGGTTCTTCAACAATGCATTCTGTCGCTCAACATCTGCACGCTTGCTTCGTTCATCCAGTAGCTGCACTTGCAGATGTTCAAGCACACGTGAGTCCTCTTCTAACTGCTCGTTAAGGCCATCAATCTCTCTGTCCTGTAATATTAGTTCATGTGCATAGTTTGATCAGTTTAGTAATCTACCATACTTCGAGGTATAGGTGGCAAATTGGGCGGGTCGTGGGTGAGATGGGTGGATAACATGTCAAAACATTTACTTTCTAGTACAGGTCACATTGAGTTGACTGAAAACTCCTTTTATCCTAATCTTTTTTTTTATAAATGCAAGACAAAAGATACACATTGACCGACTTTGGACTTGTTTAAAGCATTTCCATGAAAGCAATATCTTTATTTAACCCGTTAAACCCATTAATAAGTAGCCGCATTGGAAGTGTACCTTTCTGTTCATTTCTTGAACAGCAATCCTGCGCATGCTTTCAACGACATCCACATTCACAAGCTTCCGTTTCTTCCCAATGAGCCATCCACGAGGGTAACTGGCAGAGTCAAAGTCGGGTGGAGGAAGTAAAGATTCAGCTGAAGAAGCTGCTCTACCATTCAAATCCATTATTGGTTCAAGAGGTTCAAAGAGAGCCTTACGTTTCTCCGAAAGAACAGTTGGCGGTGGAGTTGTTTCTTCCATTTTGTTGTCTGTTGAATTCTCTTTGTTCTCGGTTGTTTTATCAGCAGTGTCATCTGTAATGTCCTTGTCCAAATTCTTCATGCTAGCTGCAATCATAAAGCTGCTAAATCAATAAAGAAGAGTTAACATGTACAATATCATAAATTCTACACCCTTCTTGCCTCAACAAGTTAATATCAGTTTATATTAGTATATCCACTTGGAAGATTTTCTTGGTCCTTACTAGACAGATAAGTCCAGATCTCAAGTAACAGTGAGATATAATACCAGAAAGAAATTGAAGTTATGGGACAGGAATGCTTCTTCTAACCTAACAAAAAACTTGTAGTGCAAAGCAAGATAAATAACGTGTACACACTTAAAAAAGGTAACGGTGTGACCCTATCTAACTTATAACCTAAGATTTATAAACATACACAAATCTTTAGTCTTTTAACTTGTTTTGAAACTTCTTAGTACACATTATAGTATAATACGCCATACGTGTCATATACTCATATGTGACAAATTCTCGCAAGTGAATCGTAGGATATAAGTCACTACAAATTCTATCTATTGGTTCATTTGATTCAAAATAAGCAAACTGAAAATATATCATCACACATAAAACATGTTACTTATAACTTACTTGATCTTCTACGAGATTTCCAGAAAACAGGAGTAGAAGACACAGGAGAAAAACCATTCACAACACCAACAGCAACACTTTTCTTATCTTCTTCCATTTCCAAACTTACTCAAAATATTATTAAAATCACAAGTCAACTCAACACTTACTATTTCTAAAGTTTGATATATAAGTATAACTTTAAGAAGCTAGACACTGAAAGAAAACACAAAGATTTGATAACAAGGATTTTTAAAGATAGATAGCTTTGGTTTTCTCTAAGAAGAATATTGTTTGTTTAATGTTGTTCTTGTGAAACGTGTTGTTGCCGCTAAGTAACAAGTCTTTATATGACACCGATGAGTTCGAAGGTGTTAAGAATAAACGGTTAGGATTACCTGGAAATGGGGTCCATTAAGAGGCACCACGGTGGATACTAGTTTGTTGTCAGCTTTCATATTACTCTATCCGCATGGGACCTTTTTTTATTTCTTTCCTGCAACAAGGGAATAATCAAATGTGGATAGAAAATTAAAGTTACTAAAATGCACTCACTTAGTCACTTTTGTGTATTTTTTACGAAGTTTGAGACATTGTATTCCAAAAGGTACCTTTGACTTGGTGAGCAATAAAATGTTGAATAAATTTTTTTTGGAAGGCAAGATACTTATGTGTGACCGTGGATTTTACGGTAACAGTAGTTCTAGCTCTACCTTTGGGGGAGGAGGTATGGACCACTCCAGTACGATGCAGCTGAAAAATTACCAAACTAAGTCTAGTAAGATAACCTTTTTACGAAACTACACTTATTTCCTTCATCTTACAAAAATGAACCATAGCGCGCTCATAAGTTTAACTCGCACGCGCCGTCAAAGAAACCAGTAATTCGATGACACGTGTACTATTCAGCAAAAAAGTTAAGACATCATGTGCGCCTACTTAGAAAGTTCTGTTAATTCATTTAAATTCAACTTTTTCAGTGATCGTTGTAAATTGGAATCGGAAGTACTTTGTTAAATATTGGTGGTTATAAATAGTTCATTACTTCATTGGAATTGAATGATTTGGTTAAATTTTGGTGGTTGTATACATGTGTATAAAATGCATACATAAACTTTAATGCCAACTAGTCAGCGTGCTTTATGCTTTTGTCATTCGATAGTTAAGCGGGTTTGTCAGCAAGAAAGTTAAGACATCATGCGCGCATAGATACTTAAGCGCGTTTGTCATTTGATGCGCGCGGATATCTTTTATTAGTAGGCGCGCTTGACATTGATACGCAAAACCTTTTTCATGCACGCTACCTTGTTCAAAGTCGTTACCTAACTTCCTTTTAGTGTAGCGCAGCGGGCGTTTTTCATGCACGCTAGGTTGTTTCAACGTGCGCCTAAATGGACTTTAAATAAAAAGAAGCGCACCGTCTAATTTATGTGCGCTTAGACACGTGCAAGGACGGAGCTTGTATAAGGCAAGAAGGGGTTGTAGTTCCTCGAAATTTAGGACCACTAAGCTTTATCTTTTGTAGTTTTGTGTATTATTTCAAAAAAAAAAAATAGTACAAATGTAAAATAATTATAGGTTTGGCCCTCTGAAAATTATTACAACTACAATTCGGCCCCTCTAATAATATTGCTCAAGCTCCGTCACACGTGACCGGTTATTGAGTCGTTGATGAGACATGTATCCTCTATCTAATGGAGGCTTACCCGAAAATCCATTTTGGTAAAATATATGCTTGGTTTGTTTTGAACATCTAGTATAACATAAAGAGTTCATATAAATTATCTTTTCTCAAATGTTCTTATAAATTGCCACTTTAACACTTTTCTTTAACACTTTTCTTTAATTTCTTGTATTCTTCTATATTGCATTTTCAACTCACAGTCTTACACATAATCAGTTTAGGTTAACTGAATAACAAACTACCGACTTTTTGTGTATTTCATTCCTTTTCGTTTTATACAAAAATTTAGAAACTATTTAATTTGGTTGAATAAATTGTTTGGTAAACATGTCATAACAACTATGGTTAAGATAATCGTTTTTATCACCAACTAGTCAAGCAGATCCGTGATGCATAAACATTATAGCTAAATACTATATTCATAAAGCTAAAAGTTGTTGTATTACACTCTCATTCAAAACCAAAAAAATCGCAGCTAATGCATCTCCCATTAACATTGTTGATATCCAAAAAGATTTAACAGTACTGTTGTGCGACGACCATTGACACCTTCCCTAACGTTTAACGTAAAATTGAGTACACTTGAGGGATTAATCACACCTGATAATGGGTTTGGAGGTATGGAGTGTACACCCATTTGGTCAATGTTTACCCTGACTCAATTTAAGTGGTTTGTGGTTCTGCTGCTAGTGTAAATGATAATACTGCTGATGCAGATCTTTCTGCTGCTAGTGTTATTCATATTACTGATGATCAGAACATTCTGCTGCTAGCTTTATTGTTCCTGCTGCTAGTACATTGTTCCTGCTGCTAGTTCAATAATGTTGCTGCTGGTCTGCTAGGCGACAAATTCTGCTGCTAGCACAATTTATTGTGCTGCTAGGCAGAGATTCTGCTGCTGGTACGCAGAATAGAATTTGTAACAAACTTTGACCTATTTTGGGTAAGTTCAAATTCATAATTAAGACCATGATCTTCTGGTCTTGTAACCACTTTGGCTAGTATTAAGGAAAGTATATGGAAAATATTTGGCCGATATTTTCTGGATTTCCTTTGACTAGGGTTTTGAGTATATCTCTATTATATATAGAGATTAACACAGCCGCATGAAGATATATACAGAAAACCTAAACACTTGAAAGCATTGGTTCTTGATTTGTGCCTAAAACAAGAACATCACTTGGTCTTATCCCATAGAGATATTCGTGTAACCCAGGCATAGGGTCGAATAGTTTCTATTGGAAAGTGATTACACGATTTCAAGTGAATATCCGGTACCTTGATCTATTGATTATCTTAACCCTGATCTGGGAACACACAAAGAAACCAACAATCAATAGAAACTATTTAGTGATAATCAATGGCTGCTGCTATGAGGCATATGGCTGCTAACTTTTCTAAACTGGAAAAGTTTGAAGGTGTTGATTTCAGAAGATGGCAAAAGAAGATGCAATTCTTGTTGTCAAGCATGAATGTGGTGTATGTTCTGACCACAACCATTCCTGAAGATCATGGGGATGATGCTACTATGGAACAGATGAGGAGCAGAAGCAAATGGGAGAATGATGACTATATCTGCAGAGGATTAATTCTCAATGGTATGTCTGATACTCTCTTTGACATTTATCAGAATGTTGAATCTTCTCAAGAACTGTGGGATTCCTTGGAAGCCAAATATATGGCTGAGGATGCTTCAAGTAAGAAGTTCCTTGTAAGTAATTTTAACAATTACAAAATGGTCGATTCTAGACCTGTCATGGAACAATACAATGAACTTCTTAGTATACTTGGTCGATTCACACAACACATGATGAACATGGATGAGGCTATTTCAGTCTCTTGTATCATCGATAAACTACCTCCTTCTTGGAAAGATTTCAAGCATATGCTAAAGCATAAGAAGGAGGAGTTAACTCTTGTTGAGTTGGGCAGTCATTTGCGCATTGAGGAATCACTCAAGGCGCATGAAAGTGACAAGCCAAAGAGCAGCAATGCTGCTGGTCCATCAGTTGTCAATTTGGTGGAGCATAACAACTCCTCCAGGAACAATGACAACAAGGGCAAACGTAAGCATCAGGATAACACCAAGACTGATCCAAACAAGAAGTCAAAAGCTACTTGTTGGAAGTGTGATAAAACTGGACACTTCAGGAAGGATTGTAAGGGTGTTAAGATTGGCAATAAAACCAATGGATCAGGCACGAGTGGATCTGGGAATGGTAACACCAATTCCCTGAAAGGTCAGAATATATTTAATAAGTCCTCTGAGATTTATTATGTTACATATATATCTGATGTGTACTTTGTGCAGGATGATGATGTTGCGTGGTGGGTTGACTCTGGAGCAACAACTCATGTGTGTAAAGATAGAAGCTAGTTCAAGACCTACGAGTCAATGAATGATGGTTCTATTCTTCATATGGGAAATGAGTCAACAGCCCTGGTGCATGGAAGAGGATGTGTTGATTTGAAGTTTAGTTCTGGGAAGATTGTCAATTTGTTTAATGTTTTATATGTTCCTGTTATTAGGAAAAACTTGGTTTCTAGTAGTGTTTTGAATAATTGTGGTTATAAACAAGTAATTGAATCTGATAAGTTTGTTTTGTCTAAACATGGTGTTTTTATTGGTTTTGGTTATTTATGTAATCAGATGTTTAGACTTAATATTGTTCATGATGTTGTTAATTCTGCTTTTATGTCGACATCTAAGTTATATGATTCAACCCTTTGGCATGCTAGACTTGGCCATGTACACTTTAAAAGGATGCAAGATATGTCTAAGGATGGGTTAATCCCAGCATTTGACATGGACACAAAAAAGTGTAAAACTTGTATGATGAACAAAATAACTAAGAAACCATTTCAAAGTGTAAAACGTGAAACTGTGATATTGGAACTGATTCATAGTGACTTATGTGATTTGCATGCTACTCCCTCTTTGGGGAATAAGAAATACTTTGTGACTTTTATTGATAATGCTTCTAGGTATTGTTATGTTTATTTATTGCATACTAAGGATGAAGCATTAGATAAATTTAAAGTATTTAAAACTGAAGTTGAACTGCAACAAGAGTCCTTGATCAAGAGATTAAGGACTGATAGGGGAGGTGATATAGGTGATGTAATAATAAAATAACATATCAAATATATAAATGCAGCGGAATACATCACCAACAAGGATCCATATAGCCATATGATCAATCAAATGAATTAAACAAACATGTTATACCTTTGTAGCGTGATCCGAGAGTCACCACCAATGCTAATGGATCGAATAGAATAAGAACCACAAGTGACCAAAGGAGATCACCTCTATGATGTGTCCACACTACACTTCACCGTATGCCAATGGATGCTAGTCCTTCAACCCGTAACCAATCAAACACTTTTGAATAAGCAAGATACAAAAGTTAAAAATGAAAACATAAAAACCCTAGGTTTTTATTGTTGATGCCGTGAGTTTATTTGGGAGAGGGAGAGAGAGATTTTTGGTAAAAGATATCTCCAATATGAGGAGATCCTAGAAGATATAATTGACCAAAAAATCCAAACCCAAAAGGCCTCTTCCAAGCCCTTATGGCCGGCCCTCTATTGGGCTCAAATGGGCTTCCCATTTGTTTTTCTAGTCCAATGTAATAAGTCCATTACTTATTCATTAGAAGCCCAATAGCGGTTCCTGGTTACTTACGGTTATTTATATATCGTAAATACAATAAACACGACATATAAAGTGGCACCTCAGTGTATATGTGTGTGACCCCATAGGCTCACATATGTCTAGCCATATAATTAGTAATTATGACACGAGCATATCCCAACAGCTCCCACTTGCGACGTCATAATAATCAAGTAATTATACAAGCAATGGTTAGCGTCTAGCAACACGCCACTGCCCCTAAAAATATGTGAGGTTAGTTTCTTAAACGTCTCATTTTAGATGGTTTACATGTCATCTATCCTTTTGTTTCATATACCGTGTTGAACATTAGACATGGATCAAAAGTCATTCTAATAGTTCAACTATTATGTTTCTCGATATAGATATTGAACAAGATTACCAAGTGGGTTAAGATTCATCTTAATCTCATTTGGGTACGGCCATACAAACATCTGTCCAATTCATCGAGGGGCCCAATAGTATCTAACTCCATAACATGTGGAGGAACAAATCCTGTTTTGACTACACGTGTCATTCACATGCTTCATATCACTCCTGATAATGGCTTTTATAACTACCTTATTCAGGATAGTGTTTAACCATATCAAGGAATGAAATTCCACACATGCAAGACCTGCTTGCATCTCAAGTCTAATGATAAGAGACATAACCTCTTGCGAGATTCACTATTTACAACGATCCATGTAGTGAATACTCGTAGTTTGGGTCAATCCAATGTTCATCACAATGAACAACATGTGAGTGTGGCAAATAAATCACCAACACGCTCACATTTGTCTTAATTTGATGATACTCCCGTATCGTCAACCGACAATGGATAATTTTAGAATAAATACATTATTCATGGATTAAACATGCAAATATGGAACACAGTAGTATAAATGAAGACGATCATACCAGGTATATCAATTCATTGTATAATACGACTGCTTACAGTTCCATTATCCAAATACTAAAAAACAGATATGCATAAGACTACTCTTAGGTCGGAATCCGATGTTCCCACCATGATCAAATTATATTGTACAAGACAACAAGTAGTCATCCGAGTAAACTTTGAGAATACTTGTTTCAAAACTCATGAAAGGTTTGAATTACGATTGTCCTTTGTATGTGTGCATTCAAGTACAAGACGAGTGTTGCAACAATACATTCCATAGGTGTGTTTGAAGCTAGCAAAACACCTACTTTAGACTGCCATTTGAATAGTTTCTCAAACTATAAAGTATTCTTATTCTTTTAATGTATAACACATTAATGCTCTCAGTCGAGCACATCTAGTCAGCAATGTCATCATTCATGATGACATCCTAACACGACTAGGGTTGAGTATCATCTCAGTTAAATAAGCATCAGCGTATGCAAATAAAACAGAGTTCCTCAAATATCCGTAAACGTTTGAACATATCTTTGGTCCTTCGTAGGTCCATTATAATGTTCGTTTAACAATTATCTAATGACGTTCTCTTAGATATTTGTTATCAACTCATCTTGCATTCATGCAAATGATAAACATAGCCCAATGCGTAATATGACTTACATGATGAATCCTTTAGTCGAACTTAAGATTTCCACTCATGTGTTCAATCTCATCAAGTGAGATTGATCATTGAGACTCCCTCAATAACGTGTCATATTGTGTTTAGACTTAATAACCGCTTATGTTTATTCTAATAAACATATTTTAACAAGGTTGTATGTCTTATTTTATAAATCCCTCAAGAGAAACTTCATTCCAAGCTAAGGATTAAAGTCTAGCTTAGATGGAATATTGTTTCTAATATGTTAACGACATATGAGATTTAAGAAAATAAATACAGTTCTCCTACTTGATCTCAGCTGAGATCTTGAGCTACTCATCAGATACAATATCTGATAATGCATCTCAGTAGTTAGCAGGTTCACCATGATCCTCTAACTTATGTCCCTCAGCATTGATATAAAAACTATATCATTCAGGTGCAAGAGGTATCCTTGCGGATTTATGAATGAGAGATATCAATCTATGGTTTAACATATGCATGTTCAACCTTAGTATGACATTAGCAAGTGTACTCAGAAGGTTGCTCTTGAATAACTTCAAGATCTAAAGGTGCTCCCACTTGCTTTTGTATGTAGAGACTAATCTCTAGATACTCAGCATCTTGAGTAACAATGAATTGTTTTCAAGTGGGACATCTAAAATACATCGTTAGTTCTTGACTCTAGTTTGTTAATTACTTACTCTTAGGTAGTTAACAAATTCAGAACTTCAATCAAGACATAATGAGATTCATCCCATGCCATAATACAATGGTGTCTTAAATTCCTTCTGGGTTGGAATCATATTGAGTGTACACATGGCACATCTAATTTTCTAACCTTGATAGCTTTGGAGGTAAAACAGTTTAAGTCATCAAGTATCAAACAATATCAATAGTGTTTGATTTTCCATGATGGACATACCATAAAGTTGTGGTATTCCATGAGGACTGATGTTGTGAGACTATCACACAACTCATTAGATGAACTTATACTTTTGGCTTACATATCTGCCAACCAGGTCAAACCAGATGACATCAATAGTAGTTTTAGCCTATTGCATACTTTACTTCATGTGTATGTTTTGACTAGAAAACAAAAACATTTAATATTATACGTCGTAAATGTGCATGTCTTAACAAGAAGACATAACAAATCAACGTCTTACTTTACGTTATTTGTCTTTCAACAATTAACTGAATTGATGTTTGTGTCTTTACAAGAGACCTAAACATATTCAACTAAAGTAATTACGAGCGCCGACATTTGGCCTCAATAGTAATTTCAAGTTAATTTCATACTTCATGATTATGACTTTACAAGAAGACATAATCATATTTACTAAACAATTCAGTGAATATGTTGAAGTAGCTTTTCATGTTATCTTGATATTTGTTCTAATTAGGGCAACCTACATTTTATGTGTAGAAGTCCTAGTAGAATTTTGGTTTCTTACCTTTCAGTCAAGAAAAGCTATTAGTCATATTGTTATATGTTGTACCTTGCACACAATTAAGATTTCTCCCACTTGTGCATGGCACAACATCATGAGAGCAATATGACAATGTCTAAGATAACATATGATTTTTAGTCAAAATCAAAATATAGATATGTAGAACTTTATCGTTTTAATAATGAATCATGCATAACGATTTTATAGATAACATTTCAGGAAGCAACATCAGGAACGCGACAAGTTATCTAATAAAATTTATGCAATGGTTCTTATCTAAACTATGATGCTTAACATGTGGAAAGTAATGTATTATTTCAAGACAATCTGGAAATAAGATGGGCAAGTTGTAAGGTATTACAGCTTACAACTCCCACTGGATTAGACAACATTACATGTGTTTCGTCACCAGTAATATAATCACGTAGCTCCCACTGGATTAGACAACATTTTAATGTGTTACGTCACCAGTGGAGAGTGAGTGGCGATTGGATACTTTCCATCTTTCTTTGAATATCTACACATTATTGCTAATGTGAGTCACTTTGACTAGTAAACATGTACTTAGGTATTCAAGAAAGTGCATCAAGTTCTAACACATAGATGATGGGCTTGCCATCATTGCTATTTTAACTTGAAAATAGGCATGCATTTTCTCCATAATTGGTCTACTTTACCACAAGGGTATGTAGGACCTTAGTAGGCTTATTAGGTTAAGACAAACTGCTAGGTAATCATGCTAGTAATTGCCTTTACCTCTTTGCGGTTTATTGATATTTCCGTCTTCTAATTATTTAAACTCATTTTAGAATGGTAGCTAGTATGAAAAAGGTCGACCAAGCAAGAACATGCAAATATCGCCAAAGGTCTGACCAATGAGCAAAATTCGCCATGGGTTGAAATGGCCCTAAGGTCTGACCAAAGAGGTCAAGTCAAATGCACGTGTTCTCTAGTTATCCAAATATCTTATATTCTTAGAGGTTTCAAAACCGAAACTAGGGTTATGAAACAATCTTGAAAGAATAAGATGTGTAACCATACTTAACCGTTTTGACTTTTACAAGACATCACGATTTCTAGAGTAGGTTTTCCTTGAGTTTGATTAGAATTAGGAAAATTCAAATATTCCTATTATGGCTTTTCCTCATAAAGAAAAAGGATAGGAATAAGTCTCTTTCTTACAAGGAAAGATCGACTTAGTTCGTCCTTTTAACAAGAAAAGAACAAACTCTTGTTTACGGCTTGCGTTGCATTAATTGAATTTACAAAGTTCAATTTTAGTATTTTCGATAATTAATCCTTTTTAAAATTAACTACCCAAGTTTAAGCATATTAAAACAATTAATTTTACGAAAAGGCTAAGATCCTCATTGAGGTTCGACCATCACAGTAGACTGTCTACTAGAAATGGTGGATTCAATAGGTACGTAACGTCGACCAATTGCATTACATGTGAAACTCTTAGATCTTTATGGGACTCATGGCACTAGTGAACAAGCAACTAGTGTCAAGTTGGCATGTTTAGTCCCATCTTTGCCTCGTGTCAGGGTCTGACCACTAAACACGATTAAGTCATCCAATTTGAAAACTGTGAGAATAATCCTAGGTCTGACGCATGGAGAATAGTCACCCTGGGTTACAATTCAGCCTAGGTTTGACCATAGCCAAAAGGTAATTGCAAGTGTTCTCATAACTGGACGGCATGACTTAAATTTTGACGGGTAAAGAGTTTTGATGTGGATCAAAAACGTGTACGAAAGGAGCATGCATTCATTCTTCGTAGCACAAGTTAAAAAACTTTTCTTAACTTAAGTCTAATCATTGTTTTAATTTATGTGTGTCAAGTTGTCCATTTTCAAGACTAATATATATCCTAAGTGGATTATTATTTAGTTTGGACAATACAAATAAATAAATAAACAAACAATCTTAACTGGTTTAAGTGTTGTTTATAAAACAATGATTTAAGTTTCAAATCATATTTAAACTTAGTTAAACTAAATCATAAGACTTAGTCCAAAATGGTTTATGTTTCGTTTTAAGTTTTAAGAAAACAATTTTCGATTTTCATGTAGTCACAACATACATAAAACAACCAAACAAACATACAACCACAATATGCAAAGCCTCAACCGATGAAAATCCAACCTGAATTATCTCAGACCCTGATGACAACCCCTTATGAACTCTGGACTAAAAAGAAACCCAACCTGAATTATCTCAGGGTATGGGGTTGTAGGGCTGTTGTAAGACTCCCTGATCCAAAATTGAAAACTTTGAGTGAAAGAGGCATTGAATGCATCTTTGTTGGATATGCTGAGCATTCCAAGGCATATAGGTTCTATGCTATTGAACCTAATGAATCTGTTTCAATTAACTCAATAATTGAATCAAGGGATGCAATCTTTGATGAGAATAGATTCTCATCAGTCCCTAGACCAAGTCAGAGGATTCCTAATGGAACTGATGATGTTGGTGTATCTGAGATCTCTGATGAGGTCCCTGATGAGTTTGTGATTCAACAACCTGAACCTGAGCTCAGAAGGAGCACAAGGGTCAGGACTCCAAAGTCATTTGGACCTGAGTTTCAATTATATTTAATTGAAGGAACAAGGGATGAGGTCTCTGACCAACACTCCTATTGCTTTAATGTTGAGGATGATCCCAAAACATTTGATGAAGCAATGAAGTCCCAGGATGTTGCTTTCTGGAAAGAAGCAATAAATGATGAAATGGATTCCATCATGGGAAACAACACTTGGGTGTTGGCTGATCTACCACCTGGTTGCAAGCCTCTAGGCTGCAAATGGATTTTCAAAAAGAAAATGAAGGTAGATGGAACTATTGAAAAGTTCAAGGCTAGACTAGTCATTCAAGGCTTTAAACAAAAGTCAGGGATAGACTATTTTGATACTTATGCCCCTGTGGCTCGTATCAGTACCATAAGATTGCTAATTGCCTTGGCATCTATTCACAATCTGATTATACATCAGATGGATGTGAAGACAACATTCTTGAATGGTGAATTGGATGAGGAGGTTTACATGAACCAACCTCAAGGCTTCATCATGCCTGGCAATGAAAACAAGGTGTGTAAACTAATTAAGTCCTTATATGGACTCAAGCAGGCACCTAAGCAATGGCATCAAAAATTTGATGAAGTGGTTTTGTCTAGTGGTTATTCACTTAACCAATCTGACAAATGTGTATATAGCAAATTTGATGAATCTGGTAAGGGAGTCATCATTTGTCTATATGTTGATGACATGTTGATCTTTGGTACTGACCAAAATCAAGTTGACCTCACAAAGGAATTTTTGTCATCAAGGTTCTCCATGAAGGATATGGGGGAGGCTGATGTTATCCTTGGTATAAGGATTAAACATGAAAGTAACAATATTTCTATCTCTCAGTCTCATTATATTGAGAAGGTGTTGAGGAAATTTAATTACTTTGATTGTACTCCAGTGAGTACTCCTATGGATACAAGTGAGAAGCTCTTGCCTAATACTGGTAAAGCTGTATCTCAACTTGAGTATTCTAGGGTGATTGGCTGTCTAATGTATGCCATGACTTGTACAAGGCCTGATATTGCATTTGCTGTGGGAAAATTGAGCAGATATACTAGTAATCTTAGTGCTCATCATTGGCAAGCAATTCAGAGGGTACTGAAGTATTTGAAGAGAACTATGGATTATAGTATCTCATATACTGGTTATCCTTCTGTATTAGAAGGGTACACTGATGTAAGTTGGATCAGTGTTACTGAAGACAATTCGTCTACTAGTGGCTGGGTATTCCTACTTGGTGGAGGTGCAATTTCTTGGGCATTATTAGGAATATGAATATTCAGTTGAAGACTCGGTCACCCCGAGTACTTATTAGCTCATCATAGCTTTTAGGATTATCAGTAATATTATTAGTAGATTAGTTATTAATTAGTATTGTGGAGTGGGTCGGGTCTTTACCCTCTGTCAGCTCTCTCCATAGCCCACTAGGGGCATATTAAGTAGTATGTATAAATACCCCTTCCCTTGCAAGGGAAGGGTTGGAACTTCACTTCATTTCAAGCTAATATACACATAGTTCTCTCTCTCTCTCTCTAGAAGTTCCCACTTTCTCTCTCTAGTTCATTGTCATTCGATCCATACTAAGGCCTCAAACAAGTGTTTCTTGCATTGTGAATACCCTACAATTGGTATCAAGAGCCATGGTTAGGTCCATGAGAGTTGGTATTCACGGATTTGTGTAGTTTTTGAGGCTTTTTGGTTCGATTTGATAAGTTACATAAATTTCATTTTGTGCTTTGTTTAGTGATTAGAAGTTGTTATACCTTGTACTTTCTAGCTTAGGAATAGTATAAGAGTAGTATTTGGTGCTTGGATTCACAGATTTAAGGTTTGTGTGGTATTTTTGGGTGATTCGAGTGTTTTTTATCCAAGTGTTCTTGGGTGCGGTTTGTGTACTTTGGACGTGTTCTTGAACGCGGTTTGTGTCACATCGAGAACGCGGTTTGTCTTATTACTAGTTTAGGCAAAAGGACAAAAAGCATTGAAAGCGACGTGTTTGGCGGTTTGTGTCTACGCGGTTTGTCTATAAGGCGCGTACGCGGTTTGTGTCAACTCGGTTTGTCTCTGCAGTGTGAACTCGGTTTGTATCAACGCGGTTTGTCTCTCCAGCGTGAACTCGGTTTGTGTCTACGCGGTTTGTCTCTCCAGCGTGAACTCGGTTTGTGTCTACGCGGTTTGTCTTTGCAGCGTGTACTCGGTTTGTATCAACGCGGTTTGTCTCTCCAGCGTGAACTCGGTTTGTGTCTACGCGGTTTGTCTCAGCAGCGTGAACTCGGTTTGTGTCTACGCGGTTTGTCTATGCGGTTTGTGTCTTGGTGATTTTAGAAATTCCCGCGAAAGATTCGATTTCTCGGTTAAATCACAAGATCAGTAAAATCCCGTATTCACTATGACAACTAATTCAGACTCCCTCATATCGGAGGTTCTCAAATTGTACGATGATATTAAGGATCATGGGAACTATAATTACACATCTCTAACAGAAACAAGTGATACTGATTCTGCTGGAACTGATGAGTCACACTCGCAGTCACACATGGATGAATGCCTTCAGGTTATGCAGTTGGCTAATGCAAAGGAAAGTCAAGTAGCATGCTTCCGTTCACTTCTATCACACATTAAGGCTCTGTTCGGTAACTCTGAATACGTGATGGGGTACACACGGGCTTTTGCTTCACTCTTTGGTCAGGAAATTGGTGATTTTACAGTCATAATGACATTATATCTGGATCAACTAGAACAGGAGCTGGTCAAGGAAGAATATTCTGAAGATAAATCCAGAGCCGCTCTCAATGTGATCAACAATCAATTCCAAGTGTTCATCAACTCTCAATACACTATGGACTATAATTGTGACTGTCAAGTGACTAAAGAGTGTTTCGCTAAATATACTGGGTCAGAAATTGAAATGTACAAAACAACACTGCTACTGCTGATAAGGGATGTCCATGGGTTCATTGAGGAAAAAGGTCAACAGGGTAGGAATGGAACAAAATCAGACAAAACGGATGATGGTGTCAGCACAGGAAGTGACTTCACAAGATGTGAGAAGGAATCCTACGAATCTGAAAATCACCAAGCACAGTCTACTGTGGTACATCTGTCTTATCTAGATAATACTGTTTCTAATGAACTTGTACATGATAATTCGTCAAGTTCTTTGCCTACGACCGAGTCTTTCAAATCACATGATATGATTGAAAAGAGGGTTTACAATGAACTTTTAAAGGGATTTTCAAAACTGGAAAAACATTGTGTTGATCTTGAAATTTCAATGCAACAAATAAAAGAAAAGTTCCAAATTAACCTTCCATCAAAAAATCCTGAATTACCTGACATTCGGGAATTTTTTATGATAAATGAGTTGAAAGATCAGCTAGTGGCCAAGAACGCGACTATTAACATGTTAAGAACCAAACTAAGTGAATTGCAAGAAAAGGTCAATGATGATAAAACCACACTTGATGCTAAAACTGTTGAGTTACAGGCTGAGAATGAAACACTTAAATTACAAATTAAACAACTGTATGGCTCAGTCAAGGATATCAAATCCAAGAGGAAAAACCCAACACAATCTTTGATAGCTGTAAATGATCACTTCCAAGCACAAAATCTAAGGAAAAGTTCCTCTTTAGCTTCTCATAGGGATGACTTTAAGAAGTCGGCCAAGAACAGGGTGAATCCTAAGTCTGTCAAACCATCAGTCTTGGAAACACCTGCCCCTTATTCAAGGTGTGCTCCCCAAGTTGGTGAGACTAAGTGTTTGCCAAAATCAGTCACTTCACAACATAGTCATAAGGGAAAATTAGCTAAGAGTCACTTTCAGGATAAGTCTCACATGACACTAACTAAGGAAGCTAGTGCTCATGTCACTGCACTCTCCACTACGACCAACAGTCACCATAGGCCTATGGAACTGATGAAGCACCCTAGGAAGCCTAATAGTTCTAGTGCTGAAAGACAAGAAATTCTCTCTTGTAAAAACACTAAGGTGCATCAGAAACATCGCATATTTAGAATGTGCCTAAGATGGTTGCCAACTGGTAGAATCTTTAAGAAAGTTGGTCTTCAGTGGGTACCTACTGACACAGAAAATGCTTCTAAGAATGTTTGCAAGAAACCACAGAGGCAGGATCCCATAGTCACTAACCAATACATATGCGAACAAAATACTTATGATAGTGCAGGGAGACGGTTTCTGTGTGCAGCTACTCTCACAGAATGCTTCAAGAAGAAACTCAAAGTGTGGCTACCTAAGGGGATATCAACTCCCAAAGAGGAGGTTCGGAAAACCCACCTGTGATGTACGGGGACAATGACTTTTGAACAATTCAGTTCAAAACTCGTACTGATTTTATGAAGAGTATCTCTAGTATCCTTTTTGTTTTTTTTTGTTATGTACAGTTACTCTTATTTTATAGGTACATGCTTATTATGTATATAGTAATATGTGTTCTTGGATAGGGTGAGGCATGTCTTCTGGATATCGATAACATTTACGATCCTAGAAATGTCATTCAATAATGACACGGGGTTTTAAATGAAGCTCGAACAGAAGTTGTTCCTAATAAGTAAATCATGTCTCTATGGCTTGCTATTACTTTAGATAGCAACCCGCGTTCCCAGTTGAAGACAAATTGTCACCAAAATGACAACTATTCGTCAAGGTGATGTTCACCTGAGCATGGATTACTTCATATTCATGTTCATTCATACTAGTGATACTTTGTTGTCCTAAAGGCTCTCACGGTTAATCTCACCAAGTGATAAATTGCGGTTCAATCAATGTCTAAATTTCTATACAGAAGTGAAGCCATTGATTGAGGGGGAGAGCAATAGCAATTTAAACTTGTCTATGAGTATTCGTTGTGTAATTTCTGAATCTATGGCATCTGATTGGGCTATCATTAAGTCTTTAGGGATTTAGTGTGTTGTATCTGAATTAATTTGGATGCCTATGAGTGTTAGAAGTTCGATTGATAGGAAAGTCAGGGACCACATGTGTCATTTAGTAAAAAGAGGAGAGTTAGGAGTAAGTTTTTAATCTTGTAACCTATGCGGTTTGTCAAGCCAACAAAGACAGGGACCAAAAGTGTCATTACGGATAATTGGAATGTTAGGTAAAGATATTTAAGGTTCTAGATCCACGCGGTTTGTCCCATATTTCTCTCTCTCCTCTAAATCAAACCGAACTCATCTATTTCTCTAACTAAACCCTCGATCGCCCAATTTAATCCACCCATTGAGCTTCTTCCTAGGTAATTATCGATCCTCACCCATATCAGTAGGCTATTACTTGTATCATTCCTAGTTTCTAAACTTTTTATTTGATTTTTCTAGGTTGATTCGTACGATTCCTCTATCGATCCTAGGTTAGTTTGTTGTTACTTACCTTTGATTGATGGGTTTCGTATCTATGTGTGTAATGATAATTATTAGATGCTTCTATTGTCTCATCTTTCAAGATATGATGTGGTCTGTTATAATTTTTCGAATGATGTTTGACTCCGAAAAGTCAAAATCGTTCATGAGTCTAGGAGTTGTTCGTTTGGTTAACGATTGATATGTCTTTAGGGGTGAGTGTATTATTTCTCATTAACAAGTTGAGGAATCTGATGTTATTGTCGGTTAGATCATGAATGCTTGGATGCGTTAAATCAATTGATGGCAAGTTTAGCTTAGAGTGAATCTGGACTATGATAGGTTAGATTCCAATAAGCTCTCGTCTTGTTCATTGTATGTATATACAGTTTTCATGTAATGAGTGATTAATCGATTTCGTGGGATTTTATTCTACGATGCGGTTTGTTTGTTCTAGGTCAAAGATTTTGCAATATTTGGTATGGAATTAATTGATTTGCTTGATTAATGATTTGGCATGTCAAGAGGTGTTTGCAAAATGTTTGATCTGAAATTATTACTCTCTATATGATCTAGGGTGTAGGTTGTTTTATGGTTTGTTCATCGATGCTGTTTGTGTGAATGTTCTTGAATGCTGTTTGTCTGTTTAGTCACAAACGCGGTTTGTCTGTTTAATCACGAACGCGGTTTGTCTGAACAATCACGAACGCGGTTTGTCTAAACAATCACGAACGCGGTTTGTCTGAATAATCACGAATGCGGTTTGTCTGAATTATCATGAATGCGGTTTGTCTGATTGATCATAAATGCGGTTTGTCTATGATTATGGATGCTGTTTGTATGTATGTTCACGAACGTGGTTTGTCTGATTAATCACGAACGCGGTTTGTCTGAATAATCACGAACGCGGTTTGTCTGAATTATCATGAATGCGGTCTTCTTTGTCATGGATGCTGTTTGTCTACTTTGTCATGGATGCAGTTTGTCTGTATTGTCATGTTATGTCTACATGCTTACAGTTGCAGCTTGTCCTTTTCTAATGTTGTAGTTTGTATACAGTTGAGCTGTGCAGTTAATACTTTATAATGTGCGTTATGGTTGCTGCATATTTGGTCTCTCACAATTGAGTGTTACTTGATTTACTGTAGTCTTTTGTAATGTACACATAGTCTCTGTGCTAACCTCGAGGATTGACTCCCATCTAACTTGCATAGGCATACTGTCTTTCTGTGAATGTGTGTGTGTAGATACAATGACAGATACAGAGATCACTACTTCCTCAGAACCAAACCCTGCAGTCTCAACACCTGTTCGCACAGATGAACAAATCCTTCCTAAGAACAAATGGATCCCTATTGGAAGGAGCAACTGTTATATCGATGTGACAAGACCTCAACCCAATCCTATTTACAAGATATCTGTTGATATCTTAAAGGATACCAATTTCTTCAGAGCATTCACAGCATGTGCAACCGTTCCGTCTATATACGTTCAACAGTTCTGGAATACGATTGAACTCAACAAAGACACTGGTAATTACCATTGTCAGTTAGATGAACAATGGTATGAGCTGACCAAAGACATCATCAGAGAGGCTCTTCAGATCTCCCTGTTGTTATTGATAAACCCTTTACTCAACCTCCTACGTCCGAGGCTCTCGTCCACTTCATTAATGATCTGGGTTATCCATCAACCATCCTCAAGGTGTCAGCAGTAGTCACCAGTGAAATGTATCAACCATGGAGAACTATCGCCACCATCCTCAACTTGTGTCTTACTGGGAAGACTTCTGCTTTTGAAAGACCTAGGGCTCCAGTGCTTCAAATTCTATGGGGAATCGTAAAACGTTCCAACATAGATTTCGCTGAAAGGATCTGGGAAGAATTCATTCATTCCATTCACACCTTCCTAGAAGACAAAGCTAAACTGGAATCAAATCTGGCCAGCAGGAAGACAGTGAGAAAGATGTCAATCCCTAGCATCAGATTCACTAAAATGATAATCCACCACCTCTACTCTCTTCACAAGTTCCATCCCAGAACTGATTCTCCTCTCCATTTGTCCTCTGAAGAATTTGTTCTGGGAAATCTCAAGTGGGCTGCTAAAGGGGCCAAACAAGAAGTCTTTGGAAGGCTTATTCCTGAGCTCCTTATTACAGATAATATTCGTCAAGCCTCCTATTATAAGGATTATCTAAGCAAAATAGAGGAATATCAAAAGTCTCTCTCTGATAAGGTAAGAAGTGAAGCCGAAACCCCTGAACCAGAAACCCAGAAATCCATCAAACAAACCCAATCTAAATCGAAATCAAAGAAAAGAAAGGATGCACCCACAGAAGTTGAGGGATCTAAGAAAAATAAGAAGATCAAAAGGAAGGCATCAATCAAGAAGTTGAAATCTAAGAAAACCAAGACAAAAGGTCGAGTTGATGATGAAGAGATGGTGGTACCTAAACTAGGTCTAAGAGATGAAGAAGATCCGGTTCTACAACAAGCCTTGGAGCTGAGTGCTAAAGAACATGCTGAATCAACAAGGAGTGCTATGAAAGGAGTTGTCCTTAGAGAACCAGTTGTTGAGAGCAGTAAACCATTACCTGAAGTAGAGGGCAAAGGAAAAGGAGTAGCTACAGTAGTACAAGCTGCTAAGACTCTTCTTACCATATCATCTCCGGCATCCAAGACAACAACACAATTTGTACTCAGGAAACGTGATCAGGGATCATCCAGAGTACTTGATCTTTCTGAAGGACCTCAAGAAGAATCACCAAGCTTAGAAGTTGCTCAAGATTCCAGTGATACAGAAAGCGATGAACTGTTGTACAAGGAGAAGAAGGTGGAGATGAAGATCACACATACTGAAATAAAGGACCCACAAGATCAAGGTGAGAGTCAAGATGAGAAAGTTCATAAAGAAGCTGAGTCTGATAACATCATTAAGGAAACTCATGATCAGATAACAACAACCACTAAAGAACCTCCACAAGAAATACGACATGAAGAATTCGTGGCGTCTACATACCCGGGGGTTCATGTGAATCTGAAAATGAAGGATGATGAACAATCTCACCTGAATGAACCAACAGGGTCTACTGGCACTCTATCTTCTCTGAAGAACCTTGATACCGACTTCAACTATGGTGATCAATTCATCCTGGATAAAGCCAACGACAACGCCACAGAGACTGACATACCACATGATGATAAGGAAGTTGAGTCGATGGTGTCTGTACCAATTAAACAAGACATGTCTGGTATTAGACCTATGACAATTCCTGTTTCCACAACAGCAAACATCATAGTAAATCCCTCACCAGAAGCAACCCCAGCGACACCCATCCCTCCAGAACTACCATCTAATTTAGCATCACAACTAACTGCCGCCACAAAGCTCATTGATGACATGTCACGGAAGATGAATAATTATGAGCAGAGACTACTAAAGGTGGAAAAGCTTAATATTGATCAAAAGGTGGCACAAGCTGTGAATGATCATGTAGAGGAAGCGGTCAGATAGGCAATGGAAGCTCCTATGAAGACACGATTCAGAGATCTTCCTACAACTGATATGAAATCAATCCTCTATGACAGAATGTTTGAATGTGGTCAGTATCAAGGCCACGAAGATCATCAACGGCTTTATGAAGCCTTGGAAAAATCGATGAGTCGTGATAATCAGGATTTCCTCATGGCTGAGCTTGAAGAACAACGGAAGAGGAAGAAAAGGAGACAAGATAAACCCTGTACACCTCCTGGTTCTCCACCACATCCACCTCCACCTCCTCCACCTGATGGTAGCTCTGGTGCTACAAGGTTTTCAGGAGCGTCAGGATCCATCCAAGCTCAACCTCATCATCATCCCACTGTATCTTCTGGTGGAAAAGACCAATCCACTACCTCGTCTGCCCCAAGCAAGTCTAAGGGAGTTACAAAGGCTGGACCACTTGCGTGGACAACTGTTGATACCCAACCTAAGTCCTCATTCTCACCAATTCCTGAGGACTTTGTCATGAATGAGGAATCAGAAGTGGAAGATCTAACCTCTCAAACTGATGAAGATGAAGTCTCAGCTAATGCCAATATCCCAACAGTTGACCCTAATCAAAAATGGTGGTTGGAATTCTTACGCACAGACACACCTGATGACTCAGACTCCACGAGAAAGCGACCCACCAGGGAAGATATGGAATCTTGGATGAAACCCGTATCTGAAGAAGATCGAGAACCAATTCCTGAACCAAATTGGTCTATCCCATCATCAGACATAAGCGTTCCTGTAAACAATTGGGCAGCTGCTATTGCTTCGCAACACAACCCTCCTTCAGAGAACTCATTGCTGGCAAAGACTAATGACATGGGGGCATTTATTAATTGGTTCTGTAAAAAGAAAGGCATCACAAATCTCACTCCTCAAGATTTAGAAGGTCCTGCGTATGAAATAGTCAAAGTGTTTCATCCTGATGTGCTTCATCTTCAATATCAAATGGAAGAATGTCATAGACTACTTACTGATCAAGTTGATGACCGAATTCTCTCCTACAACGTCAACCGACCTCTTCCCTTTGATGGTCCACCAGGTCAAGTCAACCTTCAAGCTGATCTCTTTTTCAACAATGATCTGAATTATCTCCGATTCGGAAATAATGGTGACAGGCAGGCATTATCCATTAACAAGATGAAAGCGGCTCACTATCCTGACATTGGGCTAGAACAAATGGTGCCTGATCAGTTATGGTCAAATGAAGAATACAAATTTGATTTAACTGCATCTTATGGGGTCACACATTGGTGGTTCCACAAGAAACGATTCTATATTGAACGGCACGCAGGAGAGGGTAGTCATCAGGGTATACATTCGCATCTAAGAATCTTAAGTGTTATCAAAGTTGAAATTCACCCAATGTATGGGTATGAGTATCTTAAAAGGATAGTGCTTCGTCGTGCTGATCAAAAGGAGTATATTATTGCTGAGAGCGATTTTAAGTATCTATCTCCAAGTAACTTCGAAGATCTCTTCCTTCTGAATCTTCAAGGGCACCTGAATCATCTTCCTCCTCGTGACAAGAAGGCGCTTGCTGCTGCTGTCAATTTATGGATTCGGGGTCTTGTTATCAGGCAAAGGGTAAGTGACTTTCAACTAGGGATTGAGAGCTACCAGACCAAACTCAATATAACCAAGCCGTATTGGGAACATAAGGGTCTCGAGTACATTCACGACTTTAAAGTAATCGAATCTCCAAGAGCAGTCAAGTTCACTGACCTGCATGGAACTCCTATGATGATGCAACTCAGTGAGATTCATAAATTCAGCGATGGTACTCTGTGAATGATCGATGAAGCACTGGATTTCAGAATTAAGGACTACAAGATAAATCCCCACAACCCACAATTGAAGACTCAGTTCTGGACTGATCTGGATGTACAAAGGAGTAAAGAGTTTATGAGAGCCATAGAGCGAAGGCTGAAAACAAGAAGGATCTTTCGCAACCTGGAAAGCTTCGTTGGGGGCAGAGTTCGTGAAGGAGATTACAGATTGATGGAAAGAACGACATGAGCTGATTCTCTCCATAAGTGGTCTTTGTAGTGATGTTATTCTTTTGTTGGACTCTTGTAATTATATGATGTAATTTCCACGAATCTTGTAATACTCTATGTGTGATCTGTGTATATTGACAAGTAAACCTCTCTCGTTGCTTCACGGGGAGCATAGTAAGCTCCAAAATCAGAATACATTTAAACCTGTCCACATTTTCTCCCAAATTTTTCTAAACGTATTTAAATCAATTGGGATCACAAATCTCAAATGGTTTAAAATTTTTGATCGGGGGAGAGAATGTGATTTAAATATGAAATTCTGATAAAATGTGATGATTTGGAAGTTAATGTAAGCTCTCCCGTATGTGCTAAATCATTTTATATATCAAGGCACATATTGAGGGGGAGCAAAATGTTTTGGTCATAAAAGCAAGCTCTTCCATATGTGCTAAAATCTTTCGTATATCGATGCACATATTGAGGGGGAGCAAATGGTTTTAACAAAACAAAGGATTTGGCATCTCACGTGAGCAAGGCTTAGACTTCACCAATGAATTGACGAAACTTGAATTGTCATCAATCGAAAGGATACGTCTTGGCCGGGTAATAATTTCAAGCTGGTCTAACCAGTGATGTAAGCGTGTCTCGAAAAAGATGTATCTGAGTAGAGAGTACCATTTCGAGAAACTTTCTGTGGACTTGACCAGGCCGGGTAATAATTTCAAGCTAGTCTAACTAGTGATGTAAGCGTGTCTCGAATCGGTCATGTTCACTGAAAGTTGATCAATTCAAAAAGTGCGAGCTCTACCTAACATGTGCAAATTTATAAAACAATCAATCGAGCACATGTTGAGGGGGAGTATTTGAAAAATATAAAACTCTCAAGTGTTTGCAAAAATGTGTTTGAGAATCATGAACACTTTGAGAGATTTCTCAAAGATTTGGTTTGGCAATCGTGGATGAATACCAAAGACCGACCATTTTAATTAATGCATGGAGTTATAAGGATGGTTAGGTTAGGCTCATGTTAAGTCCCATTAAAGCCCATCTAGGAAAACATCATTGATAATAATAGCGGAATTAACGAGAACAATAATGTTAACAAGGTTGTAATTATAGTAATGAACGCGTTCTTTATTGAAAACAAAACTAACGACTGCTACTAACAAGCAAACGTGTACAAGCACACGTTTGCTAACCAACACACACCAACGATCTACATTTTCTGAATGCCCAAAACTAACGACCTACATCTCTTTATATACTAGAGATTAGGTTTACAATACTTGTTCAAGAAGAGTTAACAATAATGATAAGACCGAATATGTTTAAACAAATAAAAGATATCCTGTAATCTTCATTTTAAATGAAGATTATTCATTTGTCATCTTCGGTCCTTCTTGTTTTGTAAATATCAAATCACAATTCCCAACAATCTTCCCCTATTTGATATTACAAAACAATCTTCAATGCTTCCCCTTGACTTGAACACGTCACCACAAATAAGCTGATAAGCTGCAAACCAATCATCTTCCCCTTTTTGCAACATCAAATAGGGATCTTCATGCAACTTGAATCGAAATGCTTCCCCTTAAGTGGTGCATGTAGATGGTTAAACAAGCTTCCCATGAAACTAAGCATGTTTACCATCTCTTGAATCACGAACTCCATAGGCTCAATGAACTGATTACTTGATGAAGAAAAACGAATATAACGAACATGATGAAGAAGTTGAATCTCCCAAACTTGCGTCTTATATCTTGCACTATCCACGTGACTCCAAACTTATCTCAAGAAGTAGGCTACTAGGACCTCTTGATAAATTCTAGCAAATGTGAGCATTAAGCGCAGGGGAGGTATAATAGATCACACACTTTTGCTATATTCATCAAATCTTTGTCACCACCGTATAAAACAAGCAAGTTATCTCCAAATGTTGTCCGTCATTTGAGATATGATAAGAACACGCACCTGTGAAACTCAACTACAACATCAAATAAATAATATTTAATCGTCTTCTTCAAATAATCACCAACGAGCCATAAAAATAAAGAATATATCGTGATCCATCTCTTGAATCTTCGGACTCCAATCGGCTTAAAATAGTATCTGATTTAGTACGAACAAGACATGTTTATACACCTTAGTTATGGGTCTTGGGGTCCTAGACCATCCTCACCATAACTGACCATTTGATCCTAGATCAAACCCAATAATAATTCGTGTGGTCCCGGACCTCACGACATCATTACGTTAGGAAACAGCTCGTAAACACCAAATCAAAATAATAAACCAAGCCATCATATCGTCCAAGATCCAAAACTTGAGCAACCAGTATTAACCGAAAACCATGAGCAGAGATAATATTCGAAGACCATAATTAATTAGATCTGGTTACCAGACCTAATTTTCGAAACCAGACTTTACTCTTCGAAAGCAGACTTAACCGAATACACAAGCAGACCAGACTTAATTCGCCACAGAAGCCAGAATTAATATCCCACGTAGTGCCAGACTTAACACTCACGTGATATACGAATCCACGTGATATAGCAAGCATCAACATATCCACATTTACTTCTCCACTTGCTGCGACAAACAGATCCCATTCACCTCATTCAAACGTCAATTACCAATAAAATAATCAACATCAATTCGAAGGCCCACTTGCATAACCAGTAATCGACAAACCAATCCAACATATGATTAATATTCACCGATCAAGTCAACTACGCTTAACTTAACCGACCAATTAAATCACACTTGTAGAACACGACAATTCATTGAATGAGTACGAGGTTAATTAAATTCAAACCCCATGTGAATTCATCCCACACGAAATTAATACAACCAACAGTACACGACAGTCCCACAACATGAGTCAATATGAGGATAATCAATGAATATACCAGCCCCACACACGAATCGCTCAATTAATAACGAAACAGTACAAGGCCAATCAGATCTGCTTTTTATCAATACGAAAACAATAATGACGATTACCTCATATACACTAGATCTGCTCTTTTTCTGCTCCATCTCCATCAACAACCTTGTAGATCCTAGATATCAAGAGCCACCCGCTCTGATACCAATTGTTGAGTCCCATTTAAGCCCATCTAGGAAAACATCATTGATAATAATAGCGGAATTAACAAGAACAATAATGTTAACAAGGTTGTAATTATAGTAATGAACGCGTTCTTTATTGAAAACAAAACTAACGACTGCTACTAACAAGCAAACGTGTACAAGCACACGTTTGCTAACCAACACACACCAACGATCTACATTTTCTGGATGCTCAAAACAATCGACCTACATCTCTTTATATACTAGAGATTAGGTTTACAATACTTGTTCAAGAAGAGTTAACAATAATGATAAGACCGAATATGTTTAAACAAATAAAAGATATCCTGTAATCTTCATTTTAAATGAAGATTATTCATTTGTCATCTTCGGTCCTTCTTGTTTTGTAAATATCAAATCACAATTCCCAACAGCTCAAGTTCCCACGATCCCGCCAGAGCCGGAGGGATCTACCCAGGGACAATCCAATAGTTAGTGTAGAAGTCCTTAGGTATGATTAAAAAGGAGAAAAGTGGATAAGGGAAAAGTGCCGACTGAGATGGAGCTAGTACTGGAACAAACCCAACAAGGTACTAGTTATGAAGTCTCGGTAAGCACTGAAGGGGTTGAAGAATGAAAAAGAATTGTAAAGATAAAGGGTGAAAAGAAATAGCCCTCCTTACAACTTAGGCAGAAACCGGGTCAATACATATACTGTCAGAATCACTTAGGTGATTGCTGACATTGAAGACAAAGTATCATGGACCCAGTGATACGCTGCACAACCCTCCCTAGCCACTCAAGGTCCCTCAAAGGATTCTTGTTTCAATTGTCACGGAGTTCAATACATTCCTATCGTCTCTCTCACTCCGAGTTAGATGATATTGAAAAGGTGGCAATCCTCTCCAGCCTCCGCTCACTAAATCAAAACGCACTATAGAGTCTAGAGCCACGAGATGCATAATAAGATCTCATAGGGACACGAATTATTTCTACACTGGTTGTTCAACATTAAGGACACCAGTTGTAAACTCATGAGTCCTACACAGATCTTAGCAATCTGCCAGAACATTTATGAGAGAATTTACAAATGTAATTCTCAATGATTGAATGGAAATTCCTGCCAGGGTCAACATCAAGCAGCCCTGAAAGCAGGTCACTTCGGTAATTCCTCGTGGATTACGCTTAGTGGTCGCGACGGTTTCAACCGGTCTACAGTCGTGGAGTGATCTCCAGCGACTCACCTAATCGTTGATTTACTACGGTAAAATCTTAAAAAGCCCTCTGTGGGTTTTCGATTAGGAACGGTCTTGGTAAGAATTAGAGAGAGTTTTCACAATATGCTGTTGACTATCTCGAAGTCCAAACCTGTAAGTACCGGTCGAATTATTGCTAACTGTCGTATGCAGGAACTTCTGGCGATTGTAGCAGTGGAATGTTGTAGCTGGTTGCTGTGGTAGCTGGTTGCAGAAAAGATGCCAATCCATCATCACATGCTCACACCACATCATCATCAAAGAAGTCATGATCAACCTAAAAGACCTTCAACACAGCTTCTGCTAACTCTAATGCTGAAGATCATGACACCATATAGTGTGAGCATGTCGGCTCTAAGTATATTTCATCACATGGAGACCTACTACTGAAAGATGACTTTGAGACTCAAGTGGGATGATACTTTCAAAGATTACTCAAAGTTCATCCAAGACAAAAGAGAAGTCATCTTAAGATCACGGATGTTTGCACAACAATCTATGATATTGAAGAATCAATGGTTACGAGCTATGATGTCAAGATCCAAGGAAGAAGTGCTGAATTTCAGAACATTACTTCTGGGGTGACCTCCCTTAGGGGGAGATTGTTAGGAATATGAATATTCAGCTGAAGACTCGGTCACCCCGAGTACTTATTAGCTCATCATAGCTCGTAGGATTATCAGTAATATTATTAGTAGATTAGTTATTAATTAGTATTGTGGAGTGGGTCGGGTCTTTACCCTCTGTCAGCTCTCTCCACAGCCCACTAGGGGCATATTAAGTAGTATGTATAAATACCCCTTCCCTTGCAAGGGAAGGGTTGGAACTTCACTTCATTTCAAGCTAATATACACATAGTTCTCTCTCTCTCTCTAGAAGTTCCCACTTTCTCTCTCTAGTTCATTGTCATTCGATCCATACTAAGGCCTCAAACAAGTGTTTCTTGCATTGTGAATACCCTACAGGCATCCAAGAAGCAGACTTGCATCACCAGTTCAACCATGGAATCTGAATTTGTGGCCTTAGCTGCTGCTGGTAAAGAAGCTGAATGGTTGAAAAACTTGCTTCTTGAGATTCCATTGTGGCCTAAACCTATAGTACCTATTTCTATCCGTTGTGATAGTGCTGCTACATTGGCAAAGGCTTATAGCCAAATGTACAATGGGAAGTCTAGACACTTAGGTGTCAGGCATAGCATGATTCGTGAGCTTATAATGAATGGGGTGGTATCTATAGAGTTCGTTAGATCTCAACAAAACTTAGCTAATCACTTGACGAAGGGTTTGGCTAGAGACTTGGTTTTAAAGTCTGAAAAAGGGATGGGTTTAAGTCCAACTTAGTCACTGAATGCTAAGACACCCAACTCCCTCCTGAGGAAACTTTGGAGCTGAGTTCAATGTGGAAAGCTGAACATTTAGTGGACTGGAGCACATGTTTTATATTACATCCCAAGGTTGTGCTCAGAACCTGCTGAAAAGGAGGATGAAGTCTTTACTTATCAATGGTTAATTTTCTTTGAAAAAGTGCTTAGCAGGAGCATGAATAAAGAGGAACCACTGATGCGTGGTTTTGCGACCTTACAACAGGTTTCACCTCTCGAGGGATCTCAAGAGGCTTGCAATCCCCACCAGGCAGTGTACCTGACCGATGTAGTATAGTGAAGTGGCAAGTACCGGGGGATTGATCGTTCTCTAGGGGAATAGTGTCGTTAGAATTGAAAAACTACTCTAATAGGTCTAAGGGTGAGGGAAGATTCTTTTTGTATTTTTATATTTTTATGAAAGCAAGTAAAATCTCGGGTTTGAAGGAGTGGGCGGAATTAGTTGCTAGTCAACTAACCCAAATAACTATAAATGCAAATAAAATGAAATAACTGAAAATGAAAAGGTGGTGGAACTTATATGGAGAGAAATGTGTTTACTTAGATTTCCTTACTCCCTAACTATCTTTTACCGGTTGATTAGTGTGTATTAATTGCGTGGATGACGGGTGTATTCCTTAATACCAATCGTCGGGTGGCGTACGTACTTCCCCAACTCTACAAGCTCCTACTTCACTCCTATGTCGAGCCGGCTAAGAAGCTCCTAACATGGGATCACTAGAATTCGCTCATGCATTAAATACAACCAAATAAACCTAGTACGCATTGGTTCATGTTTCTTAAGACGTTCAAGCAAGTTACCGTATAGGAGGTTAGCCAGTTTTCTTAAGCCTAACATCGATAAACAATCATCCAATACAATTAATGACACACCAACAACCAATAATCAATAGTTAGGTTTCATTAGATCTAAGCAAACACAAGATAAATCTAGCCTAGCATGTTAATCAAAAGACAAGAACAAGATATAATCAAACAACACATAGACATATTGAATGATTAAATGATTACTTATCTTCAATTAAACATGAGAGATCTAAGGGTATAAAACCCTTAAAAATGGCAGAAAATTCGTCTCAGGGTTTCTCCTCACAAAGTTGCACACTAATGACTAAAAATTGCAAAACTATATATATAGTTTAGGGTCTGACGGCGTCATGTTATAGAGCTTGACGCCGTCACCTCGCCACGGCTAGGGTTCCCGGATGGTTTTCCTGACGCCGTCCCTCTTTAATCCTCCAAAATCCGCTCTGGCGCGTCAAGGGTTGACGCCGTCAGATTTGTGCTTGACGCCGTCTCTCTTTAACTTCAACCGTGATGACCTTGATCACCTTAAAGGGTGACGCCGTCAGATTTCCATTGCAAAACTCTCTGGCGCGTCACGTGTATTTTGTCATATCCACCTCTTTTGCCAAGCCGTGACGCCGTCAGGAGCAATCCTTGACGCCGTCATGTGTACTTTTCCAGCAGCTTAGGAGACTTTGTCGTTTTCTTCACTTTTATGCTCCAAAAACGTCCAAAATGCTTCCTTTTCCAGATTTCTTCTCCAAAGTACCTAAAATGACAAAAGGAACGATTTAGGGCAATATTTGATCAAATAAATACGATTTAGGGCTTAAATGACCCCCTAAAAGCGGTACACTTTTCGCTTCATCAAATACCCTTACACTTGAGATTTGCTTGTCCTCAAGCAAATGCGCTTTTATTCTAATCAAAATACAAGTTAGGGGTCATTTAACGCTAATATAAAAGTAATTACAACAAATAGTCGTTCCACTTTAATCATAATAAGCACGGAGATTACAAACTAGCACCTCACAAGTAGTGTTTAGATACTCACATCTCTCAGGTGTCATAAAAGTATATCTCATAAATGAAAATGGATAATATCTCTCACTACCTGTCATAGCAAATAGATTACCATAGGCTTGGGAAAGGATCAAAAACCTCCTCCACTAGGCGTAAGCACCTAAGATAAAGTATCAAAGAGGGCTTTTAAACGGGTTATAACGTTAGGTGTAGGGATATGATAAACACGGTTTTGTTGGATAAGGGATATTTTACTGGTGGTGAGTTAAAGATCTTGATTAATTACATGTACAATATGGCGTTGCTAAGCCAAGACTAGACTCGACTTAAGCTAATGAAAGAAAATAACAAAAAGATAAAATAAACAGAAAATGAAACGGGATGGTAGTCCGTATGTTTTTTTTTCTACTTTTCTTTTTCTCATTTTTTTGTATTTTTCTTGATTTTTTCGATTTTTTTTTTCATACACTCTTGCCCTACCATCCAAAATAATACATCATAGGGGCCTCGGTTCTCCCCTTACACTTGAACTTTTACATAACTTTTCAAATAACTATTCTAATGACTCGAATTAAGATAATCGAAACACTTGGAGTACTTTTTAAAATATTTAGCACATATGGGGGTAATAATGTTGTTCTTCCCCATTACTCCATTACACTAGTACTTTACCCATGAGTCCCAATCGTCCCATAACAATATGTACAAGGATATGACTTGACTTAGCAACCATGTAATCAATTAGATAATTAACTTGGGGTTTAAACAAATGTTGTCACAATAATGCACTAAAAATGAGTGCATACAAGGTAGGCTATGGCGATTTGGGTGTACATTTAAGTGGGTGTAACAAATTCTTCCTTTAAGTAAAATGCTTAAAGGTCGAAACGAAAAGATAGGCTCTGAGGGGTGTACTAGGGTATCGTGTACTAAAAATGAGTACAACGCAAAGGGTGTGGGAGAATTACTTGACCAATGTAGCCAAAGTAATTATAACAAAAACACAGGTGTAAAACAATGGGTTAATCCTAATACCTCTTATCATGTAGTAAATCTAACTACACGAATGTAGTCTCACTTGTGGCCTCGGAATGGTCCTAACGCAAGTTCTAGAATCTAAGTGCTACCGGTACACACATCATAGCATAAATGCTTTTCCTACCAATTCTAGGGGCGAACCTCACATATTTGGGGGTGGAAAATTTTTTAGTGGTACGGTTTTTGTGCTAGTCATATAACTCCTATCCATGAGACGCTCATTAAGACCAAAGTTTCACTTCTATATGTTGTAAAAAATTTTAAATTTGGCACTAAAATTGCCTTAACAGGTATTTCTCTCAGTTTTATTACACATCTACCATCAAATAAACAAAAATCAAGCGTAATTGCATTCTCTAAAGTATCGTACTTTACCCCCCCCCCCCTTACACTTAAGATGAACATTGTCCCCAATGTTCAAATAACAATATGTAAAAGTAATAAGGTAAAAGAATGAAATCAAATACTCCCCTGATTCGCTCGGTGGATAAAGGGGTAACATGGTTAGATCTTCTTCCAAGGGAATGTAGAAGCTTCAAGACTAAAGCATCGCCAAAAGCTTGATTCCACATACATCTCCTTGTCCAAAATAACCTGTTAAACCTGAGAAAACAAACACGAAAACCTGCATAACATCGGCGGGATAAATCTATATAAGGATATAATGCTTGTGGAATGATTATTTTGCAGATTCCTGGAGTTTATAAGTTAGAGATTTAATAAAAACTTTTTATGAAAACAAAACTTTCAAAAATTTCAGAAAATTAAAACCTGACGCCGTCAGAAATGATCTGACAGAATTCTCATGTTAAGTTTCCGGAAAATTTCTGGAAAAACCTATACCTTACTTCCTGGAATTCCTGCAAAATATCATTATGACTCGATACAAGCATTTGACTCAAACAATTACTAATATGTATGTTAATTTAATATTGTTATGATTCATGTTCATTTGTTCTAATAAACCGATTTGGATTTCCCTTACACTTATCTTTTGCAAAATACCTTTATATGTAGTTAAGACGAAGTTAAAAACAAGATAAAGCATTTTCACAATTTAGTTTTGAACATGAATCAATAATAATAAAAATTAAACATACATACGGAAGCAAATAAAATCAAACAAACAAATAAATAAACACACAAAGCAAATAAAGCTTGGGTTGCCTCCCAAGAAGCGCTTTTCTTTATTAACGAGTCTTGTAGCTAGACTCAAAGTCACGGGTTCTACGTTTTTCCGTTTTTCTTCTCAATTGCCCCTCTAATCATCCTAACAACCTCCATATCAACTTTGTATTTAGGTCCTAGGTTCAAGCAATCTTTATAATAAAGGCTTCTCTTATTCCAAACATAGTCCATGCCTTTCTCTTTATCCTCATCATTGATGTCCTCAATCGCACCAATGTTGTCCTTGTCAAATCGAGGCACAAAACGAAATTCATTTACCCGATAAGGCATCCTATATGTGATCCTATCTATGTGATTAGAAAACTGAACCGTGCCTCTCAAACGATCATACTTTAAATTGGATGCTTCAATAAACGGCTTACCTAACACCACATGAGATAGGCGGCAGTCAACAACACATGCCAAATCCTCTAGAATCATGAAGTCGGTGGCAAAGGTAAAATTCCTAACAAGGATATGCATGTCCTTAATCCTTCCAACGAAGTTGCAAACTCCACCGGGGCACTTGGGGTCTTTTCTAGGCTCAAGTGGTGTGTTTATGATGTGGTTATAAAGGCTTGAGGACATCACGTTGGTTGGGGATTCACAGTCAATGTAAGCATGCTTAACGTATTGGTACCCAATCATACATGGTATCTTCACATTCCCGGGATCACCCCTCTTAATCTTTGGGTCAATTCTAACAAAAGGTGGGCGAGGGTTATCAACTAGGTTGTTATAGTAAGCAATCTCCTCCTTAGTGGGGTATTTATTGAAATAATCATCCAACCTAGGATCTACCTTCTCCTTATCAAGTTTCTCAATCAACTCCTCAACCGTAAGATTATTATGTTCTAAGTAATTATCTGAGTATATGGCGGTTTCTAAGTTGTTCAAAGCATAATCAAGCTCTATATCAATCATTCTATTGAGCTCTCTGAGCTCGCTAATCTCATCCTCAATTTGGCTACGCAACAAAGCCACTTCGTCAGGTGTAAGGGGTGGATTCGCGTTTTCCATAATGGCAAACTGAATAGTCAATGAAAATCTTATACGAACAAAAGCACGAAGAAAATAGATAGACTAAAGAAAACCTAGAAAAATAAAATAAAAATCTCACTAGAAAGGAATCTAGTGAGTAGACCTAATAAAATAAAAATTCAACCTAAACAATAACTATTCCCCGGCAGCGGCGCCAAAAACTTGATGCGTGGTTTTGCGACCTTACAACAGGTTTTACCTCTCGAGGGATCTCAAGAGGCTTGCAATCCCCACCAGGCAGTGTACCTGACCGATGTAGTATAGTGAAGTGGCAAGTACCGGGGGATTGATCGTTCTCTAGGGGAATAGTGTCGTTAGAATTGAAAAACTACTCTAATAGGTCTAAGGGTGAGGGAAGATTCTTTTTGTATTTTTATATTTTTTATGAAAGCAAGTAAAATATCGGGTTTGAAGGAGTGGGCGGAATTAGTTGCTAGTCAACTAACCCAAATAACTATAAATGCAAATAAAATGAAATAACTGAAAATGAAAAGGTGGTGGAACTTATATGGAGAGAAATGTGTTTACTTAGATTTCCTTACTCCCTAACTATCTTTTACCGGTTGATTAGTGTGTATTAATTGCGTGGATGACGGGTGTATTCCTTAATACCAATCGTGGGGTGGCGTACGTACTTCCCCAACTCTACAAGCTCCTACTTCACTCCTATGTCGAGCCGGCTAAGAAGCTCCTAACATGGGATCACTAGAATTCGCTCATGCATTAAATACAACCATAAAAACCTTAGTACACATTGGTTCATGTTTCTTAAGACGTTTAAGCAAGTTACCGTATAGGAGGTTAGCCAGTTTTCTTAAGCCTAACATCGATAAACAATCATCCAATACAATTAATGACACACCAACAACCAATAATCAATAGTTAGGTTTCATTAGATCTAAGCAAACACAAGATAAATCTAGCCTAGCATGTTAATCAAAAGACAAGAACAAGATATAATCAAACAACACATAGACATATTGAATGATTAAATGATTACTTATCTTCAATTAAACATGGGAGATCCAAGGGTATAAAACCCTTAAAAATGGCAAAAAATTCGTCTTAGGGTTTCTCCTCACAAAGTTGCACACTAATGACTAAAAATTGCAAAACTATATATAGAGTTTAGGGTCTGACGGCGTCATGTTATAGAGCTTGACGCCGTCACCTCGCCGCGGCTAGGGTTCCCGGATGGTCTTCCTGACGCCGTCCCTCTTTAATCCTCCAAAATCCGCTCTGGCGCGTCAAGGGTTGACGCCGTCAGATTTGTGCTTGACGTCGTCTCTCTTTAACTTCAACCGTGACGACCTTGATTACCTTAAAGGGTGACGCCGTCAGATTTCCATTGCAAAACTCTCTGGCGCGTCACGTGTATTTTGTCATATCCACCTCTTTTGCCAAGCCGTGACGCCGTCAGGAGCAATCCTTGACGCCGTCATGTGTACTTTTCCAGCAGCTTAGGAGACTTTGTCGTTTTCTTCACTTTTATGCTCCAAAAACGTCCAAAATGCTTCCTTTTCCAGATTTCTTCTCCAAAGTACCTAAAATGACAAAAGGAACGATTTAGGGCAATATTTGATCAAATAAATACGATTTAGGGCTTAAATGACCCCCTAAAAGCGGTACACTTTTCGCTTCATCAACCACCTATGTAAATGTTGAAGTTTTGCCGCTTCAGGAAGCTTTTGGACTTTTAGCTTTTACAACATTTATGAATTGGATATTGACACATGGCTTGTATAGTGTCAGGAGCTTTTTAAGTGTTTGAAACATTGTGTGTATTTTATCTTCAGGTATTCAAATGGGTTGAAGGGTTCAATTCTTAGAACACCCTGATTCTCGAATATTTGAACGTGTAATGTACTAAGATGAGAATTCAATCTTCAAGATATTTTCATTTATGCACATGTTTGTTTATTGTTTATTTTTCATGCAAAGGAAGTGAACTAAATTTGCGGAGGATTGTTGGAAAATTTAGTACACTTGAGGGATTAATCACACCTGGTAATGGGTTTGGAGGTACGGAGTGTACACCCATTTGGTCAATGTTTACCCTAACTCAATTTAAGTGGTTTGTGGTTCTGCTGCTAGTGTAAATGATAATACTGCTGATGCAGATCTTTCTGCTGCTAGTGTTATTCATATTACTGCTGATCAAAACATTCTGCTGCTAGCTTTATTGTTCCTGCTGCTAGTACATTGTTCCTGCTGCTAGTTCAATAATGTTGCTGCTGGTCTGCTAGGCGACAGATTCTGCTGCTAGCACAATTTATTGTGCTGCTAGGCAGAGATTCTGCTGCTGGTACGCAGAATAGAATTTGTAACAAACTTTGACCTATTTTGGGTAAGTTCAAATTCATAATTAAGACCATGATCTTCTGGTCTTGTAACCACTTTGGCTAGTATTAAGGAAAGTATATGGAAAATATTTGGCCGATATTTTCTGGATTTCTTTTGACTAGGGTTTTGAGTATATCTCTATTATATATAGAGATTAACACAGTCGCATGAAGATATATACAGAAAACCTAAACACTTGAAAGCATTGGTTCTTGATTTGTGCCTAAAACAAGAACATCACTTGGTCTTATCCCATAGAGATATTCGTGTAACCCAGGCATAGGGTCGAATAGTTTCTATTGGAAAGTGATTACACGATTTCAAGTGAATATCCGGTACCTTGATTATTGATTATCTTAACCCTGATCTGGGAACACACAAAGAAACCAACACCTAAATCGATTAACGTAAAATTGAGTTGATTCTTCGGGTTTAGTTTTGGTGGTTTCCTAATATGGTGTTTTGGATCGTACTATTTTAGTGATATAGAAATACCTTTGAGGGATGGCTTTTAAATTGTTACACTATTTCAAAATGGGTTTGTCTAACTTGTACCCCCAAACACATAAAAAACTCAATGACCCACCAAAAAGGACTTAAGAACCCACACAAAAGTATATTTTTTTGTACTTTTGTGTGAGTCACTAAGTCATTTTGGTGTGCTTAACTTATGACTCTAAAACATAAGTTAGACAAACCCTTTCAAAATGGGTTTGTATAACTTATTTAGAAGTTAGGTATGTGTAAACAAACGAAAAGACAATTTTTGCAAGAGCTTTAAAACACAACTTGATAAGTTTCATTTATATGGATTTATTACTAAAATTAAGAGGGCCGTTGAACTTCCAACGAGTAAAATATATTAGCTTTTAACGAAAGACACCTATGTGAAACTATATTAGCTTTTAACGAAAGACAAAGTCTTACTCTATTTGATTGTATTAGTAATATGGATCATTGATCTTTTGTAGGCCAATACTCAACTTCATCAAAGTAAACTAATGAAAGATTAAAAATTTGATGTTACTAAACAATTGAAAGGGTTGAACTATCTAGTAGAGTATTGATATTCTCCGTTATCAACTAATATAGTGGGGAAAGATCAACATCACAAATCCGCTAAAATGAACTATGTTAACTATTACTCTATATTGAATGAAGATATATATATATATATATATATATATATATATATATATATATATATATATATATATATATATATATATATATATATATATATATATATATATATATATATATATATATATATATATATATATATATAGTGTATCTTTATTTTCAGAACCCTGTTAAGTGCGGGAACTGCGAGAACCTTCTCTAAACCGTTGGATAAGTAGATCAATGGCCAAGATGATGTATGGCATAATTTTAATAAATGAAAAACTAAATATTAATCCTTAAATAAAAAAGGGTAGTAGTGGAATTTCATCTCCACTCTCTACAAAACCGGATCTTGTTGCAAACCGTCTATTTCTCCTCTTTAACCTAGAAACGCTCCTCCTTAATTCACAGATCCAAAAACGCCACCCACCTTATCACCACCGCTCCTCCTTAATTCACAGATCCAAACAGCCGCTCCTCCTTAACGCCGGCGCCGCCATCATTGCTCCGGCCACCTCCTCCGGCCGTCGCCGCCATCATCGTCACCACCAAGAGGCAAGAAGGATCGTATGTTTTGGGTTAGAGGTCGCATTAGGGTTTAGATCGTGGTTGTTCGTGTGTCGCCGTCCCCTTCATCTCATCTATTTTCTTTCTCTATTTCATGGGTATGTCGAAACCTAAGCTCACTTTTATTATTTCTTGATTATAAAACGAGTGTAAATCGATTTATTAGTTTCCGTGGGTTAAACCGGATTAAAAATAATTATTAGATTCATCTGGTATTAATTTTAAATGGTGTGTTTGTGGTATTGCTTTGAATCGGGTCAGGTTAGACCCAGTTTGGTTCGCTTCATGCCCCGTTGGTACACGATTTGGGATTTGGGTTTGCTTATTGATTTGGTTTGAGTCTCGGATCAAGTGGATTTGCTTATTTTATTTGTATTTTGGATTTGATTGCTTATTTTCGAGCTTATTGAGTTTATCCATGCGTGTTGTAATCTAGTTGGTTGTTCGAATTCCGGTAAAACAAGTGTTTATGTGGTCTTGTGTTTGTGTTGTGGCTCGACTCGCCAACACCCACGTTGGGTGTTTTGTTGTTCTTGGTTCAGTTTAACAAAATAACCACCCACGTAGGGTAGTAGCAATATTTGTTTATCAATTTTTGTTGTGCTTTATTGATTGGAAGATTTGTTTATCAATATGTGGAAGATTTGTTTTGCTTTATTGGTTTATTGCTGCTGCTATTGATTTTTTTTTTGTCGCAAGTGATTTAATGGGTCGATGGTTTAAACTGTTTGTGGATCAGTGATGATTATTAAAATCGATCATGGTTTTATGAACATACATGTCTGGATTAAACGTACATGTTTCTGTGTAAGTTATGAACATACATGTTTCTGTGTAAGTTTTGGTTCAAGTTCTGAACATACATGTTATACAAGTTTTGGTTCAAGTCAAACAGTATAAGTTTTGAACATACATGTTTCTGTGTAAGTTTCTATGTAAGTTTTGGTTCTGAACATACATGTTTCCGTGTAAGTTTTGGTTCAAGTTTTGGTTCAAGTTCTGAACATACATGTTATACAAGTTTTGGTTCCAGTTCAAACAGTATAAGTTTTGAACATACATGTTTCTATGTAAGTTCTGAACATACATGTTTCTGTGTAAGTTTTGGTTCAAGTTCAAACAGTATAAGTTTTGGTTCAAGTTCTGAACATACATGTTATACAAGAAGATTGTGCATACGTTATAATAGTTGTTAGGATTATTTTTTATTTCTTATTTGTTTATGGTTTAATTGTTTTTGTGCATGCTTGTTTCAGATTGATGAAGATGACGATATCATTGAAGACCGAGAAGTGGATGAACAAAAATATACATGAAGATAATTTGTGATTTTTGAAGATATAGGATTATTGCATACGTGTTTTATGTTCTTGTAATTAAGTGGAATGTAACATTTAAGTATATAAATCTTATTTTTTTTCTTTTATAATGATTTATTTTCTTTGATTTGTGTTTCAAACTTCTTAAAAAATAATGGTTAGACAAAAATATTGATAGGTTGATAAAAAATATGAACAATTACATTACAGAAACATATTTAAATTTACATTATTTAAAAAACATACATGCACCTAATTTTTTTCAAAAAAAAAATAAACAAAAACATATATGTTCTTATAATATTCTGGCTACACATTACAAAAAAAAAAAAAAAAAAAAAAAAAAAAAAAAAAAAAAAAAAAAATCCGAAAATTTAGGAAAACAGGATTTAATAAAAAATTCGAAAATAATATGAAAATTGTATTTTACTAAAATACCCTTATGATTAAATAATAATCTTTAATATTTAAAAAAATCTTATTGGTCTAGAAGAGTTCTCGCAGTTCCCGCACTTAACAGGGTTCTGAAAATAAAGCCCCCCTTACACATAATACTAATATATATATCTCTACATTATATATAACAGGAGGCGTTACACGTAGATAATGCCACGTAAATGCCACCTCAATGCCACATAATCATAATAATGCCACATAATCATAAACTATGCCACTTGGCATTTCTTGCTGCGGGAAAAATCGGACAGAAAATTCGGATTAATTAAAAATTTGACATTGGCAAGAATTGAACCTGGGTCATTTAATCCACATACAAATGCTTCAACCACTAGACCAACCCAGTTTTTATGATTTACAATACGAACTAAATATGTCATTCTATAAATTATGCATAAAATTAAATTGTTATTATTATCCAACCCTAATAAAACATATAAACATAAACATACGGCCTCTTCATTCAGAACAGAAAATCGATCTGTTGAAAGATACTGTCATTCTACCTTCCTCGCGAATGAAGCAAAAAAATAAAGAATTTGTGAGGTCACAACAAAGGAAGCAAGATGAAGATTGATTTGGCACACGGTGATTAATTTCAGAAGCTATAATCTCTCAGATGATGAGGACAACGATGACTCTGATCCACAATAATCACTAAAAGACGAACCTTCATTCTTCACGAAATTAACAGGTACCGTATTATGTAGATCTCCCGTATATAATGCTACCATTCTATCATGACTAAAAGTTAGAAATCTTTAAATATTAGTTTCTTATGTCTTATTTTTGCAATTCCTTAGCATATGGTGTCTAAACCGATGATGAAGCAAGCTATTCTGCAAGAATCATGCTTGCGTCGGTGATCCCATTTATCATTATCCAGCTCCCGTCAATCATCCATTATCTTTGTGGATTTGATTTAGTATTATTATCCTAACGGTGTTTGTCATTGTTTAACAGGAACGTAAGATCTCTCGACTTGATATAATTAGCGGATTCAGAGACGCAAACGGTGATAGGATGTTGCTTATGTAACAAGAAAAATTCACTAATAAGGTACACGATTCATGTTTCTATAGTTAATATTACTGTTACAATTATGAAATTATATGTTTGTTTAGATTTATTATATGTGATAGTTCTCGATGCTTTTAGGTTAGTTAACACATGATAATGCCTATGCGTCAACTGACGTCGGTTATAGAAGAGGTAGTACATCTCATCATTCAATACATGACTTGATGCAAAGATAAGGCACTCTGAGGATGAGTATGTGTATATTATTACTATATATACTAAACGTGGGGATTGGGCTGCATTAAATTGTTGTTCGGAACAGTTGTTCGAACAGTAAACGGTGCATAAAAAGATTGTGCAGAACAGTGTGTTTGCTGCTTTGAGGGATTGTGCATAACAGTCGTTCAAACAGTAGCAGCTGCTTGCACAAGTTGTGCGAAACAGTTGCTCTAATATAATAATCATTCTATCTAAAACCCGGTAATCCAAAGAAAGTTCCAGATATAAAAAACACACAATTTTATCTCTAACCCAAACCACGAACTTGGATGAAAAGGGAGGTTTCGATTACCTTATGAAGAAGAAAGGAACCTTCAGTCTCATTTAGTAGCTGATTTTTAGGGTTAATTAAATTGGGTTATGATTATTTCAATTTATTGTTGTATTTGATGCTGATAATAATTATTTCAGTTTTGATTTGCAGATTGGATTTCGATTTTCATTATTTTACAAGCAGTTCGATGCACTGATTCGTGAACCAGGTTTGAGAAAATCAAATTTTTTTTTTTTTTTGGGTGGATGTGTGTGCTGTGGATGCAATACCAAATAAGCAAGATATGCTTATTTGGTAGTTATTTAAAAAAAACATATATAGGTGAAATGATGAGGTCAATGGTTAATGCTTTAAAATGATGAAATGGGTTAGTGAAATGATGAAGGTTGGTGAGATTGGTAAAGATATCAAATTAATGGCAAAATTATATATGCTTTTTGTGATCTAATTATCATATGCTCTGCTTGCTGGAGTTTTTGCAGTTAGTTATTGGGCCATCTTCTTCATCTAACGAACCAAATGCATAAGCTACAGGTTACTCTAATATTTATAGTTTTATGATAGATTTTAGGATTTTTTTTTCCATAGATTTTACTTTTTTGATTTTGATTATATGATTTTAGATCTTGATGGTTTATTTGAATGATTCATTGGTAGGTAAAACAGCGGTGGTCAAAGTGGAGGAGGAAGAAGTTTATGATTTTCTGAATTGAAACCGGTAAGTATCTCTTGATTTCAAAGTGTTTTGTTAAAAAAATTTGTTTAAAAGGCAAGGGTAAATGTGGGAAAAAAGAAAGAATCAAACACAATTAATGAGTAACATATAGTGAGTGTCAGTGAAATTTGATGTTTTTAAAGTGTATTTTGGAACTAATTCGATAAAAAGATTCAATTCTTGAATCTGGGTAGTAGTCTTTATGGAACAACAAAGTTTTCGTGTTTTGGCTATTGAAAAACAGAATAGTTTTAGGATAGCAATGGGGAGACAAATAAGTTTTGGTGTTGACAGGAAGAAAATGAAGAATTCAGCTGGAAAAAATTGTTTATAGGAACTGATATGATGTTTATGAGTGAAATTAGGTGTCTTGGATTAGTAGATGTTATTCTGTTAATTGGATTCCCGTATAGCAGTAACGAGTTTTGAAAGTGTTTAGACTATTTGTCAAATGAGTAAAATACTATTTTGACGTGATTTTAAATGTCTAAGATACGCTTAGGTAAGGTGGGATTCTTTGGAAGTAACAAAGCAAACCAGAGTTTCTCCATGGGAAGTCGAGCGATGTGTTTCGGTTTCGAAAGTCGGAAGCTTCGTGTCACCCTTAACAAAGACGTCACAAATAGGTTTTCAACTAATACTTAAAGGCGTGTATTTTACTTTCGCCTCTTAAAATTTCATCACTACATTAACGGAACCTATGAAAGTTGCTGACTTTTTCTTCTCATTTTACGCAGATCAAGGACGCGACTTGCTGCTGCTGACAAAGATTGTTGTTGCTACCGTTAACAGAAATCGCTGCTGCTGTTGACGTATCTTGCTGCTGCAGTTAGGGATGTTCATTAAATGGATTGAATCGAAAATCTACTTGCACCAGTAATGTAAAAAGGCTGATATGGGCACGCTTGATGGGGTCATAGATACCATGTCCGTGAATCATGCAATTGCGCATTGGCAATTAATTGCTGGTATGCTCATTCTATATCACTTCATTAAATTTGTTATCTTAATAATTTTTAAAATGGATTTCAGTGTGACATATCACAAACATTTTTACATAGGTATCGATGAATACAGAAACAAGTAGACTTGCGTGAACCAAGAACAAAGCACATCGAGGATGCTGCAACACAGAATATGAACATAACAGAAATTGAAACCACAAAAGTACAAGAGTATACATAATTATTTGGCAATTTGTCTTCGGATTATTAAGTATATATATATTTTTAAACCATATTCGACCTACAAACTACCTTTTTTATTTATTTTTCCTTGCAATTTCCTGAAGCAGGTATCAGAAGTTATACGGCAAAGATGGGTTACTCTCAACCTGAACCCGCTGAAGAAGCAAACGGATCATCATCCACCGTTCTTCCTGAAACAGGTATTATAGGGTTCTGATTAAAATCGAAGAAGAAAAGAAAACTGGACTTTGACTCTTGAGGTCAAATTTTCATTCATTATTAAGACCTTGCACCCTAGACAAGTTTAGATTTCATCAGTCATATCTCTCAGTGAGTAAATATTCTGTTTCAATATTTTATGTTTGTTTATTGTGTTTTATCTTTGTGCCCCTAAGTTTTAAAGCTCCTCCATTATGATCAGCAGTTTATGTTTGTTCATTTTGGATTTCTTTCTTTGTGCCCCTAATTGTCTAAACTCCATATCATCGAGCCGTACACCATTCAGTAGTTTATGTTAAAAAGTTCCATTCAGTAGTTCATGCTGAAAAGTTTATATTTGTGGATTGTAGTTCATCTTTGTGCCCCTAAGTTTCTAAGCTCCATATGATCAAGACATAGACCATTCAGTAGTTTATGAGCTCCATAACATCAACCCATTTTCATGTTTATGCGTTGTGGTTTTGTCGACTAACTTCTATAAAACCGGTTATATGCAGATTGATGGTCTAACATTATCCATTGCAACGCGTTTCTTGAGGGCTAAAACTCCAGATCAAAGAGCAGCTGTTGATTTAGACACCCACTATTCACAGGTTGGTAATGTTCTTTATCCATTGCTTATGACCTTCCTTCTCTTTTACGGTATTCTTACAAGTCATATTATGTTTTGCGTAGGAATATCTTGAAGAATATGTTGGACTTAAAACAAGAAGAGATATACTATATCAAGTAACTACAATCCACGTCCACATAATGTCTTTCAGCTGTTAACTGAACCAGAAACTGGTAATTTCCCATGATAGTACCTTTGACCTGTTTAAAGACGAATATGGTATCTCTCTATTTGTTTGTGTCTGTGTGTGTGTGTATGAGATGATTAACATGTTTCTTTTAGATTATTTTTTGTTCGTTTTTATGAAGGTCTAGAGCTGCTATTAAAGGCATTGATGAATTCGAATGTGCATTTGAGGCAACGGGTCACATATGGTTATGTAAGTACCTTAGCTGCAGCTTGAGTATTGTTTTAATTAGTTCTATAAAATGAGACAACATAAAGCTTGCAACTTGAGTAAATATTTTGTGATTGCCTACTATCTATTTTACATGTGGGCTTATGTCATGGTATAATGATCATGTCATGTCATTGTGCAAAAATTTTTTTGTAAATATTTAGTGGATATACGATTTCTTTACACTTTCGGCCGTTATCTTTAATTAAGCACAAAACAAACAACATTAGTTTGGGTTGGGCCAATTGACCCAATTTTAGTACTCTTAGTTTTAGTAGAATAAAAATATACCTGCTTTTGATCCGTCAAGGAATTTGGCCCATTTCAACTCAATCAGATAACAAGAATGCAAAGAAATATATTAAAATATTGCAACTCAAAGTAGATATGTTATGTTCAGTATAATATAAACTATCTTTTTATTAAAAGTAACATATAAATGAAATAATAAGTAGGCAGTATGCATGACAGATTTTTTTCTTGCATTTGAATTACTACTCTCACAAGCCAAATACACATGAACTGGCCTTATATAACTTCTATTATCAGGCGATAAATCTAAATATTCGTCACTTTCTAGAAGCAAAACTTGGAAATTAGTGGCATCTTGCTATAACTGTATATATATGCAGGAGTATCATCAAATAATTGAAGCAAACAGCTACTTTTTAGCTATCTGCAAGAAGAAGAAAAAAAACTGAATAGAGAATTTTATTAGCTCAACTTTAATATAGAATCTTTACTTAATCATTTATTATATCACGTTTTTGAAGTGACCACGATTGAATTTTCAGCTTGCATTGACATGATAGAAAACGTCAGAGTCTCAGTTAAGCGTTGGTAAGAAGGTCGAGAATTGCAGCCTTGGTGTATCTATCCTCTTTGTTTGATTGCTTACGGTGTGCTTCTGGTGAGTTTCAATTGCTTATATATTCAAAAGTAAAGATTTATTATATTCTGAATATTGGTATCGGTTTTGGTATAATGTGCTTCAATAATGATTTACTTCTTATAAATGACTTTTGGGTATCTTATAGGTTGGTCTTCCTGGGACAGGTAAGACACTTTTGGCAAAGGCTGTTGCTGGAGAAGCTGAAGTACCGTTCATTAGTTGTTCCGCAAGTGAGTTTGAAGAACTTTACGTGGGTATGGGAGCATCACGCGTTAGAGATCTCTTTGCAAGAGCAAAGAAAGAGGCACCATCAATCATATTCATAGATGAGGTTTGAATTTATACCCCAACTAGCACCTTAACCATATAAACAAGGTTCAGTCATATTTATTTATTTATTTTTCCTTTGTAGATTGATGCTGTAGCCAAGAGTCGTGATGGTAGGTTCCGCATTGTCAGCAATGATGAGCGAGAACAAACCCTGAACCAACTGCTCACGGTAATATGTCCAAAGTACTTTTTCAATTTTTTCAGTTACTTAGAGCTGGCAAATTTGACCTATATACTAATAATGGGTCATTCTTTATATCCTCTGTGTCAAATGGCAAAATCTTGAAGTAGCTTAAGAGGAAAAGGCTCACATTTAGAACTTTTCAAACTATTATACATGATAATTATATTATTCTTACAAGGTTTAATGTCATAAAATAACAACGTATTTTATGGAATTGTCCATTTTGGTAATTATTATACTTACATGTGGTGAGCCATAATGGTCATTGTTCTCCCGAATTTCAACCGGTAATCCGCATAACCTTTTAAAATGTCTAATGAGCCATAAGATACACTCGAATATTGACATGTTTTGACGTTTTTAACCGGTGTGCTAAGGAAACGGGGCCAAAATAAGAAAGTACAAGACCCGAGGATTTTCCCCTTCTTAACATGTCACCAAAAATACGTCAACATTTAAGTATAACTTATGTTATAGAGATTTTTGCCAGTTGTGCCCATTATCCGTTGAAATATAAGAAAATAATAACGAGTATTCCTTAGACATGTAAGTATAATAACGAAGGTGCATTGCAAAAAGTTTCTTTACCAAAATGGACAAATGGTCCAAATACATTGCTATTTTATGACGTTTACCGTACAAGTATATACTTTTTGTAATTATACTTTACTCTAATCAAGTTGTACCCAAAAGACCTAAATTACCCATTTTTATATGTTAGCTAATCTGCTCATTTTGCCTACTATAATATATTCGGATAATGCTTTATTACCTTATCTGTTTTGAACTATCTTGCATGAGATGGATGGTTTTGATAGTAATTCTACAGTAATTGTTCTTGGAGCAACTAACCGTGCTGATGTATTAGATCCGGCACTTTGCCGGCCAGGGAGATTTGATCGCGTTGTTATGGTCTGGCTTTTTATTCCTTTTGGTATTTATATGTCTCTCTAATAGTCTAGGTTTTTTTCTTTATTCTCATGATAGCATCAAGAATTTGTTATGCTGGTCTTCACTGAGGATGGAAAATTTTGTATTTTATCTTCTTCGTTAATTTTATTGAGTTACATTGAAGTTTTAATTGTATGAGATTCATTATACAGAAATTTTGTACTTTGTTGAGATACGTAGCTCTCGATGCATGTTGTCGTGTTGATTTTCTAGATTCATCGGCATTTAACGTACACGTATTTACCAATAGCACCAACTAAGATCAGAGTTGAGTTCTCATATAGTGCGCTTAATATGCTGTAAATACTAAACCAACTTTAAAGAACATCAAGTGTATCAAAAAGACTCTATAGAGCATGTTACGGAGTAATAGTATGAGGCTAAGGAGGTGTTTGAAGGGAATAGGAATACACTCATATTCATTTTAAGTGTTTGGTTTGAGTTTTATTATTTAACTATGATTCCAACAATCATAGATCCAAACCAAGGGAGAGAGGCGGCTTTTGTAAACCATTCTTGTGGGACAACATTTATTATTATTTCCAACAAAATCAGCACCAGTTGCAACACGAGCAATTGTTGCAGCAGCACAAACGTTTGTGTCCTCCTCCAACATATTCTGATTCAGAATCAGAACAATACCAGGACCAGAAGATGCAAGGCGCTTAATATGCTCTAAAGGTTGGTTATTACTCCACTATTATTTTCATTTTTTAAAGGGCTAGAATGTGCATTAATTTATGTCTGTTGTATAGAGTTTAGAGGCGCCCATTGCATTTAAACAAGCCTAAATGAGTGGGTAAATATTTGTGAGCAGATAAATTTTACATGTTGACAGTCAAACCTTTCATCGCGTAGCATTTTTGGCCCATCTAATAAGCAATTAGATAACACATATGATGGTTCATATCATCATAATGTGTCAAATCTCTGCTAAAAAGAATAAGCTTATAAGGAGTGAATACAAGATTATCCAAACGCCCCATGAATATTTACTTGAAGTGCAGATGATTAGCAAGGAAAATTTAGATTCCAACTAACTGAACTAATTTTTATGTTTAACGCATTAACAATTTAGAATTTTATCATCCACTTTTTGGAAACATGCCATCTTTTGAGGTCATATCCGCTGTAAGTTGTTAGAAACCTGTAACAAGTAAATTGAATACCTTTTTTTTTTATTTACGTACAAATGGGGTGATAGGTTGATTTTATCTCAAGTAAGCTAAATCGGTCAAATTAGAAACGTTGGCTGAAACAGGCAAATGGGTTAAAAGTTGCTCAATTTCTATTTAATTGATCATTGTTGCAATAATTCTGTTTTTAATAACCATAATAATCCATTCATCACCCTTTAAGTATTTTAAATATGGGCAAAAACATAAAAGTGTATTGCCTTGGTCAATTCACCCATACTGAAAATGATCCGTTTGGGCATTTCAACTTGAACCAATAATGACCCGTTATTCAATTCGCCCAACAAACACATTTTGCCACCTCCACTTTAGATATTTGAGTTATTAGAAGTGAAGTGGGTAGCACGTAGTAGGAATCAAATTTTAGCTGCATTTAACTTTTCTTTTCTGACCCTTTTTTCAAACACAGATTCATACAAAGGAATACGAGGGAATGCCACAACATGGAAGACCGTTCATGAAGGGGAAGTTGGTGATTCATTTCAGCGTTGCATTTCCTGAAACAAATATGTTGACTCCTGAGAAATGCAAGATTCTAGAGACCATTTTACCCAGTGGAGCAAGCACAAGTTCATCTGAAATGGCAACTAATGATTATGAAGAAACCATTTTATGTGATGTAAACATGGAAGAAGAATTAAGAAGGAAAGAGCGTCAGAGACAGTAGGAAGCTTATGATGATGATGAAGACAACGAAGAGCCGGAGATGCAACGTGTCGACTGTAACCAGTAGTAAAAGCCCTTTTATCAGTTTTACAAAGGGTAGAATTTGATTCTTATGATACTCTAAAGCCTTTTGCTATATCATTTGATTCTTATGACCCAAGACAAGATACGTGAGAGAACCAATATTGCTATGCGTAATCCTGAGGTGATTTTATTTTATCAATTTAGTGAAAAGAAAAGCTACAAAACAAATATTTGTGTTATATTATCTTTATGTTTCTTTTCCTCTTCGTTTTATAGTATTTTTATCTGGCATAACTCATATGTTTGAACCAATCCACATTTACAACTCCTGTCCCTGTAGGTCAAGAAGAAACAGATGAATGGAATACATAATCAAATGTCGGTGTCTTTTCACCCCTATATTTCAATACTACTTTTCTAAGTTTCTTCTGTTAACGTCGATACGAATTTCTAAATCCTTACAAAATGTATATATGCAGTCTTGAAACATGACAAAAGATTGCGGCAGCAGTGCAGCAAACATTAGATAGACGTCGTTTCACCTGTAGGATGATAGCCCGTTGTCATCGTGAATGGCTTGATTTGATTGTAGAAGCTTCTACAAAGGGGCTTTATGGTAGAATCATCCTCTCTAAACGTATTCACATTAGTATATAGAGATTGTCGATAACATACGGATGCCAACATTAATAAGCAAACCATAAATCACAAACGAAAAGAAACTCTGAAATACCAACACATTTTACTCAAAGGAACTGTTTCTTTTTATTCTATATTAGAATATATGTTTTCTTTTTATTCTAGGAATGGGTGATATATCTTTTGCCATTGATATTTACATACTATAAGTTTTTATGTAGATTAAGAACTTAATGTGTTGGTAGTGAAGCTATTTTAAGAGCCAAGTGAGTTTACTTCCTATATAATCTTTGTTCAGATCACCTAAAACATGTGTATTCATATTGAATCATTTTTTCTTTATCAGTAATTTGATTGGTCAAGCCCATACAGTTGCAGAGGTGGCGGATGCGGCAAAAGAGTCCAATGGCTGAAACATCTCTAATTGAAACAAGGAAGTTGATTTATGAAGATATTAGCTATTTCAAGTCTATAGAGACGGGTAATAGCTGACAAGGAGATAGTTGAGGATGCAAGTGAGATAGAGTTGTAGAAACTGCAAAGCTGGATGAGGCGAATTGTAGGCGAATATGAATTGGGGCCAATTTTTCTGTTTGCTATCTCAAAAGAAAAAGTCACCATTTGCATCATTTGTGTTGTATTTTTCCAACAGATTAAATTTATTGTTATGCATCATTTGAATTTTAAACCCATTCATTGTTAATTGAGCAATAAAGTTGAACCCATTGGAATTCAATATAAAACCAAATTTGACCCATAAATTTTTTGTATACAATATTCCTTATTATGTAGTATGGTCTCTACATTCTTCAAACAACTCCCTCAATTACGCATTGACTTTTTGAGTCGTTAATATTAGCGCATGCATGAATAATTTAGGTAGTTGGTTTATTTGGGAATTTGGTTAAAATAATCAATTGCGTCTATCTGTTAAGCTTATGTCTATAATCATTATCCTTTGTGCACTTACGAATTCATTATGGCTTCAAGATGTATATGATAAACTTAAATATTTATTGTCTGACAAAAAATATACGTAGCGATGGGACTTGAGAGGAATAGATGTATACAACCAGACTAAAAAATTTAAATATTTATTATCTAACATAAATTATATTAAAGCATTTGACTTTAAATAATATATTATCTTTTTATAAATGACTTTGTAACTTTTAACTGTTTTATAATTCTTAACGTTCACTTATTTTTCATTCTTAATGCATTCAATATAAAAATTGGTACTTTTATATCTTATTTTTTTATCAACTTATAAAGTTCAACGATATTCATAAGTCAAGCCTAAACTAATACATTCAAAGGATATTTACAAGTCATGCCCGCCCACCGCATAATGATTATAGACAAAAGCATAACAGATAGACGCATTTGAGATTTATAGCGTACAGATTTACATGCAACTCATGCATTTGTGACTAAAATGTATACAAGGCATTCATAATATAACCTGTGAACAATTACCGGTGGTTAATCAACATGTTTACAAATGTGTGTTAATATATATGAATGTAAAAAAAAATACGATCCCAACTGTATCCTTAGCGCTTGCTATTCGTACATGCCAAAGTATATCATGATGTTTCAAAACAAATAATTTCCTTATATATTATTTACCAATAACTAATACCTTCGTATACATATATCTTACTATTCGAAAAGTAATACACTCAAAAAATAATCACAAGTCATGTCCGCCCATTGGGCGGCCTTCGACAACTAATTTAAATTCTATAATTAAATTCTATAATTAGAGTTTTTATGTTTATCACCCAAACAGAACACATTAATTTAAATTCTATAATTTTGATTTAACATTCATTTTTCTCACAGTGATGATACACCCTTTTGAATTCTATAACTTGGATCTAACATCTTTCTCACCATCAAACTCAGATTATACAACACAATATCCCACACCTAGGGCTGTAAACGAATCAGACGAACACGAACGGAGCTAACTGAGAAAGAAATTGGAACATATGGTTATGGAATAGCTTCAAACGACTTATTGGTACGATTGGCCTTTATGTAACATTGATAAAAAAGCAAGGGGAATCAATGTTATCGAAGCAAAGATCATATCTGGTGGAAATGTTGGTAGGATTTGCGCTATTCCCCGTATGGTAATTACCCCTTCAGAAACAAAAATGCCATTCAAATTGAACAGAAGGCAGTTTCCTATTCAAGTGTGTTTTGGTATGACGATTAATAAAAGCCAAGGACAGACATTGTCACAGGTTGGTTTGTATTTACCACAACTGGTCTTCTCGCACGGCCAACTATATGTCGCTTTGTCAAGAGTCAAGAGCAAGCGAGGATTGAAAGTTCTATGTTTAGATAGGGACGGAAACTATTGCAACTCAACTGCAAATGTAGTTTACAAAGAAGTCTTATGTTGGATTTGAATACGCAACATTGTTTTGTATACACAACATTTTATTTTGGCTAAAACCGAGTGTTTAGTTTTTTAAATTTTTGGTCTGATTGTATGTTTTTATTATGATTTGTTATTTTCAATATTTGTTTACGTCCACTTATTATTATTAATATTATTATGAATCGAACCATCAAGGATATTTTCAAAAAATAAATAAATAAATAAATAAATAACGATAACTAATACCTCCCAACGATAATTACAATTCGTGCTTCCTTTCCTTAAATATTATTTTTCGTGACCTAATACTATCCAAAGAATAATTACAAGTCATGCCCGCCCATCGGGCGGGCTTCGAAAACTAGTATATATATATATATATATATATATATATATATATATATATATATATATATATATATATATATATATATATATATATATATATATATATATAATATATATATATATATATATATATATATATACATATTACAATAAGATGGCCGGCAAACGAGCAACAAGTTGCGCCGCAACCTTCTTTTGGATAGCAAACCCAATCCTACTAAAAATGAAATTTTGTGTCTTAGGGGTCAAAAAATTACTTTGCACAACCCGTTGAGCCCTAGTAAAAAACTCCCCTGCCTCCGGAGCTAGGAAACCAAATGTATCAAAAGCAAAAGGGATAAACACGTGTTGATTTTCTAAACAAGCCTTATCGTGTTTAGCAACTTTGTTCGATTTCGCTTTCAACGCCGCTTGTCCCGCAACAAACCCATTGTCCCTGAGCCCAACAAGAGGGGACACCCCAGTAAGATCCACATAAGCATGTTTCCCCCCGGCCCACCCAAACACAAGTATATCAGCCCAACAAGAGGGGACACCCAAACACGAGATGCCCTTTTCACAGCCAAACTACTAATAAACCCCACATCCTGGCTAACAGCGCCTCCAAGGAGTTTCACACCCAACGTTGGCCTCCCAATCCCGCAGGGAAACATATTGACGAAAATTTAACTTTATTGATGGTTGGAAGTGCTGGAAGTAAACTTAAGTTTGACATTTATAATTCACTAAAGCTTATACTCATGTAATGAAGCTTGCCAAACCTGAGTTGAGTAAAATCACCAAGAGTATTTATATCATGAAATAAATATTTATTTATTTATTTATTTATTTTAGTGAAAACAGTTGATTTGTTGTAACAATAGACGTAGCATATGTTTCATTAATGATTAAAAAACATATTAGTCAAACCTAAAACAAAAGGAAACAAGCATGTTGAATGTTGATCAAATGATCATGCTTCCTACTTTTCCATTGGTGATTGAATCACGTTTTTGTACACACATACTAATACCAAGTAAATGTTTATGCTAGGTAAAAGAACAAAAAACTAAACCAAACAATTTTGTTTAAAACAAAACTCGATCGAATCCATTAGGAGGGGGTTTGTACGATCGGTTATGGAGAACAAAAGAAAAGAAAAAGAAAACTTTTAGGGTTTGGTATTGTGAGTGCACAAAAGGTGAAAAACAATGACCCTTGAGTTTACTTATATACTAATTGAAACTTGGTGATCAAGTTTGAGTGGGTTTGAGTTTGCACCCTTGACTCATGACCGGCCTCCAACCCACAAAGGGTTCTGGAAGCTTCTTGAAATCCAATTTTCAATCTAGTCATTTTCTTTTTGTACTTAACGGTCGTTAGTCAATTTACCATTAATTACTAACAGTCGTTATACGTTTTGTGTATTTAATAACTAATACTAGTATAACATTTTATATTAAATTATTAATCATTTACTCTTCATACGTAAAGTGTACAATCTCGTGATCTCGAGTTCGATCCTAACACACATCTAATAATTTATGTCCATAAAACTAACATAACTTACTTGTACAATTGTATTATACATTTTGTCTCTCTAAATTCCCACCAATAAAATTTTCAAATCTACCAATCAAATCATTAGGAATACAAGTAGTCTTGCTAATTAGGCATAAGAATCATTTTTCGAAAGTAATTAAGGCTATAATTAAATACTTGATAACGATGGAAGTCGTTAAATTTTCGACATTTTGAGACACACAGTACAGATAGAAGATAAAAACATGTTAATTAACAATGTTGTAAAAAATAAATTATTTAATTAAAGATATTAAATATGTTATTAAATTTAATATTTGGGTCGGGTGGACTTTGGTAAAAGCTCAAGAAGAAGAAGTTGGTTGGTTGACATGGGTCAAGAAAGCCAACAGGCCAAGAAAACAAACAAACAAACAAAGCTATAAGAAAGCCCAGCCCAATTAAAGTTGTGCTCCTTATGGTAATGGAGGAAATGCTATGAAATATCAGCTTATGGCACTCGGATTTTGTAGAAACTTTGTTGTTTGGAATAATGAGCAGAAGATCGCCACTTAACTACAAAGCAAATAATTTTGAGAAACGTTATACTGTATTAAACTTTATGCGTCTTACGAGTTGTGACATTTCTAAAACTTTGACTGTATATTACAAATTTAAACTTTGACTTTATGTAAGGTATGCTTTGCCAGTTTGACATACCCAATGGTGTACTTGTTGGCATTTATTTGCTTGGAATCATAAGCACCAAGCTAGTTTTGCCTAAGATGAAGCTATTAAAGCAATGTTTTGAAAACTGGTTTTCTCATTGACTCGGCTAAGACATCGGGTCACCGGGTTGGTGGTTCAACCGGTACAACCGCCGGGTTAAACCGGTTTTCATAATGTATTTTCTATTTTGAAGCAAAATTTAATATTCATAATTATCCTGTTAATAATTGGATATAAAATTCTAAACATGCCATACAAATGTTTCTTTTTTTGTATAATAGTTTAAAACACGTTTAGTTGATGTTTGTATTTTCTATTTTGAAGAAGGGAGGGAGGGTTATGGGTTACAAAAGAAAACAAGGAAAACAACTAAAATTTGTTTTGTAATTTTCCTTGTTAAGTTAAGAAATAAGGGATTTTGTATTTTGCAAAACATTTTGTTAGAAAACGCTTATTTAAACGCGATCTCTGTTTTCCTTGTTTTCCACAAAACATTTTTTGGAAAACAAGTGTGTTTCCCCCCAACTAAACACACCCTTAGCTTTTGTACTTTTCCATCAAGATCTCACTTGAAAACATATTCCAAAATAACTCGATTGCTCTCTTTGAGTACATGACTTTATCTCTCAGATATACTATGAACTTCTTTTGCATATTAACTCCATCTCGAATATGAAAATGCTATCAGTCTAGTTCATTTTTTTACTCTTGATAAGCAAAATAATAGAACATGTTTAAGTTTAAGGAAATAATGGACTTTATGATTCATCAATGGCATCTAAAATAGGATTAAAAATTGTGTTCGCTTCATTTTTTTTTCAAGCAAAAGTGAAACCCGGCCGGTTCTAGTGAACCAGTTTTATTCGGGTTGAGTGAAACCCGATGGTTCAATTAGGGTTTCAAATCCTCATAAAAACGGGTAGTAACAGCCCGGTAACATCACCGGTTCCCGATTCAACCGATTGAATCGGCCGGGTCGAACCGGGTTTTAAAACATTGTATTAAAGTCTAACAGATATACATAATCATAGCTAAGAGACAATAAACATTAAGATCTTAACATTATTAAATGGTAGTAAATGTGACTAAAATGTCAATATAAATTTAGGAAATTTTCATTACTAAACCTCAAAAGCACACTTGTTCGAGAAGGTTTTTTTTTTTTTTTTTTTTTTTTGAGTTAATTTCATAAATGGTCTCTGTGGTCTGTCGGGTTTTATGGGTTTAGTCCCTAAACTTTTTTTTAACGGATCCAGTCCCTGTGGTTGCGACCCATAACGGTTTTGCTCCCTGAGACTAACTGTCGTTAGTTTTTTCCGTTAGCTAACGACCGTTTGCAACAAACACTTGCACCGTTAGTCCTTTATACTAACGACCGTTTATACTTAACTTTTTTTTCTTTTTTTTTTTCTTTTTTTTTTTTTTTTTTTTTTTTTTTTTTTTTTCCTAAAAAAGTTTTAAAAAAAATTGGTTTTCTTATAATTTTTTTTTTCTAAATATCTTTAAAATTTATACATGTTTTTATACACATTTTCATACACACATTTTTATACACACATTTTTTATACACACGTTTTTATATATATGTTTTTATACACAACTTTTTTTTACATATTTTTTTACACACTTTTTTATACACGTTTTTATACACATTTTTATACACACATTTATACACATATTTTTATACACGTTTTTATACACATGTTTTTTATACACATGTTTTTATACACACATTTATATGCACATTTATATACACACATTTTTATGCACACATTTATACACAAATTTATACATATTTTTTTATACACGTTTTTATACACACATTTTTATCCTTGTGTATAAAAACGTGTATAAAAATATGTGTCTAAATGTGTGTATAAAAACGTGTCTATAAAAAAGTGTGTATAAAAACGTGTATAAAAATGTGTATATAATGTGTGTATAAATATGTGTATAAAAACGAGTATGAAAATATGTGTATAAATGTGTGTATAAAAACGTGTATATAAAAATGTGTATAAAAATGTGTATAAAAATATGTGTATAAATGTGTGTATAAAAATGTGTGTATAAAAACGTGTATATAATGTGTGTATTAAAATGTGTGTATAAAAACATGTGTATAAAAACCTGTATAAAAATGTGTGTATAAAAATATGTGTATAAAAACGCGTGTATAAAAATGTGTATAAAAAATGTGTATAAAAACGTGCATATAAAAACATGTATATAAAAACATGTAATAAAATGTGCGTATAAAAATGTGTATATGAAAACGTGTATAAAAATGTGTATAAAAACGTGTATAAATTTTAAAGATATTTAGAAAAAAAAATTATAAGAAAACCAATTAAACAAATTTTTTGTTAAGTATAAACGGTCGTTAGTATAAAAGACTAACGGTGCAAATGTTTGTTGCAAACGGTCGTTAAAGGACTAAAGGTGCAAATATTAGTATAAAGGACTAACGAAAAAAACTAACGACAGTTAGTCTTAGGGACCAAAACCGTTATGGGTCGCAACCACAGGGACTGGATCTGTTAGAAAAAAATTTAGGGACTAAACCCGTAAAACCTGACAGACCACAGGGACCATTTATGAAATTAACTATTTTTTTAGTTAATTTTAAAAATGGTCCCTATACTTGACCGGGTTTAACACTTTTAGTATCCTTAATTTTTTTTTAACGGATCTGCTCCCCAAAGTTGCGACCCATCACGGGTTTAGTCCCTTGACCATAATTTTCCTCAGTTTGACCGTAACCTGGGTTAAGTTAGTAAAGATTGAGGGCTAATTTGGTCATTTTAGGTTTGGCGGGATACTTGACCAAGGTTTATATCCACTTTGACTAATTAGGTTGAATCATAACCCTTTTCATCCCCAAACTTTTTCATCACCAAACTCCCTCTCAAAATTCCGGTTTCTAATCAAACGCAGGCTAACCAATGGTTTCTGAATGGAGGGTTCGTATGCAGGGATCAAAAGCAGACCCCTATCATGATTATCGTGAGTATTTTGTGTTGTTGATGCTTAACTGAAGTTTTTATGGTCAATTATCTTGTTTAGATAACATCTTAATTTTTTCATGTAACCAGGTTATTTTTCGAGGGTTTTTTGCTTGAAGATCAACCATGGTAGTGCATTTACCAGTCCTCCCAAGATAAGATATAAAGGTGGGAAGGTAAATTGGATAGACTCAATTCACTGTGATGTATTTTCTATTCTTGAAATTAACACAATGATGAAAGAGATAGGTTATGAAAACTCATCATTTGTGTATTATTATAAGGAACCTAACACTGATTTAGACATTGGCCTAAACAAGTTAGTTAGTGATCAGGATGTGTTGGAAATGATGAAGTTTGTTTCTAAGTATAAAGTAATTGAGTTGTATGTTGATCATTGTGTTAATGAGGAGCCACTAAATGTAGAGCCACTGATTGTAGATGAGTCTTTGGTTGATAATGTAGTAGATGATAATGTCTTAGATGACAATGTAGCTGTAGAAGTTAGTGATGATGAATGGTTGACCAGGTGCTTAGATTTGGTGGGTAGGAAGAAAAAGGGTGTAGATGAAAATGAGGATATAGGACATTCAAATAGGGATGAAAACATGAGTGCTGAGTCAGAAAGGGAAGATGGTACTGGTAGTGAAGATGGTTCTGTTGGTGAAGATGGTTCTGGTGAAGATAGCCAAGACAGTGATTACTTTATTGAAGTAGATAACATGATAGATGATGTGGAAGTGGATATGGCTGAGTTTAAAAAAAAACATTGATGATAATGTTGAATGGATTGGTTCTAAAGAGAATGTGGAACAAGTTGAAGAAGTTTTTGAGGATGAGGAAGTTGACTATGATGATATGGATACTGGGAGTGAATGTGAGCATGAAGGTGAATTTAGAAAAGCTTTAAAGAAGCATATTAAAAAGAAGAAATCAGAAGCAAAGTTGGGCAGTAATGTGTGGAAGGAGAATTTTTTTCTTGGACAGGAATTTGAAAGCAATAGAGTAATCAAGGAAATGCTTACTAGAGTTTCAGTAGAACAAAGAAGGCAATTGTATTTGAAAAAGAATGACAAAAAGAGGTTGAGGGCTCAATGCAGGGGGAAGGTTCCTCAATTCAGTTGTGAGGATGAAAGTGGTTCAAAAGGGAAAGGTTCTGAAGGGCCAAAAGGTTCAAAAGGAAAGGGTCAATTGAGTGGGTCAAAAGGGAAAGGTTCAGATGGTGGGTGTAGCTTTAATGATAAGGAAGAATATTGCCCTTGGTACCTTCAATGCTCCAAATTACCAAACCAGGAAACTTGGGCAGTCAAAACCTTTAATGATACTCATAAGTGTTTACAATCTAGAAAAGTCAAAAGATGCACAACCACTTTCTTGTCAAAAACTGTAGAGGGTAGTATTAAGCCAAACCCTAAAATTACTCTAGTGGCCCTTAAAGACCAATTGCAGAAAGAATATGAAGTAGGTCTTTCAACCCAAAAGGTTTTCAGGGCTAAGAAAATGGCAATGGAAAGGATTGATGGTAATCATAGAAAACAGTATGCAGAGTTGAGAGACTACTGTTTGGAATTAAAAAATAGCAATCCAAACACCACTGTTCATATTGAAGTAGAAAAACCACATGATGTCAACAGTTCAGAGAGAAAGTTTAAGAGGGTGTATGTATGTTTAGGTCCTTTGAAAGATGGATTTAAGGCTGGGAAAAGAGACTTGTTGGGATTGGATGGATGTTTCTTGTCTGGTATGTGTCCTGTTTGGATTTTGACAGCAGTGGGGGTAGATCCAAACAATGGAATATACCCCCTTGCATATGCTGTAGTGGAGTCTAAAAACAAGGATTCATGGAAGTGGTTTCTTGACTGTGTTGGTGATGACTTGGAGCTTTTCAGAAACTCAAATTTTACCTTTATATCAGACAGGCAAAAGGTATGTTTTTTATTAATCTTGTTTTATATTTCAATTCATTCATAGGTTTTACCATTGTCAGATAATGAACTTGTTTTATATGTCATCAATCTTAGGGTGTCATACCAGCAATAGCAGAGACCTTTCCTTGTGCAGAGCATAGGTTTTGTCTTAAACACATATATGACAATATGAAGCTGAGTTGGAGAGGTCAAATGTACAAACAGATGTTATAGAGATGTGCAACTGCTACTACTGTGCAGCAGTTTGATAAGCATATGGACACACTGAAAGCTTTTAAAAATGAAGCTTATGAATGGTTGAAAAAGATCCCACCCCAACACTGGAGTAGGTCTCACTTTTCAGGTATACTTACTTTAAAACTGTATTCACAAATATTTAACTTCTTTTGACAAAATTTAACTAGTACTTTTAATAAACTTGCAGGAAGGGCACACTGTGATGTGTTGTTGAGTAACATGTGTGAAGTTCTAAACAGACAGCTTGTAGATGGTAGGGACAAACCTATCATCACATGTTTGGAATTCATTAGAGTTTATCTAATGAAAAGAATTGTTAATGTCCAAAAAGTTATTGCCAAATCTGATGGTCCACTTACACCCACTGCTAGTAGAATTTTCCAAACAACTGTCAAAGATGCAGCTCAGATAAAGGTACATTGCCAAACTCTTTCATGCCTTTTTTTAACATTTCTGTATAGTTGTTTGGAGTTTGTAACTAGGTTATGTATGATATATAGATTGAATGGAATGGTGGAGACTTATACCAAGCCAATGATCCTGATGGCCTTCAGTGTGTAGTCAATATGAGGATTAGGGAATGTAGTTGTAGGAAGTGGGAGTTAACAGGTATACCCTGCAAGCATGCAGTGGCTGCCATTTGGAACATGGCAAGCAATGGGGAAGAAACAGGAATACCTGAGTCTTATTGTCATGAAACATATTGGCTATCTACTTGGAAAGAGATGTACAAGTTTAAAATAAATCCCATAAATGGTCATGATTTTTGGCAAAAATCCAATAACCTGAACACAATAATCCCACCAGATCCTAAACCACAAATTGGTAGGCCACAAAAAAAGAGAAGGAAGAGTGCAGCTGAATTGTGTGAAGGACTTGTAAAGGGAAACAAGTTGTGTAGAGTTGGTAAGAGTATTAGTTGTAGCATCTGTAAGGTATATGGTCATAACAAGAAGGGTTGCCCAAATGTGACTTCTCCAAGTTCTGCACAAGCTTCACATACTCCACCATCTGGACAGGCACCACATGCTGCAAGGGCCACACAGTCTGCACAAGAACCAGATGCTGCAAGGGACACAAGTTCTGCACAAGCTTCAGAGATTGACCTTTCCTCACAAGGTCCACCAGCCACTCAAGTCACACAGAGTCCACCAATTCATGTAATGCTTCATGCCTCTCCAACCAAGATGACAAAGCGAACATCAAAAAGAATGATGAGTCCTGAATGATTTGGAACAATTTAATTTCATGTTTGTAGACTTTTATATCATTGAATTAGACTGTTGTGTATGTTTGTAAGAACAACTTATGTGTCTTTCTGGTAATTTGGAATTTCATTCTGGTACATTGTAATTTGACTTGTAAAAGTCAATTTCTTGTTGCTATTTAAGCTTCAGTTATTAGCATATTTGGTACATTGTAATTTGACTTGTAAAAGTCAATTTCTTGTTGCTATTTAAGCTTCAGTTATTAGCATATTTGGTACATTGTAATTTGACTTGTAAAAGTCAATTTCTTAATTCTATATAAGCTTTAGTTATTAGCATATTTGGTACATTGTAATTTGACTTCTAAAAGTCAATTTCTCACTTATGGTTTAAACCATCTTTTGCACAAAATACAACTTTGTAATGTAATAAATTTGAAAGCTACTTGTTTACTTCAAGTTGAAACTGATTTTTTTCCATTGATCAAAATCCCAAAATACAACTTGAAATTGATTTTTCCATTCTAAACATAAGCTAACTTCCTAAAACTACCTTCAAACAAAATGTATAATACATTAACTACTTCAAAGCAAAAACAACAAGAAAAAAGATCCAACTGAGAATAAGCATCTTCTTCATCTTCTTAGCTTCAACTTTCTTTTCTTCTGCTACCCTTTGTAACTCATTCATTGAACCCAACAAACCTGGAATTATTTGGACAGCTCGTTCACACATTGGGGGATCATACCAATCGATTATCCCACAATTGATTGGCTATTACAAAAACAAACGAAAAAAAAATTAGGTTAAACATCAAATTAGGGGTTTTTTAACCAAATTAATATTACACTTACTTTTTTCCCACAACAATAGAATCTTCTTCCAGGGTTGATTGCAGTCCAAGAGGTTACAATGGTAGATCTTGCTCCACACCTATTGCAACGAATGAGGCGATTCATGTTTGTGTTGGATGTTTGATGCGTGTGTTGGGTTGTTTCAAGTGATAGCAGATATCATTGGAACTTATTATAAGTAGAAGACACAAAGGACAAAACCTAAAATGACCAAATTAGCCCTCAATCTTTACTAACTTAACCCAGGTTATGGTCAAACTGAGGAAAATTATGGTCAAGGGACTAAACCCGTGATGGGTCGCAACTTTGGGGAGCAGATCCGTTAAAAAATAATTAAGGGGACTAAAAGTGTTAAACCCGATCGGGTTTAACTCTTTTAGTCCCCTTAATTATTTTAAACCCGATCGAGTATAGGGACCATTTTTGAAATTAACTCTTTTTTTTTAAGGTTGGGTATTATCTTTGGGAACTTGTTGCTGCTGAATCTATATCTTGTAGTATACAATAGTGTCTATAAGTTTCACCTTGCTCGAGCACAAAGATCAATATTATACAAGATTAGTGTTGGATGAGGAAACCTGAAAATGGAAGAAAACTCGAAGAACCAGATAACCCGAACCCAAGTCCAAATTTTGTAATCAACTTATAATTTAATTTGGAGCATGGTGTAAACGAGTAGAATCGAGACTAACTTCATTAGGGCTTGACTCGACTCAACAATATTATGTTCGGCTCGATAGCTCCATAGCTCCATAGCTCGACGAGTCTTCACAAGGGAAGCCCGAGCTAGGCTCGATAAAGTTAGAATTCAGCTTGAGCTAGGTTCGATAATATCGATTTATCTGTAATGATGTGTGTTTTTTAACCAACTAAAATTTAAATATAAGATAAAATTCAAAAGCTCCTTAAATTCATAAATTAAAAAATTATTAGTTAAAATTAGTGTAATTACATGTAAGCCCTTAAATTATAATATTGTATATAAAAAGATATGTATCACTTATAAGCTCGAAAAACTCGACAATCAATCGAGTCGAGCTTATATAGGCTCGAGCTCCACTCGATAAACACTGTGAGCTCATTTTTTGGGCTCGGGGCTCGATGAAGCTCGAGTTACTCGAAAAAAGCTCAACTCGTTTGCACCCTTAGTTAGGAGGACATGCGACACGAGTTAAAAATACTATGATCTTCATGGACGAGCAAGTTGAAGCTGATAGAGACGGCATTTTCACCTAATATTGGAAGGAAAAACAATAATAAAGCACAAAGTGATCAAGCTAAATCCTCTTGATTTGGCCACTTGAGTCCATTTATTTAGTAACTTTAGATTGTAGCATACTTGCGTTGTAACCAAGAGCTTATCGTCGTGACTCGTGAGTCCTTAAAGGTAAACCTGTGGTCCTTATGTGCCCAAAAAACGTAAAAGATGTAAATTTGAAAGAGACAGAATTTGGTCAACCAATGACAAAATAATTTCAAATAGAAGTTAGACTAGTTTCCAAGACTAAATCAAATCACAGTGCCAACATTACAAGAAAACATGAAAGATGAAGTTGTTTGGGTCACCAGAGATGGAAGGAAGGTTAACTTTGCTATTAAAAATGTGTGGAAAGACATGTGAAGTAATTAACCTAAAGTGATCTGGAGGTCAATGGTATGGTTTACACAATGCATTCCTAGGCAAGCATTTTTGATGTGGATGTCAGTCCAAGGAAAGCTATTAACTCAAGATAAAATTGCTAAATGGAAGCCTAATGAAGTGTTCAAATGTTCCTTGTGTAACCAATGCTCTGACTCACATGGGCATCTGTTATTCATATGTCCTTTCTCTATGGCAGTTTGGGAAGAAATTCAAAAAATGATGAATATGAAGCTTGCTTCTTATTGGAATACTGTAATAGAAGAAGTGTCAAAAATGACTGCAAACAATAACATTTGGAACATCCTGAGAAGATTAGTGATTGGAGCTGCTATATGCTTTGTTTGGCAAGAAAGAAATGGAAAGATGTTCAAGCAGAGCAAAAAAGATGTAAGTATCTTGATTCAGCTGATCATTGAAACTGTGAAGTTTAAAATGATGAGTTTCAGGGTCAAAGAGTCAAGTGCAGTCAGAAGTGTTGAAAGATTATGGAATATCAACTTACAGCGTATAACTTAGCAGTATATGTGGTATAGTAGTTAATGATTGGATTGAGATCTCTTATGTTCCATTTGAACATGAGAACTTATATTAGTTATTTTTTTGTCCACAACAATTAATTTATAAAATGACGGTTACACAATGATTAATTTATTTATTTTTTCTTTACTCACATAAACTTAAACATGATGTCTCATGTTCAAATGGAACATGAAAGGATCTCAATCCTTAATAATTATTTTTAAAAATGAGAATAAAAGAGCTGGAATAAAAGGATAGAATAGATGGTATAGATTATAGAATGCTTTTGTTAGTAAAGCATGTTTTATTTCAAAATTTGCCTGATGATAAGCATGGGAGTGTCCATTGCTATCAGCTGGAACTTGTATGATTATAATATAATACATTCTACTTTTCACAAAAAAAAAAAAATCGCTTACTCACTTTAAGTAGGTCGACTATGAATAACCCGTGTAGCATATTTAAACTAACTTTAGATAGTAACAACTTGGAAAATTAGATTGTAACAACTTCTAATTACAAGATGTTGTACGCATTTAGTGGATCTTGTAAAAAAAAGGACATGAAACAAAACTAAAGGGACTGTTTTGTAAGCTGTAACAATCAAACATGGAATTAGAGTATGGATATGGTAAGGCCGGATGCAGGAAGGAGGGTCAATCCCCAATTTCTCTGCCACGTCAGCTTTCTCTCTCCAGCGACCTTCAGGCGATTGGGTGCCCCAGTAAAGCGACCTTCATCCATTTTTTTTTCTTTCTTTTTTTTTTAACATTTTTAACACAAACTTAAATTTTGTTAAAATAATTAAAACGTTACATAGTAATTCAAATAAATTTAAAACATTACAATACTTATTAAAAACTAATAATCTAGGTTGTGTCGTTCCTTGATTGAATCATTCATTTCCTGCATCTTTTGTCGTTGTAGTGCGGGCAAAGACGGGTCGATTGGTGTGAGATAGAATAAGATGTCTTTATCCCGTTTCTTTTGCCGGTCAAATTCAAGTCTTTGTTCTTCAATTTGAACTTTTTTTGCCTCTATTTCCAACTCTATTTTCTTTTGCTCCAACTCTTGTTTCTTCAACGAGTAGTATTCGTCTGCCAGCTCCTTCTTCTTTCCCAACGCCATGGACTTAATGGTTTTTCATTTGTCGGCTACCCCTTCCATATACGAAGACTTGGAACTCTCCGATGATTTCTTCTTATTTTTCTTGGCTATGTCACGACCCATTGGTCAGTCATTTCGAGTCTCTTCAGATTCAGGCACATCCGAGCCGGTTTCAGAAGTCCTTGCTTTTTTTCGACGCGCATCTGGACTTAAAAAAGCCGGCATCTCAGTATCCTTCCAAACCTCATGCTCCTCCAAAATTTCCCAACAATGCTCCAACGTAAAAGCATGATCATACACCACTTGGTATTATTCCAACGCTCGTGTGTAAATACCTAGGTCATTGTCACCACTTCCATAATTCTTAAAAGCATTGTCGTAAATGGCACAAAATGCACCAACTCTAGGACGAATCCTATTTTTCCACTTGGTAATAATCGAGTTGTACGTTTTGTTTGTACCAACTTCTTTTTCAAAGTAAGCAATAACTTTCTTCCAAAATCCCTTAGCCTGCATATTGTTTCCCATCTCGCTATTTTCGGACGTATCACACCAAGCTTTGCACAACGCGATCTCTTCCTTGCGTGTCCAATTTGACGAATCATTCTTGCTTTCTTTCTCAACATTATTCTTCTTAGCCTTTGTAGCTCGTTTCTTAGGTTTGACCGGTGACATCTCTTCCGGAAAAGCATTGTCGTCGGCATCATCATCATCATCATCATTTGGAACCGAATCGTGAAACGATCCATGAGCCGAACCTTGAGCCATAGAAAACTCTTGACTCGGATAACCTTCAGCCGGATAACCCGATTCAGTTCCCACATAAAAATCTGGATTGTTGTATAATTGTTCTTCAAAATCACAAGCATCAAGATTCATACGGTTAACCGGAGAATAATGTTGATAATTTGAATAGGAAGACGTTGATGAATCCATTGTTGGACAATACACCGATTCGGGTGAGCCATACATAGATTGTTGGCTTTGACGGGAGTGGCTTTGTTGTTGTTGTTGGTTGTTTTGATACGGTGGAACAAATGGACGATTCATAGGACGATTTATAAAAAATGGATTGTTAGTTTGTTGTTGTGGAGGTTGTTGCGATTGATAATCTAAAGTAGCGGGTCGGAAATTGACGTTTGGTGAGACACCAGTTAACCGGAAATTCAGATTCGGTGTTAATTACGAAATGTTTTGTGGCAATCGGGATATTTGGCCTTTTTGTTGTGGTGCTTTCTTAGACATTTTGAATTGAGATAATTGTGAGATTTGTGGATTGAAGTTTGTTTATGTTGTGTATTTATAAGTGAAAGATTTTTTTTTTTAGTTTGCAACGGTTATATTGATTCAATTAGAAAGAAAAAAAAAGGTGGAAATCATTCGATCGCCCAAGCGATCTTAATTCTCAAAACACACCCAATCGATCGATCACCAAAAGAAGCTGCAACAAGGACGATTGAAAGCGATCGAATCCCACGATCGATCGTTTAGGCTTACTGCATCCAGCCTAAGGAATAAGGATTCAATTATTTTTTATTATATATACTCAAAAATAATAAATACATAAAGTAATTAATTTTAGTTTGCAAACATGCCATATATATTTTCTTAGAAAGGCAATATATTATTAAAAACCCCGAAACAAGCACATACAATACAAGGCGCCTCACCTCGATTAAGCAAAATAATTAAACGAGAGTAGGACCCAAAGAAAATAGAACATGACATACAAATAAAGATGAAACCTACTTGAACATACAAAAGTGTCGCGAGAAGGAACAAATAAAACACAAGACCTTGAAAACATGCAGTATATATTAAAACGAATCCATTCGGTTCTCAAAAACCCTAGCTGCTAAAAGTTTTGATACATAAAGCGATTGACGTAGAAGAATTTGCTTCTCAAGCCATTGACTTTAAGGTAAATATATCAACTATAAATTGTATCTTATGCAAACCAATTATTTGATTTATGATTATGAGCAATTTTCTTTTTATTTATTTTTTTCATAATATTTGTATGACTATTCATTCGTCCTAGCTAGTTGAAGGTCTAGAAACTCCAAACAAATATGTGTGTGAGTAATCGGGTTATGCTTGTCAAATCCGACATATTTACACATAACCCCAACATTGACACATTTACGTGAGTGAGTTAGAGGCTAAATATGATTAAAAAAAAGCGAAACTTATTGTGTTGCCCATATACACATACACTTGTCTTGCAGTGCCCAACTTTTTCCTACTTTACAAATTTACCCAAGCATATCGTGTATACTTTTAACCTATAATACCCGACATTACGTGGCAAGTGGTGATTGGTCGAAAAAAAAACACAAAAAGCATCTCGCGTATGTATATACCCGAGTCTACCCAACATACGTGGCAAATTATCATTGGTCGAAGAGAAAAAAAGAAAAAAAAAGTTAAAAAAAAAAAAAAAAAAAAAAAAAAAAAAAAAACCCTAAAAACACATGTCGCGTATGGTTTTTCCCGTGTCTACCCGACACGCATTGGGAACGAGCACCCTCTGAAAAGCCTAGCAAAGCCTACCGGAATCTTTAAAGCTTGAAACGACCATTCATGCACAGACTGGTTTCCTTAAACGTTAAAACTTGGACGAATATTCACATACCATATACACACACACTTCGCAATATTTGTTACGTATATCAGTTAGAATTTGCTGGTGAGAAAAACGCTTGTAACATTGGTGTTTTAGTAGTGGTTATAAAGAAACTGTTGGTGGTGTTGTGGTGGTGATAAAAAAGTGGCTGTTGGTGGTGTTGTGGTGGTGATAAAAGCGACGGTGAGGTGACTGTGTGGTGGTGTTGTTTGTGGTGAGAAAAACACCTAGGGACTGTTGCTGCTGTTGGTGGTGTTGTGGTGGTGCTAAAAAAACTGTTGGTGGTGTTGTGGTGGTGATAAAAACCCTAACTGTTGGTGGTGTTGGTGGTGTTGTGGTGGTGAGGTGACTGTGTGGTGGTGTTGTGGTGACTGTTGGTGAGGTGACTGTGTGGTGGTGGTGAGGTGACTGTTGGTGGTGTTGTGGTGGTAAGGTGACTGTGTGGTGGTGGTGAGGTGACTGTTTGTGGTGTTGTAGTGGTGAGGTGACTGTGTGGTGGTGGTGAGGTGACTGTTGGTGATGTTGTGGTGGTGAGGTGACTGTGTGGTGGTGAGGTGACAGGTGGTGGTGGTGGCTGCGGTGGTGATTGAGTTAACGGTTGTCGGCGGTGAATATGGCGGATTATCGGGTATTTCGCAATATTAATTTGTTTTTTGGTTCCATTACACGTATTGTTTATTTGTTACGTATATGTGTTGTAATATATATTTATATGTTTTTGTTATTTTAGGATTATGCGGCGCAAATTACATGTAGGAGTAGGTTGTCGTTAATTAGTGAAACATGTTTTGGTTGGTTGTTAGATATACCGAAAATGCAAGAGAGTGGGGTGTTAGTACATTATTTTATATGCCACCAAGTGCCGTGTGAGGAGGGAGAGACAGACATTGTTCCTTTGAGATATCGTGTACGTGATGTTAGTTTTTGATGCGCGTGATGTGTCGTTGCGGTTTAGCAGTTTTAATGCCTACTCAAGTTTTAAATTTATATTTAGCCGACTTATCAATAACACACACACTTAACGAGCAGTGTACCCGGTCAGTATGAAGATAATGGTAAGTAGAGTGTCGATCACTAAGAGTGGAACGTATTATCTCGTTATTCTAATCAGTATTTTAATATCCTAACGCAAGGGGGTTTCAGCCTGAGAGACTGGCACGATTTGTTGCAATTAAAATAATAAAATAAACCAATAGGCACGAATCAGCAAGTAGCACACACGTACACAGATAAATACTTGAGACAATAAGAGGGCTGTCCTTATGATTAAGTAGATTGTCACTTGTTTTATTGATAGCTTTATATGAAGTGTATGTAGTTAACCCTTTCTCGTTGGTCCTATTCTTATCGGCGAGTAAACCCTTAATGATTACTTATGTCTAAAAGTTATTCCTAAGTGATCAATTTAGAAACAACCGTGGGAGCCACATTATGTCCCGCAGTCAAATGCCCGCAAGCCACTAATAAACACAGAGGTTATCAATGCACTAATAAGTAGTAACCAAAGACATCAACATATAAACTTTAATTGATGGGAAAGCAAGTATTAAAGGGAGTGCAATCTTTCGTTGTCACATTACACAAGCCACCAATCCTGATGAATTAAAGTTTGCTAACACAATAAAACAAAACTACTTAATGAATTAAACACATGCAGCACCTTCTTACAGCTCTTGTATCTTTGATTTGGGTGTGTCTTGTGCTGCCTCCTTGACTGAATTCGTCCTTTGTTCCTCCTGTTCGGTCTTCGGTTTTTAGGTTTTCGGAACTTGTAATTCGTCTGGTCTACGGGGTATTTATACTTTCTGTCTGAGGGAAGATGCGGCGCATCTACTAAGTAGATGCGGCGCATGTACTTAACTTCGCGTGGGGTCCAAGATTATAATATTCAGGAATATTCGTACACCGCCAGAAGATGCGGCGCATGTCCTCTTGTATCTTGGATCGTATCTGGTGATATCTTGATAGAGATGCGGCGCATGTTGAGAGTGAGATGCGGCGCATCTGGAGCAGAATTGACTTGATCTTGTCCATGTCAGTAGACTTTCACTTTATGCACGTTTTGCTCCATTATTAGTCCAAAATCACTAAGTTTCACCAAATGCTTGTTTTTACCTGAGAATTACAAAAGTAAACGATTAAGTATCAATCCTCATACATAATATAGTAAAACAAGTCAAATTAATAGGATAAATGATAGTAATAAAATGTACTTATTTGAGTTCATCAAATATCCCCCCACTTGAACTTTACTTGTCCCCAAGTAAACCTTAGAATTTCTTTTATGAAAATGTATCCTAAAAGATGTTAGGATTTATTTTTATATTTAAGCATGTATTCGTTCATTTCATAATCACACAACTAAACACTTAACGATTCAGAAGTAAAATAAAATAAGTCGATAAAAGCAAATCTAATCGTTTAACTGTCCAGTCGCGACGAATATTCTATCATAAGCTTGGCAAGTATACACATCTCCACCACTAAAGCTAAGGAATAACAAGTCTAAAGCGGTAAAAAGGGTTTTTAGGCTTAAGGGTTAATTATTCTCTTTCACTATCGATCTCAAATTCCAGAAAAGGCGACAAAATCACAAATACATGATCGAATCCATGAACACGATACTTGCAATTGCTCAAATCCTTAACTCGAATAGGCTAAAGATAGGTCCAAACTTCACCAATAATAATATATCAAAAAGGGCGACAAAATCATAAATACATAGCCGAATCCACGACTACGATACTTAAGATTGCTCAAATCCCTAATCTCAATAAATCAAAGGTTTGGTTGGATAAAGAATAATAAAGGGCATGGATAACATTTGGGATATAAATTGGTGTAAAATGAAAAATAAACAAAACAAATAAATTAAAATCCTAAGTGTGGTTAATCACTATCCCAACCATCCCATGAATAAGACTCATATCATCGAATAACTCACGCTTTAACACTTGAAACACACGCTTTAGGTAGACACGAATTATACTCAACAAGGTCTTAATCAAAGAATAAACCTTAATTGGCGTTCCATAACTGCCAATTCCCATTCAATCCATAGATATAGTACAACAAATAGTGGTGATATCGACCACTTACATAACTTTACATCGTTGGCTTAAAACTAACTTCCAACTTTTCTTTCTTTCTTTTTCTTTTCTCATTTTTTCCGGTTTTTTTTTTTTTTTTTTTTTTTTTTTTTTTTTTTTTTTTTTTTTTTTTTACATAAACATAGATGTGTAAAATTTCACCACATCACTATAATGATAATTCTGGATAAATGTTCCATACTTTTCATAACTTCAGAAATAATGGTAATAGTGAAAGTAGTAAACATACGAAAAATAAACTCCAAAATATACAATATTTACTTTCACTCCAATTGCATTGTGCAATTTCCCGACCTAACCATAGATAATGAATTACGCACGCGAACACAGGTAATGTAAGGAAACACACTTTGCCTATAGCAATTAACCAACCACGGATTCTAATCTACAGGGTAGGCTAAGGTGTAAGGGTGTAACGAAACATTTTAAACATAGGTGTAAGAAACGAAAGGAATGGCTCTGAGGGTTTTTCTAGGGGTATCTTACTCTAAAAATGAGAGTAACAAAAGGGTTTATACGGGGGTTAACTAACCAGTGTAGTTAGTTAATAACACATAACAAATAATAGGCTATTTGGGTGTAATCCTAGAATTTTACCAAGTTAGACAAGTCATTCCAATTATATAAATAATACTCATTATGGTGGTCTCGAATAGTATACAAGCCAAGTTCTAAAGTTTACAAGTCACCGGCACACTCATAGATTTGTGAATTTTGAAAAATCACAATTTTTGAAAATAACGTCATGTGTGCAGTTATGCAACTTAGATCTTAAACAAAAACATGCTAAATTTTTTTTTAAGTTTGATATATTAAGCACATTTTAAGCATAATTTTTGAAAAAGTTTAGGACAAGTAATTGTTAAGTGTTCTAATTCTCCAATCCCCCCACTTAAGTTAAACAACGTCCTCGTTGTTTGTATAAAAGGTTAAAAACTGGAAATTAAAAGAATTAGAACAGAAAAACTCCCCTGAGATTTGCTCGGTATGATCCTCCATTAGTATAAGAGCAAAAATCAACTTCTTGTGGATTAGAACGTTAAAGCTTCATACTTGATGTATCCACAGGAAATCCAGGAAACTATAATACCACCAACACTTTAAAACACACCTAAGATAAGAAAGGTTCAAGCTTGCATAATACATTAGTAGTTAGATAAAAATAAAACTTAAAAATTAAAACTGAAAATCATCAGGTCAGTCGATGCGCCGTATCTTATTGAAGAAGATACGCCGTATCGAGCCTGGAATAAATACGGATCAGAATAAAGATGCGCCGCATCCTTAACCAGGGATGCGCCGCATTAAAATAAACTGATAAATAGTTTTAAAGTCGAAAATAAAAATGCAGAAAAATAAAATAAGATATGACCATTGCAGGAGATGCGTCGCATCTCAGAATTGAGATGCGCCGTATCCTCATGCGGCCTGGACTGACTCGACACAGAAAACAGAATAATAAAAGATAAATCCGGGTTGTCTCCCGGTAAGCACTTGTCTTTATTCCAGAGTCTTCAAGTTAGACTCACGTTCAGCTCTTTAATATCGATCATTGAAGGAGTCGGAAACATCGCGCTCCTTCATCGCCAATTCAGTAATATTGAACACTCCTTGCTCGTCCTTAATTTCCACGCCGTTCTTCTTTAATATCTGTATAAACAAAGTCCTGTCCCTTTCGGGCAGAGATGACAAAATGATAGACGGGAAATTCTTATTATCATATAGGCACAAATAAGCAAGGTGGGGTGGTAGTTCAATAAACACATCATTGTTCAAATTCGTTTTCTCAACTACTCTCCTACGTTTATTAATTACTACACAATCATACCACTCATCATCAGAATCATTAACAACATTGCGTCTAAGTTCGGTGGGTACATTAAGGTCAATGAATTCCTCAAAGTTCTCATGATTAGGATTAGTTGAGTTGTTTTGAATCAATGTTTCTCCCATAAGTCTAGCTTCAAGATCGAGGTCCATACGCTCTCTTAATCCTAGCACATAAACACCTCTAATTATGCTTTTAACTGGATCTTGGCACTTATAGACTAGTTTATTATTCCCTACCCTTAATGAGATTTTTCTTTTAAACACATCAATCTTAGCATGGGCAGTAGACAAGAAAGGTCTTCCGAGGATTAAAGGAATCTTAACATCCTCGGGCATGTCTAGTATAACAAAGTCTACGGGAAAAATAAACTGCTCAATCTTAACTAGCACATTATTAGCAATCCCTTCAGGTCGTTTTAAACCGTTTTATCAGCCAATTCAATAAGTAACTTAGTTGGTGCTAATTTTCCTAGTCCTAGGGTAGCGAATGTCTTAAGAGGCATAACACTAACACTAGCTCCTAAGTCAGCTAACACATTATTGAAAGATATATTATTAATAGAACAAGGTAGAGTAAAACTTCCTGGGTCTCTTTCTTTATGAGGCAAGGCATTTGAGTCGGTTGCAGGGCTTTCTTCTTTCATTGTTGCCTTGATCTCCTCTTCAATCTTTGTCTTTTCTTTTAGTAGTCTCCTTAAGCTAATTGAAGAATTAAAGAAAAATTCGGGTCTTGCACCATCATTACCATTCATCGATCTTCTAGGTATATTAGGAGTGACTTCTTCAGTGGTGCTTATTGCCTTGACATGATCTCTTGGGTTGGTTTCAGTTGAGCTCGGTAAACTTCCATATCCCCTTTCTTGAAGAACTTTGCTCATTTGACCAATTTGTTGTTCCAATGCTTTGATCGAAGCTCCTTGATTTCTTGTAGCAGTGTCCGTTGAAGCTCGAATTTCTTTGATCATAGCAGTATTCTCTTCATGTCTTTTAGCAGCATCGGCCATAATTTGCTTTAAAGTATCGTCTAAAGTTTGCCTCCTTTCTTGATAAGCGGGATTGAAGTTGTTCTTTTGATAGAATCCCGGACTAGCTTCCCTAAATCTTCCTGAAGGTCGGAATGGTTGTCCAAATTGGGTGTAATATGCTTCTTCAAATGTCTCACTTTCATTCTTGTTCGGGAAATCTTTAGTGTAGTGAGGTCCTTCGCACTTTTCACATCCAACTTGGGCAGCATATGCTCTTTCATCTCGCTTCTTCATCTCTCTACTAATTTTATCCAATTGAGCTTGAATAGCAGCAATCCCGTCAAAATTAGTGCTGCTCTTAGATCTAGTAGAGGTCCCATCGTGCCATTTTTGGGAATGATCAGCAGCATCTTGGATTGCTTTCCTAGCATTGGTTGCACTCATTTGAGGTACAGCTCCCTTAGCATCCAAAATCTGTCTTGTAGGCACGTCCAATCCTTGATAAAACAATATTATTTCCTGCATAGGGGTTAGATAGTGTTGAGGACATTTTATCAATAAATCTTTAAACCGTTCCCAAGCTTGATAAAGGGTTTCATCAGGCTCTTGCTTGAAACTATTGATAGCCTCCATCTTTTTAGCAGTCTTAGCAGGTGGACAATATCTCTTCAGGAATTTGCTCTTCACAACCTTCCCATGTAGTGATTGAACTAGCAGGCTCATTCCTTAGCCACTTATTAGCAGCTCCTTTTAGTGAGATTGGAAAGATTCTTAGCATGAGTTGATCGGTATTAACTCCTTCTGAAGTAAATAAATCTGCAATCTCCAGGACCTTTTCAACATGCTCATTAGCATCCTCTTGTTCCGTCCCACTGAAAGCATTCTCTCTTAGATCTTTGAGAAACTGACCCTTCAACTCAAATTTTGACTTGTCATCAAACTTAGGTCTAGCAACTCCTGAAGTGTAATCAGCACGGGTATTGTTCATGTATTCCTCCATAGTAGTGTTTTCGCCCATTGTTTCTGTTTCAACTTCCTCTTTTTCTTCAGAAAAGTAATCAAGCTCGAGTGAACTTGAAAGATCAAAGCTTCTTGTGTTGAAAAGCCTTTTAAGCGAATGTAGGGCTCGTTCAGGATCTTCGAAAGGTTGAATCAAGTTCTTCGTAGAACTCCTGGTCATGCACTTCCTGAAATCAACACAAAATATCAGTAGGGTATGCTCGAGAAAGTAGTATATCAGAAAATTAACAACGAAAACGGAATACGAAAAATTTAAAGTTACTGATATCTGCAGACGATGCGCCGTATCCAAAAAGTTGGATACGCCATATCTTAATACGTTAAAATTAAATCAGACTTTATTCAGAAAATAGATACGCCGCTTTAGAATTTAAGAATGCGCCGTATCGAATTAATTAATCAAAAATCAGTTTTTCTAATTAAAATTAAATGCGTCGTATTAACGAAAGTTAATGCGCCGTATTTTCGTTACGTTTAAAAATAAAAGATTTTTGATTCAGAAAGATGCGCCGTATCGATAGAGATCGATACGCCGTATCTGTTTAATAATTCGCAGACTGTTTTTAATTAAAATAATAGATACGCCGTATCTGCTAAAGCAGATGCGTCGTATGGAGTTAACGTTTAGAAATTTTTTTTTTTTTTTTTTTTTTCGAAAAACAGATACGCCGTATCTGATAAAGCAGATGCGTCGTATTACTTTATCGCTTAGAAAAATTTTCTTATTAAAAACAGATACGCCGTATCTTGGGGAAAAGATGCGTCGTATCGAATTAATTAAACGCGTTGTATTTTTTTAAAAATTAAACGCAATACGCCGTATCTGAGAGATCAGATGCGCCGTATCGTTTGATTTAGCACAGTACAACGATAGCAGAACAGAAAAATACGAAAAATAAAAACAAAAATTAAACACACAAACGAAAATAAACACACAAAAATAAAAGAAAACAATTAACACACAATACAACAAATATGCAAAATAATACAATGATGCAATTAATCTAATAAAAAGAAAAACTTAATTAAAATACTAATCAAATTAACAGATAATAACAATTCAATCCCCGGCAGCGGCGCCAAAAACTTGATGCGCGTGATGTGTCGTTGCGGTTTAGCAGTTTTAATGCCTACTCAAGTTTTAAATTTATATTTAGCCGACTTATCAATAACACACACACTTAACGAGCAGTGTACCCGGTCAGTATGAAGATAATGGTAAGTAGAGTGTCGATCACTAAGAGTGGAACGTATTATCTCGTTATTCTAATCAGTATTTTAATATCCTAACGCAAGGGGGTTTCAGCCTGAGAGACTGGCACGATTTGTTGCAATTAAATAATAAAATAAACCAATAGGCACGAATCAGCAAGTAGCACACACGTACACAGATAAATACTTGAGACAATAAGAGGGCTGTCCTTATGATTAAGTAGATTGTCACTTGTTTTATTGATAGCTTTATATGAAGTGTATGTAGTTAACCCTTTCTCGTTGGTCCTATTCTTATCGGCGAGTAAACCCTTAATGATTACTTATGTCTAAAAGTTATTCCTAAGTGATCAATTTAGAAACAACCGTGGGAGCCACATTATGTCCCGCAGTCAAATGCCCGCAAGCCACTAATAAACACAGAGGTTATCAATGCACTAATAAGTAGTAACCAAAGACATCAACATATAAACTTTAATTGATGGGAAAGCAAGTATTAAAGGGAGTGCAATCTTTCGTTGTCACATTACACAAGCCACCAATCCTGATGAATTAAAGTTTGCTAACACAATAAAACAAAACTACTTAATGAATTAAACACATGCAGCACCTTCTTACAGCTCTTGTATCTTTGATTTGGGTGTGTCTTGTGCTGCCTCCTTGACTGAATTCGTCCTTTGTTCCTCCTGTTTGGTCTTCGGTTTTTAGGTTTTCGGAACTTGTAATTCGTCTGGTCTACGGGGTATTTATACTTTCTGTCTGAGGGAAGATGCGGCGCATCTACTAAGTAGATGCGGCGCATGTACTTAACTTCGCGTGGGGTCCAAGATTATAATATTCAGGAATATTCGTACACCGCCAGAAGATGCGGCGTAACTCCATGATTAGATGCGGCGCATGTCCTCTTGTATCTTGGATCGTATCTGGTGATATCTTGATAGAGATGCGGCGCATGTTGAGAGTGAGATGCGGCGCATCTGGAGCAGAATTGACTTGATCTTGTCCATGTCAGTAGACTTTCACTTTATGCACGTTTTGCTCCATTATTAGTCCAAAATCACTAAGTTTCACCAAATGCTTGTTTTTACCTGAGAATTACAAAAGTAAACGATTAAGTATCAATCCTCATACATAATATAGTAAAACAAGTCAAATTAATAGGATAAATGATAGTAATAAAATGTACTTATTTGAGTTCATCAGTTTTGATGGACAAATATTAAACGTGTATGTCTAGAATCGAACTTGTGACCACGGGATTGCACACATTACGTATGAGGAATTAATGTAAAATAATTAATATATAAACCGTTATGTATTTAATTATTTAAACACAAAAATAACGACTAACGGACGTTAAGTAATTAACGGGAATTGACTAACGACCGTTAGGAAATAAAGGAAGGACTATAGATGAAATTAGAGGATCAAGAAGGTTCCGGAATCCCTTAGGGATCCTATGACTGGTCGTATATGGGTTTCCATAACCCAATCCAAAGCCAACTTGTCCTCCAAGATTTGCACTCTATAAATACAAAGGCTATGGTTATTCATTCTTCACTCTTGCATTCTTGCTATAACCCTAGATCTTGTTTTCTCTTCTTCTTTGCTTTGATCGATCCATACAAACCCTAAGGGTTGATCGATCCAACTTTTTTCATAAACAAAACTTGTTTGGTTTATTTTGTGTTTAAAGATCTGGCAATCTCATTAGTTCGGTTATAGTACGTGTGTACAAGATTGTGGATATTAACTCACTATAGTTAATACATCTTGGATTGAGATACAAAAAGGTAAGGGGTATCTCGTTAATCCGTTCTTGTTATTTAAAGAAGAAGATTGAAGTTTGATTCTTGTTCTTGCTAGAATCAAAAGGTACGTTTCTTTATTTTTCGGTTAATCTTTTACGTGTTAAAATTGATCCTACGCTTCCGCAACGTGTAAGATGTTTATTAGATTAAATATGAGTTAGTCATGATTATTAAATTATAACAGTGGCATCACGAGCCGTTTTAACATGTAATTAAATTACCGAAACACATAAAAATCGAATCTTGGATTAGGATTTATGTTACTAGATTTTTTAGGGTTTAAGAAAAATCGAACCCTAATTTTTTTTAGGAGGGAGGGGGGGGGGGTCGATGCCCTATAATTAAAAATTAGTTTTGTAGCCCTAAAATTGTAACATGTTTATGTGGTTAAAGGTTGCGTATCTTGTGACTTGCATTAATCCATGATGAAACATGCATGTTTATCATGGATTAGATTTGATTAATTGTTAAGTTTATTTTTCACATGTAATTTGATAGATCTAAAATTGGGGAAGACCTCAATTAATTATATTAATGAATCTATTATGTGCTATTTGGTATATGTTTGCTAAGACTAACGCAATCGATTCGTCGATGCATGTGGCTCTACCTACCATTGTAGGAGATAGTCTTAGTTAAATATATGCATATTAAAAACATAGATAGATTATTAATAGATTTTATCAACAAGTTTGCATGTGGCTACATGATTTAATTGTTAAGATTATGTGTACTTATTTGGTTATTTATTTTTATTAATTACTTGATTTTTTTTGTTTAAATTGTATGACAAGATTGTAAGCAAAAAAGGGTAATTTTTCGAATAGAAAATAAATTGACCTAATAACTATGAAACTTGATGTGATAAATTATACATATTGCAAAGTCTTATGTGCCGACAGTGGTTTGCTTCGCATGATAATTTGCTCCCAGGCGAGACTAGCAATATTATAGTTTATAACATGTTTTTAAGACTTAAAGTCATAAACTTTTGATTGAGTGATGAGTTTTGTACCAATAGTGTGAACGGCTCACCCAGTTTTGACAAACTATAAGAGGGGTATAAGGAGGATTGACATTAAATTGTCAAACCGAAAGAGACGCATTTTTAATTGGCATTTAGTGCTGACGTTTGTCTCTTCGCTCCTTTGTGCGTCTAATTGGAGCTACCAAGTAAGCTATTATGTACACAATCATCTTAAGGGTGAATTGACCTCAATTCCACGCGCCACTTTGTGGTAATTATCCGAATAACTTGGGTCTTTTGACTCATGCAGCAGTAGGATATAGTGGGCGATAATTGTAGGTAATTCTTTGATTGGTGAACCCAATACCTCAATTAAAACTTTGTTGATTTAAATCTTAGCCTAAATTGGTAAATAAAAACGTTTTGAAAACTTATGATACGAAGATGTGTGCATGTTTCTTCGTACATATTTTGATTGTCACATCAAAATTAGTACTAAATTTCCATTATGCGTGAGACTAGTAATGGAGAATTTGCAGTTTCTAAATTAGAAGACTTAATTAAGTTGTTAGTGAGACCTAGAAACTTAAGGCATGAGATGGGATAAAACATGCTTACTTTGCAAATTGTATTTGGCAAATGTAAATCCCATAATGATCTAGGAGTCGGAAATTGTTTGCCGATTATTGTTCGACAGATTACCATATTTTGTACTTTCACTACTAGCAGATCAACTGATGTAGTGAAACTATGAAAATTTGGATCCTAGTTTTCAAGAAGATTAAATGGTTATATGAATATTTCCTGGGTATTTTCTTTTCTTGAAAAGTTGTATTATCAGAATACTAATATTTGAACTTTTTCTGTAGAAATTGCTCAACCTGATAATGCTGTACTAAGTTCTGCTTTCAAAAACCACTTTTAAAGGGAAAAATTGACTGGCCCGAATTTCAATGACTGGCATAGGTCACTCAGGATTGTCTTGAGAGTGTCCAAAAAGCTGAAATACTTGAATAAGCCTTGCCCTCAAGAACCAGCTGCTACTCAACCCGAGGAGGTCAGAGAAGCCTGGAAATTGGAGTATGAAAAGCACAATGAAGTTGCGTGCTTGATGCTTGGAAGTATGGTTCCCAAATTGAAAAAGCAGTTTGAGAACTATTTTCCTAAAGATATGCTGGAAGAACTCCAAAAGACTTATGAGAAGCCACCAGCTGTTGAATTGTATGATTTGATCGATGCATTACACAGCTGCAAGCAGGGGGAAGGTAAACCTGTTAGTGATCATGTGTTGGAAATGAAGATGTACATGGACCAACTACACCAGATCAACTACGTCTATCCTGAGAATGTGTGTGTGAACCTAATCAATAGGTCCTTGAACAAGGATCTTAAAGGTTTTGTTCAAAACTATAACATGCATTGCTCGGGGAAGACAGTCACAGAATTGCTCGCAATGCTTGTGGACTATGAGAAGGGTTTACCAAACAAGGCACCTACTCCTCAGGTATTAGCTATACAAGGAGGTAGGATCCAAAAGCCAAAACCGCAGGCGAATAAGAAGGGTAAGGGTAAGGTTGACAAGGGTAAACAATTTATGGCCTATCAACCTATGCCCAAGAAGAACAACCCTAAGAAGAACAAGGTGAATCCGAACAAGAAGGATCAGACTTGTCACTACTGCCATGAGATAGGACATTGGATGCGGAACTGTCCACTCTATCTCGAGGAGTTGCGTGTGAAAAAGATGAAGGTTGAGGCTGGTAAACCCAGCACTTCAGGTAACTTTTTCATGATTGAATTATTTTCATTAACTCATAAAATAAATTCCTGGGTATACGATACTGGATGTGGTATTCATATTTGCAATACACTGCAGGGATTTAGAGTTGAAAGGAGACTGGCCTATGGGGAACAATATATGCACGTGGGTAACGGAGCACATGCAGCTGTTGAAGCTATAGGCGTATTTAAATTAGTTTTGCCTTCGGGCTTAGTATTGTTTTTAAATAATTGTCATTATGCACCTACTATTGTTAGAGGTGTTGTTTCCTTTTCGTGTTTATTGGATATTGGTTTTCAACATACTGTTTCAAGCAATGAAATTTCTGTTTCGTTAAATAATGTTTTTTATTTTAATGCTATTGCTGTGAATGGTGTATTTGAAATTGATATGAATGAATGCAATAATTATAATTCAATGTATAGCATCAATAATAAGAGAATCAATAATATCTTAGATTCATCTTATCTTTGGCATTGTCGACTTGCTCATACAGGCAAGACTCGTATGGAAAAGCTACAACGTGATGTGCTTTTACAAGATATCAATGATGAATCATTTGATAAATGTGAATCTTGTATATCTGGGAAGATGACAAAGAAACCTTTCAATAATCGTATGGAAAGGGCTACTGATCTACTTGGTTTGATACATACTGATGTATGTGGACCACTTAGACATGTGTCAAAGAGAGGTGCTAGCTACTTCTTAACTTTTACCGATGATTTCAGCCGTTTTGGATATGTTTATTTACTTAAACATAAACATGAGGTATTTGAAACATTCAAGGTTTTCAAAGCAGAAGTAGAATTGCAACTTGGAAAAAAGATTAAAGCTCTTCGATCTGACAGAGGTGGTGAATACCTGAGTCAAGAGTTTAAAGATTATTTAGCTGAGAATGGAATTGTCCAGCATCTCACATCTCCATATACTCCACAACAAAATGGTGTATCTGAGAAAAGAAATCATACATTGTTGGACATGGTGAGATCAATGTTTAATCTTACAACTCTTCCTTTATCCTTTTGGGATTATGCTTTGGAATCTGCTATTCGCATTCTGAATATGGTTCCAACTAAGAAGGTTGATAAGACACCTTATGAGTTATGGTTTGGGAAAACGCCTAACTTGTCTTATTTAAAGGTCTAGGGTTGTGAGGCGTTTGTTAAACGTGACTCAGCAGATAAACTCCAACAGAGATCTGTAAAGTGTATCTTTGTAGGATACCCAAAGGAAACGATGGGTTACTACTTTTACTACCCACCTGAAAACAAGGTAATTGTTGCTAGGTATGGAGATTTTCTTGAAAAAGATCTCATATCTCAAAAATTCAGTGGGAGGATATATGATCTAGAAGATGATCAAGAGGATACATTACCTTCTGAAAACACTAGCGAACTTCCTGTGGAACCTGAAAGTCTGGGTCCTCCACCTGAAGTTGTTCCCATTCGCAGATCTGCAAGGACTGTGGAAGCACCTGACCGTCTATGTCTTAACGTAGAAGTTGAGGAAACTATATTAGGGGATCTTGGAGAACCTGCTAATTATAGAGCTGCCATGAATGATCCTGAAAAGGATAAATGGCAGAATGCTATGAATGGAGAAATGCAATCCATGAGAGATAATCAAGTCTGGATTGAAGTAGACCTTCCTCCCAATGCCAAGGTAGTTGGAAGTAAGTGGCTCTTCAAGAAGAAAACTGACATGGATGGCAATGTACACACCTATAAGGCCCGTTTGGTATCTAAAGGCTTTACCCAAACATATGGTGTTGACTATAAGGAGACCTTTTCTCCTTTAGCTAACATAAGGGCTATTAGGATTCTCATAGCCATAGCAGCGTACTATGATTATGAGATTTGGCAAATGGATGTCAAAACCGCCTTCTTAAATGGCTAGATGAAGACATCTATATCGCGTAACCTGAGGGGTTTGTGAATCCATAATTTCCAAACCATGTATGCAAACTTCAAAGATCCGTTTATGGATTGAAGCAAGCATCACGATAATGGAATAAGAGATTTGATGAAGAAATCAATAAGTTTGGGTTTACTCAGAATCTAGATGAGCCATGTGTATATCCCAAAGCTAGTGGGAGTGATGTTATTTTCCTAGTCCTACATGTTGATGACATATTTGTGGAAACCGTAGAGGGGGGAGGAGGTTAATACGTTTTCATTTAAAAACTTAAAAACTTTTTGTATCAAACACCCGATCAAGTGTGACGTAATATGAAAAGTGTCAAGTATGGTCATATAACATCAAGAGATGAATAAATTAAACTACATCACAAGCACAATCAAATCATGACACATACATAATCAACATAACATAAACAACTAGCCATACAAACATAAACGCAATGCAAATATAAATATAATGCGATAAAGAATAAAATGAAAGTAAAGAGATAAGTAAGAAGGCGCAAACCAGACACTATGGTTTATAGTGGTTTGGTCACGAAGCTCCTCTTCGCCCTATTCCACTCCCCGAGTACCCAACTCGATAGTTACTTAACTAGTCAACAATCTCCCTTTAGGCGGAGAAAACCGCACAACGTCGCTTATCCAATTTCTGACACTAAGCTAAATGTCGAGTGCTAATCTTAGCCAGCACCAATCTACCACGGTCCACTTGATCCTTTCTACTTCACACTATCACACAAGACTCGATCTACCCGATCTACCTATGATCCACTTGATCAATCACACAAGCCCAATGGCTTCAAGAGATCTCCAAGATCTCACAAGATCACAATGATCAACTCCCACTTGACTCGTTCTACCCTTGATCTTCTTGATCAATCACACAAGCCCACAAGCTTCAAGATCTCGACAAGATCACAATGATCAACCCTCACTTGACTCAATCTACCCTATCTACCTTTGATCAACTTGATCAACACACTAGCCCAATGGCTACTAGAGATATTCAATATCTCTATAAGATCACAATGATATTCCCTCACAAACTCTCAAAAGAAAAATGATCTTGATGTATGCTATGATACAATCAAGAGTGTAAAAAATGTTACAAGTGATTCTACCTACAACTATAACACCTTGTATCTGCTTGGATACCTTGTGTTCTTCTCTTGCACTTGAAGAGGAATGAAGAGGATCTCTTGGTGGGATGAAAGGATCACTCTTAAATAAACTAAGACTCTTTAAATGATCAAAGAAAGTATTCTAAGTAAGGAGGGATTAGACCAGAGAAAACTGACTGAAAAAATCAAGTTGAAAGTGTGTAACACCCCCTTAATTATGTTAAAGCAGCGAAAAAGTAATTGGGTATTATGTTGAGGATCGAAGTCATAATCACAGAAAACGGCTCGAAAGAGGCGTTTTGAAAGTTATTTGTCATTCTGATAATAATTTTGATATGAAGGTGAAATATCTGATTTGTAAATCTCATAAAAGAGTATGATAATTTGAAAAGAATGACATATTTGATTTTTACACCATTTAATTTATCAGAGTATATAATGCCCTCTCCGTGTCTTGTCCTGCTCCGTTAATTACCTGAGATAAACATGCTTAAAGTGTCAACACAAAGGTTGGTGAGTTCATAGAGTTTAATGGAAAACCATTTATTTCAATGAATTCAGTAATATTTGAAATAAATTCAAGTATGAGTAAACAGTCAGTTTTCAATAATTTCAGAGGTGAAGTGATATTCGAAATAAGTTTCAAGTACTGATAAATAGTTCATTTCAATAATTTCAAGAGCGATGTAATAACTGTAATAAATGCTAACAGCGATGAAATGAGTAATGAGTGGTGTTGAGTATAACCACAAGTAAATCATATATGTATTCAGTTAAGTTCAAGTATAGGATCATAATCCTAGCATGAGGTGGAACCAATGATGTTATGCCTGAGATCTATAATCAAGGTCTGGTGAAGTACTAATACAGCTATATCTAGATATATGTGAAGACACATAATATCTTATGGATATTGCCCTAAGCCTCATGACACGCAAACGTTAACAAAGAACCGTAAAACGGAGGAGTCACATCAAGTCAATGATGGAAATATTGCCCTCGAGTAATAGGTGATTTTCCAATTCCTATTTTTCTCAAATATAGTGCATCGCGACTAATACGACTAGCCACAGAGGCATTCCGTCAAGTAATTAGTGGGATAGGATGTCAATCCTCCAACAGGTTTCGAAGCTGTTCACTATATTCGCGTTCACTACTAGTGATTAATGGCTCATGATAAAGGGACTTTCTGGCAGTAAGGGTGTACTTAGGCAATATCAAGGTAATGGTGATCCTAAAATACGCATGCTCTTTTCTAGCAAGTATTCCATTGAAGTTTTGAAATGACATATAACAATGGTCTGTACATTCATGATGTTACTTGAATGTTTATCTTAAAAACCAATATCATGTTACTACAAGCAGTTTGAAAATGCTATCCTCTGAGTTCAGTATTCAAGCTAAGCAAGCAATTTGCAAGTAAAACAAGCATATATTTCTCCCAAGGAGTGATTCAAAACATATAAGTAGAAGTTATATTTCCAAGTAAATCATGATAGTTTTCTATGTACTTTATACAAATAAAAGTATGTAATTTAGCATGTATCTCCCCCAAAGAGTATTTATAACACAAGTATAAAAACGGGGCTATGACTCACCTTATATGATACTGAGGATGGTGAAAGGTAAGTTCAGATGAGATTATGGTAACGGCTTCAAAATACAACCTGAATAAATGGGGAAGTCTAAGAATCTGACCAATTACGAACGATGGAAGTGATTATGAGAACGAATAACGATTTGATCGTTAGAGTGAGAATGTGATATGCTTAAAATGCCTAAAGTTTAAAAATAATATATTTCATAATATTATCTTGTTTTTATGTCTTTGAAACCAATAAAATCGTTTCCTCGAAAGGTATAGTTAAATCGTTCAAAATCTCGTTATACATATATAATTAACGTAAAGTTAAATCATAAATAAATGAAATATACAAAAATGCACGTGACGTGAATGAAATAATCGCAAAATGGAAAATAAAATAAGAATGTCAAATAAAATCTGTTGGTCCTTGTCCTTTTCCAGTTTTTACACTTTTTACTCTAACGGCGTTAGCGTTGCACCGTTAGTCCTTTATTAAATATAATTTGCATTTATAGTCCACTACTTGTCCAATATTACAATCTGAGTTTGGAAGTTAATAATATGTCAATTTATACCTTAAGGATTCTGTTTTTACAGTTTCAGTCCTTATATTTCTCGGTTGGCAGTTTTGGTCCCTCTAAGTGAATTTGAATTATATTTTTAGTCCAAATGTACAAAAATTATTGGAAAAAGTATCCGAATTTTTCTGGAGCTTATTGAAGCTTATTAAAACTTATATCAGCTGCTTATTTGCCTAAATAGCTTATTTTCACTTAATGGGCCTTAACGAGCTAATTTAAAGGCCCGTTAACGTTTTAAAAACCATAAGCTTTGCGACGAGTTGGGCTCATCCCTAGGCTCATTTTTAATGTACTATTTTCATATCAAAAGATCTTTTTGACTCAGCTTATACGATTGGCTTATTTTCAGCTTAATGGGCTTAACAATCCATTAAGGTTTAATAGCAAGTTTGGAAATGCTTGTGAGTCGATTTGCTTTGGCAGTTTTTAAGGGGTCAAACGAGCTTATCTCGACGAACTATAAATATGAAACATGTTGCTAGTAACGTGGTCTAATGGGTTGTGTAAAAATATAGATATGTTGTTAAGTCGAATTTTAAGATACATGGTCATTTTTAAGGTGACTTGGAGCCCATTTTCTGAGTATAAATGACACAGAAAAATTCTAAGTATTTGTGTTTTATACGAGTGTAATGATTCACTTTGGCCGAATTAGAGCTAGTAAATGAGCTTATATTTATAAATTATAAACTAGAAATATTTAGCTTGTAGTATGGTCTATCAGTTGGTGTAAAAATATAAGGTGGTCGTTAATCTAGATTTTGTTTTGCAAAGCCATTCTTGGGGTGACTCGGGACGGATTTTAGCCATTAAAAAACTTAGATAATTCTTGTGTTTTTCTTATTTTGTACGAGTAAGGTGTAATTAAAATAGGAGTCGAATGAGTATGTATGCATGATGTAAATGTGAAGTGAGTGTCCTTCGTGGTTCCTAGGCCTTCCACAAGGGAGGCAACCACGTTTATGTGTTCTAATATTACACATAGTACGTAGAAAAATGACTATGAATTGTATACGTTCGAAAAGGATAAACATGCGATGCATGAAACAATAAAACGTATTGAAATGGACTCAAAATGATATTGAACGACTTACAACACCTCTAGGGTGGGTAGTAGACGAGTAGGACTTGTTAGAACACGAGGAACAATTCATAAGCTCGCCAAATCAATATATACGACATATGTATATATCCCCATATTTTCGAATGAACTAGGAATGGAGCATGGAGATGGCTTCTGGTCCTTCGTGAGTTCTCTACTGATCATAAGGGATTAGAAATGTGTCAAGGAGTGGGAGATGAGAGGTGATGAAGGTGAAAAATGTTATACGTATATATGTAACTCGTATGAAGTTATATAGGTATTTTCTTCATTCCCACATGCAAAGACTATTTATGGTCAGTAGATGTTGGGATTTAGATAAGATTTTCACTGACAATTACAAGACTTTGAGGGAGTTTGCAAGTGGAGGAAAAATAGTATGTGTCGACATATTTTTATATATGTCGACTAGAACAAGTTTTGTGTACACGATTTGGAACTAGCGAGCAACATGGACATCCTTGATGATAATTTCTCTAAACAACTCGCAAATGGTTAAACACAATCATTAGAATGAGATTTAAAACAAACCCGGATCAAAATGATTGAGTTTGTGAAAATTATATATAGGTCGAATGGGTACTCAAAGGCCATATACTTCGTCTCTATTAAACGTATCAAACGTCCGTATTGAGAGCTAATATTTGGCGTCCTATTTGTTGGGTGGGAGGATAAATAGGAGGTACAATAATATGTATAAGTCGCGATTAAAGATTGAAAGAAAACGAGGGCGTTTTGGATAGTACATGGTCGACTAGAAATGTAAATATATAAAGGAAATTAGGCCTGGAGATGGTGGGCTGATGAATAGTGGCCGAGCAAGGAGAGTTGGGTTGAAGTTTCTCTTGGCCCATGTGAGTTTATATTAGGTGTAAGTGATTTAGTAATTTCGCGTATGAGCTCGTCCCGTCATTTGGTAATTTATGTGATATTGTTCCCGCGTTAATATAATATAATAAAGAAAATTTTAAATTTTCCCGTAAAAACGGTGATTAAAAATAATGACGGAGATTAATATATAATTAACCGTTGTTAATTATAGGAAATTTTTCAGTTTGCTACAAAGTGTAAAATGGTCCACTATTTATAGGCAAGGGGAAAACTAGCCGTTACAGAGGCACGGCTCCACTAATTGTCAGACGGCTCCACTAAATTTAGTGGAGCCGTCGGTACTTTAGTAGTACCATGGACGCTCCTCCGTTTGTTTTTAGTGGGGAAGGTTTATTTGAGAATGTTTGGAGCTGTTTTGGGGGGAAATTGACTGTTGGGATTTTTAAACTTATTTTTCAAAATAAAACATTTCTTTCTAATTCAAAAATAATTTGTAAAATATATTTTTGAAAAAAATGTTTTGTCACATTAAAAATGTGAAGTTTAGAAAAATATAATCCTTTGATCATTTGTCAAATAGTAGATTTGTTTGTCCATACCTTGAGTGATTTACGTCGGGATGGAAATCTACGACTTTGTTGAAGCATACTTGAGACGTCGAGAGGTGTTGATGTAAGTATGCATTGATGATTTTTGTATACAAGTAACGTGCGCATTTTACATTATGCATTACAAGTTACATGTTTGTCATTATTAAAACCGAAGAAACCGTTTAGTTTAAATATCGTAATATTTGCACTAACAATATTAATCATGGGTAAAAATATTCCAAGATTGAAAGAGGTGAAAGCCTATCTTGGGAAATGTTTTTCCATGAAAGATTTAGAAGAAGCAGCATACATTCTGGGAATCAAGATTTATAGAGATAAATCAAAGCGGTTGATTGGATTAAGCCAAAGTGATTACATTGATAAAATATTGAAGAGATTCAATATGCAAAATTCCAAGAAGGGATATTTGCCGATGCAAGAGAATCATGGCTTAAGTAGCAAAACATGTGCTTCAACACCTGAAGAGGTGGCACGCATGAAGAGAGTCTCTTATGCTTCGGCTGTGGGATCTATAATGTATACGGTGAGATGCACAAGGCCTAATGTGGTGTTTGCTCAAAATATAACCAGTCGATATCAACAGAACCCAGGTGAACTCCACTGGACTACTGTTAAACATATTCTCAAGTACTTGAGAGCTACAGGAGATATGTTTTTAGTATATAGGGGAAATCCAGATGCAGAACTTGGTGTTACAGGTTACTCCGATGCTTCCTGGAAATGTGATAAAGATGATATGAAGTCTCAGACGGGTTATGTCTTTGTCATTAATGGAGGAGCTGTGGATTGGAAAAGCAAGAAGCAGAGTACCATAGCGATGTCTGCAACAGAAAGTGAGTATATTGCTGCTTCAGAAGCTGCAATGGAAGCTGTCTGGATTAGGAAGTTCGTTTCAGGGCTTGGAGTTATGCCCTCAATCGAAAAACCTATAAAGATGTATTGTGACAATTCAGCCGCAATTACATTTGCCAATGAACCTGGAATCATGAAGGGCACCAGACATTTTTGATTAAATATCACTATGTTCGAGAACAAGTGGAGATAGGTGAAATCGAGTTACTCAAAGTTCACACAGATAATAACCTAGCTGATCCTTTAATGAAAGCTTTACCTGGTGGAAAGCTTTATCAACATGCTGAAGGCATAGGACTTCGTTTAGCTAGTAGTTTCATGCCCATCTGTGATTAGTGTTTGGATAATGGATGTTATGAACAATTATTATTTTAATGAAATAAAATACTTGTTATATTTGATTATCATTTTCTTAATAATATATCATGTATTTGCATGTTTAATCCTTGAATATATTGATTATTCTAAATTGTCCGTTGTCGATTAATGATATGGGAATATCATTAAATTAAGACAAATCTGAGTATTGGTAGAATATACTTGAAAGTACATTGATACGTTGTCATGCCAATTTCACATGATATTCAATGAATTGAATATAGGACTTATCCCGACTTCATGAGTTTACTTTATGGATCTTGTCATCAAGTAAATCATGTATATATAGTTATCCTCAGACTTGAGATACCAGATAACTGTCATGGATGTAGTGCATTTATGTGAAGCAATTTACCGCTATACGTTACTGGTAGCAATAAGGATTGTTTTCAGGAGTGTTGAAAAGTTCATGGGTTATGCTCGTAGTCAAGAGATAATTTGTTCCTTCAAATTTGTTTTGAAGTTTAATACTGTTGGGCCCCTCTTAGGGTTGATAAGATATTTGTGTGGCCACACCCAAGATCTATCTCGAATACGTTTAGATGATTTGGTAATCTTGCTCAATCAGAAACAATGAGAAACAGAATGGTTAATAAAGAATGACTAAGATCCATATCTTTATTAACGTAGTATTAGAAACAAAAGGATAAGTATGATGATGAATCATCAAATGGTTTTTCCAGGAGACCACCACCCGAGTTGTACTAGGGGCATTGGCGTGTTGCTAGAAGCTAACCAATGTCATTACACTATTAATAGATGTCCAAGTGGGAGCTGTTAGTTTTGATGGACAAATATTAAACGTGTATGTCTAGAATCGAACTCGGGACCACGGGATTGCACACATTACGTATAAGGAATTAATGTAAAATAATTAATATATAAACCGTTATGTATTTAATTATTTAAACACAAAAATAACGACTAACGGACGTTAAGTAATTAACGGGAATTGACTAACGGCTATTAGGAAATAAAGGAAGGACTTTAGATGATATTAGAGGATTAAGAAGGTTTCGGAATCCCTTAGGGATCCTATGGCCGGTCGTATATGGGTTTCCATAACCAAATCCAAAGCCAACTTGTCCTCCAAGATTTGCACTCTATAAATACAAAGGCTAGGGTTATTCATTCTTCACTTTTGCATTCTTGCTATAACCCTAGATCTTGTTTTCTCTTCTTCTTTGATTTGATCGATCCATACAAACCCTAAGGGTTGATCAATTCAACTTTTTTCATAAACAAAACTTGTTTGGTTTGTTTAAAGATCTAGCAATCTCATTAGTTCGGTTATAGTATGTATGTACAAGATTGTGGATATTAACTCACTATAGTTAATACATCTTGGATTGAGATACAAAAAGGTAAGGGGTATCTCGTTAATCCGTTCTTGTTATTTAAAGAAGAAGATCGAAGTTTGATTCTTGTTCTTGCTAGAATCAAAAGGTACGTTTCTTTATTTTTGGGTTAATCTTTTACGTGTTAAAATTGATCCTACGCTTCCGCAACATGTAAGATGTTTATTAGATTAAATATGAGTAGTCGTGATTATTAAATTATAACACGTGATCCTAATCGGGTAGGTGAGGTCGAGATTAAGTTTGGTAGGGAGGAATTATGTCTAGTTACGAGTTTAAAGTTTGGGACAGATTTTAGGGAGGCTTATGAAGATGGACCTAATCCGTTTAGGAGATGAGTGTTCCCTTCTTCACTTGATTCAAAGAAAATAGAAGTTGGTATGTTGTTAAAAAGGATAAAAAGTGAAGAGTTTCGTGAGTTGAGTAACATAGATGCCGTTCGACTTTGTTTGTTAGGCATGTTGATGTTGGTGTTAAAAGGGACTGAGCTTAGGAATGTAGTTGACGGATTTTTATTTAGGTTAGTATAGGATTTAGATGCTTGGAATGTGTATCCGTGGGGGTCGTATGTATGGCAAACCTTGTACTATAATCTAAAGGATGCAGCAGTTCAGCGTAGGGCAAAGCACTTTGCCGAGGGGAGGGATCCTGATTCAATTCCTAAGTACACGTTGAATGGATTTATATGGGCCTTCAAGGTATGTCATATATAAATTTCTAAAGTTCATGTATATGTATACCGTTAACATTTTTTAAAAATAATTGCCTTTTTTGTAGACGTGGTCACGTGGATATTGGAGACGTTCCCGCATGGTGCGGCCCCTTCCTTTTTTCTCGTCAACAGTTGTATCCCTGATCAAATGCCTGGCGTTATAGAAACGTGGTCTATAGAGAACGTCTAGACAGGTTTTTGGATGGCCAATTGCGTGTGAGTTTGAGATATGCATTGTCCCCAATGGTTATTTTAAGATGTAAAAGTAAAAAGGGTAAAAGATGAATTCAAAAACCCCCTGATTGTTTGGGGGATAATAGGAAAAATGGTTTAAATTTTTCCAAGAGAATGTAGAACTAAATTTTTGGAAAGTTGATTCCCTTCCTCCTTTTCCAAAATAAGTTAAAACGGGAAAACAAAACCAAAACTGATAAAAAGGGGGATAAATCTATTTAAGGTTTAATTGTTTGGGGGGGGAAAGATTTTTTGCAAATTTTTGGAGTTTATAAGTTGGATTTTAATAAAAAATTTTTTTATGATTCCGGTTTAAAAACAAAACTTTCAAAAAAATTTTCAAAAATTTAAAACTACCCGTGGTTGAAAGCCGCGCCGTCAGAATGATTTTGACAGAATTTTATGAAAGTTTCGGAAAAATTTCTAAAAAAACCAAATTTTTTGAAATTCCTGAAAAATTCTTTACTGTAAAGTTTTTGGGGGACTCAAACAATTTTTGTTTGAAAATTTATTTTTATTTTTATGTTATTTGTTCAATAAACGATTTATTTCCCTTTCACTTTTCTTTGCAAAAACTTTAATTAGAAGAGGAATTTTAAAAAAGATAAAGCCATTTTACAATTAGTTTTGAAAAATGAAACAATAAAATAAATTTATTTAAACCCATAAAAAAATAAATCAAAAAAAAAATTAAAAAAACACACAAAGCAAATAATTTTTTGGGGCCCCAAAAAGGGTTGTTTTTGTTGATCAAAAACCTGACCCCCCAAAAAGGTAAAAGGGTTTTTTAACTTAAGGGTTAAAGTCGGGTGTGGCGAACAACCATTTGGTGGAAAGTAGGGGTGGGGAAAAGGGGGAGAATTTTTACTAAGGGGTTGCCCATCAAAACCCCTTCCCCAGCTTTTTTGGTCAATGGGTTGAATTAAGTTTTCTTTAAAAAGGGGTCATTTTATAAAATTTTTAAAAATTTCCTATGGAATATCGAAAAATAAAATTTAACCATATTGTTTTTGTTAACTAAGGGTGATTTGTAACTGAAGGGTTTTTTAACTCAAATTGTTTTATAAAGGTTAAAGGTACTCTTTTTCTTAAACTTAAGGGAAAATGGTTTGATGGGGGGCCCGGGGACTTTTAATTTAAATTAATTGGTTAAAGATTGGTAACGGTTTTGTAGGTGGTTATAAATGGGAATTAAAACTAAAAAAAGGTTATGCTAAAAAATTCATTTTTAATTTTATTGTTTTGGGTCAAGGTTTTATTGGGGTTTCATATTTTCCTTCTTGGGTAATCTTTGGGGGGTTGTTGTCTTTTTGGGTTTTAATTGGGGGGTTTATTTTTTAGTTATTATAATTCCTTGTGTTTTAAAAATTATACCCATCATGGTGTTTTTAGTAAATTAACCAAAAATGTTCCAAATTTTCCAAATTTTTTTTTGTTTTTTAATTTTTTAATCCATTCAAAAATTTCCCCGTTAATTTTTGCTTGTTAAATTTTAAAAATTCTCATGTTTTTTCCAAAGATTCAAAAGTTTTTGATATAAAAAACCTAGGTTTTTTGTCAATATGCTAAAATTTGGGCTAAATCCTCCTCATTGTTTTCGTTGTGATTTTTGGGAACCCATAATTTTTAAATTAGGTTTTTGGTTATTTTGGGGTTTTCTAAAATTTTTAAATCTTTTAAAAGGGAGTTTTAAATTTTTTAAAAACCACCCATGCACATAATTCATCAAAAATTCAAAATTTTTTATACCCATCTTTTTATTATTTAAATAACTAAAAAATTTTTGGGGACAAAAAACAAATCTATCGTGGTTTAAAGAAAATTGTTTTTGTTAATGTCTAAATAATTTTCACCGATGGGACAAATGAAATGGTTTTAAAAAAAGGGCACAAAAAAAAATTAGGGGTTTTTTAAAAAAGGGAATTAATAAAAAAAAAAAATAAAAATTAAAGGGAAAGGAATTTTAGTGGTAGCCAAAAAATTTAAAATTCAATAAACAATAAATATTCCCGGGGGGGCGGCGGCCCAAAAATTGAGGGTGGTTTTGCGACCTTTACAAAGGTTTTCCCTCTCGAGGGATTAAGAGGTTGAATCCCCACCAGGAAGTGTACCTGCCCGATGTATTTAAGTGAAGTGGCAAGTCGGGGGATGACGTTCTCTGGGGAAAATGTGTGTTGGGAAAATTGAAAAAAATACTCAAATTAGGTCAAAGGGGTGAGGGAAGATTTTTTTGTATTTTTAAAATTTTTTTGAAACGAGTAAAATCTGGGTTTGAAGAGTGGGCGGAATTGTTGCTAGACCTAACCCAAATAATACAATTGAAATAAAAAAAATAACTGAAAATAAAAAAGGTTGGGGAAAATTATATGGGGAGAAATGTGTTTATTAGATTTCCTTATCCCTAACTATCTTTTCCCGGTTGATTAGGTGTATTAATTGGTGGTTGCGGGTGTTTCCTTAATCAATGTGGGGTGGCGTAGTACCCCCCAATTACAAGCCCCTACTTCACTCCTTGCGGCCCCGGCTAAAAAGCTCCAAAATGGATCACTAAAATTTCGCTTGATTAAAACAAAAATAAACTAGTAGCATTGGTTAGTTTTTTAGAGTTAAGCAAGTTACGTATGGAGGTTGCCAGTTTTTAACCCAAACATCGAAAACAATATCCAATACAAATTAATAACACACCAACAACCAATAATAATGTTGGTTTATTAGATTAAGCAAACACAAGATAAACTACCCTGATTTAAAAAAAGACAAGAACAGTATAATCAAAAAACCATGACGTATTGAATGTTAAATGATTACTTATCTTCAATTAAAATGGGAGATCCAAGGGTTTAAAACCCCTTAAAATGGCAAAAAATTTCGTCTTAGGGTTTCTCCTCCAAGTTGCACATAATGACTAAAAATTGCAAAATTATAAGATTTTAGGGTTGAGGGTCCTTTGTAGGAGGTAAAGGCGTCACCTCGTCGCGGTGGGTTCCCGGAGGTTTTTTTCTGAGCCGTCCCTCTTTTATTCTCCAAAATCCACTTGGCGCGTAAAGGGGTTGACCCCGTCAGAAAGTGCTTGACCCCGTCTCTCTTTTAATTAAACGTGACGCCCTTATCACCTTAAAGGGTGACCCGTCGATTTCCATCGAAACTCTCTGGGGTCATTTTTTTTGTATATTCTTTGAATTAAGAAATTTTGGGGATTTTTTTTTAAGTTTAATTTTTTTTTCCACTTTTATCTCCAAAAAAGCCCCAAAAGTTCCCTTTTCCGTTTTTTTCTCCAATTACCTAAAATGACAAAAGGAAAAATTTGGGAAATTTTAAAATATTTTCATTTGGGTTAAATGACCCCCCTAAAATGGGACTTTTTCCTTATACTCCCAAAACAAATAAAAAGTTTTGATCACTTTTTTGGAAAAGTTTAAAAGATATTAACGGTTTAAAAAACCAAAAAAAGTATGAAAAAAGGAATTTGGGCAATATAAAAATTAACTTTTAAAAAAGCAGGGAGGAAAGGTTAGGGTTAAAAATAAAGGGGTTCACTGACAAATGTTTGAATTTTTACCAAATTGCCCAATTAAAAAAAAACATGAAACACAGGGTATCAGACAAAAGAGGAATTTTCGGATGTTTTTGTTCCTTGGGGGTTTTTGATGGGGATACCCTTTTTTTTTTTTTTAATTTAAAAAATTGATTGTTTTTAATTTCCCCTTTTTGGGTTTAAATTTTTTTTAGTTTTTAAATTTTTGCAAAATCTTCCCCCCTAACCACGGGGCAAATTTGAAGGGGGTTTTAAAAAGGTAAAATTTTTTTGGAATTAAACAACCCAAATTTTTCCCATTCTTTTATATCAAAGGGGCGGTTTGTTGGGGGGTTTTTTTATTTTCTTAAGAAAAGCATAGCCATAAGGAGGATTTTTATCATTTGTTAGGCATTGTATTTTTTAGAGTACCAAGATACGTTGGGTTTTCATGGTATATTTGTCGCAAATGATAACCTTTTTTTTGGGAAAAATAAAAAAAATGGGGTATATTGGGAATATAAAAGCGTTGACACTAAATTTGATATAAAAAAATTGCGGCTTTTAAGCCTGAGGCGTAAAAACAAGAATTAAGTGGATGTGAAATTTTCCAGACATATTCCCCCCCATTATTACAAACTATTGACATCTAAAGGTTTTTGTTAAAGTTTGTATGTCAAAAAAGGGATGCCCCTCACTTTGACCAGTATTTTGAGAAATTTCAAAAATTGGATTTTCCAATGCTGGATTTTTTTCAAAAAAAAAAATTTTTAAAAAGGTTTTTTTAATATAAAGCATGTTTTATGTCAGGTGTTTAGTAGAGGGAAAATGAAGTATGTAATAACAGATTGGGGTGCCCGATAAGGGTGGAAAAAAAAAGAAAAATTTAAAAAACGCAAACTTGGAGTGTATTACGGGTTTTTAACAGATCGGTTTTCCGGTTTGATGGCCGATTTAAAAATTTGTGAAAAGTTTCAACTTGGCGGGAAACCATGGGCATTTTGATGCCGCAAAATGGCAGCTTTTTTTCCCCCGGGATACCTTGGTCAAAGTTATTGCGGGTTATAGGGGTTCTTAGGTCTAAAAGATTGTGTGCAATTTTGTTTAAACATTTTTTGGTTTTAAAAAACCGAAATACCAAGCGGGGGGAAAAAGCAGAGTTGGTCAAAAATTTTGTTGGAGATTTTCACGAAAAGGGAGTATCAAAGATATACAACCCCATCCTCCTCCCACGGGGATGGACAACCCGCACCCCCGGGGGCGGCTTTTTAAAAAATTACTGAACGGGTTATACCATTCAGGGTGGGAGAACGGTAATACAAATTGTAGTAGGGTGCGGTTTTAAGGGGCCCCCATAAATTAAATTTTAAGGGCAAAAAAAACCAGTCTTTCCCCTTTTCCCATGTTAAACAAAAGAAAAAACAAATACCCCAAAAAAAAAAATAGTTAACGAGCCCCAAATGAAACTCCAAAATAAGTTGATCCCATAAACGACTCAAAAAAACATCTCCAATTTCCTACTTATGGCCCCACACCCATCGAAAAGTATTTAACCATAACACTACACACCCCGCAAACCCTATGACCAAGGTCATACAAAGTCATGAACAAAAATGCTCATCATAACCTATCTCAAAGGCTATGAACAATACGACTCCCCGACCATAGCGTCTCAACATTTAAATGATCCCAAAAAACTTTTGCAAAAAATCTTTAAAAAAAATTAAAAATTGGTTTTTTAATTTCTTTGGTTTGTAAAAGTTAGTTCTTTTTTGTTATGTATTTTTTGTTTTGAAGTTAATTTGTAAAATATGTTATGTTTTTTGTAATTTTAAATTCCATTTTTTTAATGCTAGTTTGTATTTTCCCAACAACCGTTTTAAATAGTAGAAAATGACAATAGGTGAAAAAGATGGTCCTTTACACTGGGTTGATTTATAACCAAAAACGTTTTTGCAAAAAGGGAAGGGGTTTTTACATCGTCTTTTTCACTGTTTTTTGCTTTTTTAAAATTGATTTGTTAAAAAAACAATCAGTGTTTGATGAAAAAATTTTAAAAAAAAACATTGAATTGATTACTCATTCCCAATTCTAAAAAAATGAAATGATGCTCCCTTTTGTGGTATCCCAAATTATTGTATATTATATATATATTATATATTTTTATTTTATTATCTTAAAAAAATTTAAAAATATATATAATATATTTATACCACTTTTGTGGTTTTTAAAAAATTGAATCAAATTCAATTGGGTTCATTCTTTCATTCACCAAATGTCCCGACATCTAATAAAAACCCTACTTTGATTCACTATCAAATTTACACGGAAAGTTTTTTACATAAAAAAAAACCCACTAAACATATCAAAGATGGTTCACATGAAAAAATTATTGTTCCCAGGGAAATTGATTTTCAAAATTTTTTTTTCTTACCTATCTGAACAGAAAAAAAATTACCCCCAAAAAGGGGTCCATCTTTTTTTAATTTTTTACGAAAATTTCCCCCCAAAAAACAACAAAAGTTAGAGGGTATGAAAGCAATTAAAAGATTTGATATTTTTTGTTATGTATGACATCGCAAAAGTTGTTGGGAAGCTCCAATTTTGTTTCTGAGATCTATAGATCTAAGCAAAGTTTTGATTAAAATGAGGTTCTTTTGGAAGGGAAAAAATTTGTTTTGGTGTAATTTCGAAGAAACAAAATTAAAGGTGAAGGGTGTCCGATATTACTCAAAAGGGTTTAGAGGAAAAAAACGTGAAAAGCTGTTTCCCGGGTTTAAAATTGGGTGCAAGAAAAAAAATAAACCTATATGTATACGCAAAACCTTTTCAATTTTCTTGTTCAAATAAAGGTCAATTGGTTTGCAATGGGGGAAACGAAGTATGAAACGGTTTTAAGAGAAACATCAAAATTCCAAGAATGAAACGGAAGGTGAAGAATATTTGTTTAACTTGTTGTAGGAAGTTTTTTGCTCTTTATTATGAAGTACCACACAATGGGTTTTCAATCACGTAAACAAAAAACAACATGATATGCATGTGGTTTGATATTTCAGCGCACAAAGGCGTTTTGGGGATTTTTATTGCCATGGCGGTGTCGTTTTATTTTGAAAAATATTGCCCCAAATGTACCTTGGGGAATGAGGATCTGTGAAACAGGGCTAACAAGTGCAACGAAGCGGAAAAAAAGAATATTAAAAATTGATTACCTTTTGATCAAATGGTGAAAGTATAAAGCGATATGGAAGAAAAAGTTTCTATTATTAATTTATCACTAATATTTGGGGTTTTTTGCTTTAAGATTGTTTCTTTTTTATGTTTTTTGTTAAAAAAGTTTGAATTTTGTTAGCCCATAACCAAATTACTTTTCATTAAAATAAAAAAAAAGTAGAACCTTCATTAATAAAAACGAAAACCAATAAGTAACCAAGATAACACAAACGTCGTGAAAACTATAATTGTGCCCCAAAAAAAGTGGGGGTGTTTAAAAACAAAGTGGTAAAACCCCAAATTACTCCCCCGAAAACCCCGCAAAAATTTCCCCAAAAAAATGTCGGGTTGTTCACAATTAATTGTGACATTTTTTTTTCTTTCCCAAAACTAAAAAGCCAGTCACAAAAAAAATTGGGTTGTCTCGTTTTAATAGCGACAGCTTTTGGGTTTATTTGTTTTTTTTTTCTCTTTGACCAATGATTTCGCCAGTATGTGGGTAGATCGGGTATATACATCGCGAGATGTTTTTTTGGTTTTTTTCGCCAATCACCCCTTGCCACGTAAAGTCGGGTTTTTTGGGTAAAAAGTAAAACGCGAATGCTGGGTTTAAATTTTTTAAAGGGGAAAAAGTTGGGCCTGCAAAATAAGTGTGTGTGTTATGGGGGAAACCCCGTAATTGCGCTTAAAAAAATCAGGGGTTCAGTCGTGGTAAAAGTTTTTTTTTTGCTTTACAACTTGTGGGGGAACCCCTCCCCACAATCAAAAACGTATGTTTGAATTGATGGAATGCAAAAAACCGGGTAGAATTAAAGATTATTTTTGTGTTTAACAAATACCTTAGTTTCTTTTTTATAGGCTCTTGAAAGATAAACTAAAATTTTTTTAATCTATCTTGTGCAATTGTAATCCCCTGCTTGTTTTCATGTTTTATGTTTTCCTAGTTAAAAGTTGAGTGTTTTTTCGGGTCGGGTTTATCGAATAAACCCGAATAAATTTTTTAAACCGAGTAAACCCGACTGAATAGGCTTAAAAAGTCTGGTGGGTTCTTTGACCCCCCTACTTACAAGGTTTTTGTTAAACTCCCGTTGCTATTCTAACTTGATTCCCAAAAAATTTCAAATGTAAAAAAATTTTTAGTTTGGGTGAAGTAAAGAAAACAACTTTTTTATTCAAAAACCAAAAGATGTAGCAATATACTTTCAAAAATTAAAATTTTACGCAATTTATTTTTAAATTTGGTACAAAGTAGTAATATGATGGAAACCCCGAGGTTACCGGTTTTAAATTTGAAAATTAACGGGATGGTCCCTGGGGCTTGCGTTGACTTTCACCCGGGATCCCTTGAATTTTATCACTTAAAAAAGTTACAGTAATGGTCCTTTTGGTTTGCATTGACTTTTTCTTTTAGTCCCTTTTTAACCTTTTACCCGTTCTCTTCGTTTTAGTTTTTATCCGTTTTTTTTGTTTTTGTGATTTTATACGTTTTCGTCCCCTTTTTATACGTTTTTATTCGGTTTTACGTTTTTGTTTGTTTTTATACTTTTTATCTGTTTTCGTCCCTTTTTTATCGTTTTCGTCCCTTTTTATATTTTTCGTTGTTTTTTTACTTTTTGTGTTTTGTCCGTTTTTATACGTTTTGTCCATTTTTTATACGTTTTGTTCATTTTTTAAAAATTTTGTTTTTTTTTATAAAAAAAAAAACCCTTATTGTTTTGTCCTTTTTATGTTTTCATCTATTTTTATAGTTTTCGTCCGTTTTTTTTAGTTTTCATCCGATTTCATAGTTTAGTTATGTTTTTTTTATCGTTTTTGTCCATTTTTATCGTTTTATCCATTTTTTAGTTTTCGTTTGAGCAAAAAAAGTTTTCTTCCGATTTCATAGTTTCTTATGTTTTTACCCTTTTCGTCCGTTTTTATTGTTTTCGTCGTTTTTTTTTTTTCCCATTTTCGTTCGTTTTTGTTTTTTTTGTACGTTTTATCCGTTTTTTAGTTTTCGTTCTTTTTTACTCTTTTCCCTTTTCTCCGGTTTTTCATTTTTTTTTGGTTTTATACATTTTAAAACCGTTTTTGTCTGTTTATTAATTTTTTATCCGTTTTTTTTTTTGTTTTCATCCGTTTTCGTTGTTTTTTTACAAATTTTTTACATTTTCTCCTTTTTTATAGTTTTTTTTCCCTTTTTATACATTTTATCATTTTGTCCGTTTTTTTTTTTTGTTTTGCCCCTTTTTATACGCTTTTATAAAAAAGAACGAACGAAAACTTAAAAAGGACGAAAACGGATAAGAGTGTATCAAAAAGAAGAAAAAATATAAAAATGAAGAAAAGTATAAAAAAGGATGAAAAAGTATAATAAGGATAAAAAAAGTAAAAAAAAAAGAACGGGAAAAAGTATAAAAAAGAACGAAAAAATATAGAATGGACGGAAAAGGATTAAAATATGTTAAAAAAAGAAAGAAAAACGTTTCCAAAAACGGGGGATAGTTAAAAAAAAAAGAAAAAAATATAAAAGGACGAAAAGTTAAAAAAAAAAATATGAAAAGTAAAAAAAAATGGCGAAAGGACAAAAAAAATATAAAAACGAACGAAAAGTTTAAAAACGGCCCCAAAAGGATTAAAAATTTTTAAAAGAACGGAAACGTTTCCAAAAAAAGGATGAAAAAGTATAAAAACGAACGAAAAACATATAAAAATGGGCGAAAAAATTAAAAAAACGGTGAAAAAGTATAAAAAATGGATAAGAAGTTAAAAAGAAAGAAAGTTAAAAATCAGACGAAAAAAGTTTAAAAAAGGGTTAAAAAAGGATAAAAACGTAAGGAAGGGTTGAAAAGGTATAAAAAACGAACGAAAATATAAAAACAGGAAAACGTAAAAAATCGGGAGAAAACGTAAAAAACGGATTTTAAAAGAAAGAGGGTGGAAAAAGGTATAAAATGGCTAAAAGTGAAAGTCAAAGCAAAACCCTAAGGCCATCTGTAATTTTTAAGGATAAAAAAGTAAAGGAATTTACCGGGGTGAATCAAGCAAGCCACAGGGGACCATTCCCGTTAAATTTTTAAAAATTGGAAAAACCCAGTAAAACCTGCTGGTTCCCGGTCATATTGTACATTGTACCAAATTTAAAAATATATTGCGCAGATGGAATTTTAAAGTATGTTGCACATGTTTGTTTTGAATAAATTGTTGCGTATCTTTTGCTTTCCCCCTTTTGTTTAAAGAGGAGTAGGCGTGCACTCCCTTTTATAATTTTTCATATGTAAAGAGGAGTATAGTAAAATTTTTTTTATAATCTTTTTTTTTAATTTTTATGTTGTATGAAATTTTGTTGCAAGTATTTTTAATGATTAAAGGGTGGTTTGGGTTTTAACTTGTGGGAAAAAAGGAAGAGGGATGGGAATGATATTTAAAGTTTGTTTTAAAGGTAATTGGTATGGCATTTACTAAGAAAGCATTTAAAAAAAAGCATTTATTGTTTCGAATTCGTTGGGTTTACTTCAGTGAACCTTTAAACTATTTGTGGTAAAAAACTAATAGGGATTTTAATCTAAATTTAGAAATTATGATCTTAGTGCCCCAAAGTTAAAGCAACCTTAAAGGGAGGATCTAAAATTTTAGGTCCCTTGGTCACGTAACCCATCCTATGATCCCTATGATTCAACCCGATGGTCAGGTGGTCGGATCTGTTTCCCTTCATTAAATCTCCTAAAAAATTTGAGAGTATGCTTTAGTAAATCCTTTAACACTCTGTGCGATATTCCCTATTAATACATTTGTCCGTTGTAAATAGCTTGATATGGTAAAGCAAGGGTTCAGGGAAAGGTCTTCATAGGGGACGCACTCTAGGTCTTCTTTTTAGGGGAGCCTAATGGGATAGGTCAATAACTCTAAAGGAAAAGGTCACCCCATTGCCAACATGACATTGGGTTTGGATGGTCACGTTACCAAGCACAAAAAACCCTATTTTCTATACCTAGCTGGAACAGGGATTAAAAAGCTTTTACCAAAATTTAAAAAAATGCAATTAGACTAAAATTTCATATACTTTAAAAATTTTCCCTTTTTAAATTTAATGTTCAAGGGAATTTTGGTACAAAAAGATGTCGGTCAACATGTTTGAAGCCCCCCTCTTTTTTTAATTTTGCAAGAGGAATTGTGCACAAAAGATTTTTAGGTAAAACATGTTTTAACCCATCGCTAAAAGGTTCAAATCAAAGCTGTCAAAAAGGGGTTTCAAAAAAACAAAGAGGTCAAGAATTTAAATCAAAAAATACAAACCAATAAGGCAAGAAAGCAGAAATTAAACACCATTGGGGTGATGTGAAATTCCAAAGGTCGATTTTAAGTATAAATACAAAATTGAAATACTCGAACCAAACCACCCCCAACAAAACAACCCCTATCACCAACAAAACAAATCCAATTAAAATGGGAAAACCCCTGACTATACAAACCCCAAACAATCAACCCAACTTTTTAAATACCCTTCCCATCTCTCAATGAAACCCCCTTCTCCACAACCCCAAAAATCGAAATAAATAATAGTTAAACGTTTCACTTTTTTTTCGTGTGTCATAAAATATTATTTAAACTCATAGTCCAAAACCCAAATAAAAACTCTCATTGATCCCATTTAAGCCTTCTTCATTTTTATATCCGACACAAAAAATTGAAAAATAACAAATTGTTACTTTTTTTTCTTGGTTCGTTCAAAAACACACAAACTAAAAAAAAAGTAACTCGGATCCTAAACCAAAACCCCCAAAAGGTCTTGAAGTCATATAAATGCTTCTTTTTCATATTGAGCCCGCAAATGAAATATAGGTTAAGGGACGGTTTTTATTCGTATTGTGTTCGGTTTTGGTTTATTTTTATGTTGAGATGAGGAAGATGTGAGATCTCTTTGTTGTGTGGAAGGATGGCTTGGTGGTTTGTAAAACAAGAGAGAAGCAATGGGGGGGGATTCACAAAATTTTTGGGGTTTGGTCAATAAAATGAGTTCAAAGGGCCGTTTTCAGCCCAATTTGTGAACGTTTTTTTCCCCCCGTTTTTTTTGTTTTCACGTTTGATTAAAATGGTTTATTGTAATTTACTAAAACTGTGTAAATTTTAAGTAAATTAAAAGCCCAAAAAATTTAATTTCCCCTTTTTAGAAACGCAAAATGCTCATATGATGGTGAAGGGGGGTGATACGTGATGTGTATAAATGATTGAAAAGAATTTTAATTTTATGGTGTATTTTTTAAAACAAAGTTTTTCCCCACGTTTTTCTTGGACCCCAAATTTTTCATTTTTTGTTCACATAAAATGTTAATACCAAAATAAGAATATATATTGCACGACACAAAAATAATTGTAAATGGGTGACTTTTTTATTGGTGCAACCACATACAAAAATTTCATTTGGATTGGTTAAAAAAGGTACAATTTTTGTTTTAAAACTGTTATGGGTTTATGTGGATTAAGTTAATTAAAAATGATTAAAACGAAAGTGATTATGTTTTATGTTTGTGTACATTTATTGTAATTTGGTATGCATGCCTTGCTTTGAAAACAAATTTTTTTACTGCTTAATACACCCCTTATATTGTTATAACTTATAGAAAATATTTTGCCAACAATAAAAAAATATGGATTAGGTTTAATCATAATGATGTTAAATTTGACAATTTGTAACTCTTTTTGTTTTACACAATAATTCAATAAAAACCAAAAATTAGTATTGTTGAAATTGAGGTAAAAAATAAAAGTAGTGATTGTGACCCCCGCACTTTGTTTTATAGCTTATTTGTATCGTTGTCACGCCAACCTTATAAAAGGGGGGATTTTTTATTGCGAATTTTGTCAGTGTTTTAAAAAAATAAATTTGTGCATTGCATGGGGCTAAAAGCCTCGTCATAAAATAAACAAAAGGATATTAAATCAATTAAATGCCAAGAACAATTAAATGGAACACAATAAGCAACGATACATCAACAATTAAAGCAGAATCAAAATTATTATTAAAAACTATTAAAACTGAATTAATTAATGAAAGTGGGAATACGAATACATATCATGCAAAATAAATGCTCTCGATCCCCTAGTTGAGTACCGGGGCAAACCCTTCTAAACAAAAACCTTCGTCCCTTTTCTTTTTACTGCGTGTGTCGGCTACAGAACCTACCAGGATCGAATATAATGTTCTATGTTGGTTTATATTTATAGCCTTTATATACTTTAGGCCTTGTACAAGTTTGCCCCCTGAGCTTGCGTCATATTTCATCCTCAGTCCGTGTGGTAAATTGCAAATTGTCCCATGTGGTCTTCAATCTCCCACCGAACAAACAAACACCTATTATAAATATATACTAAAGATGATTTTTGGACGGAACAATTGCAACACTATGGTCCATCAAAAAGGAAACAGTGAATGTACAGGTCCAACAGTATGGTAATAGGCCATGTGTGAGTTTGTCATTGGTTGGAACGTGTTGGGGAAATTCCTGTTTCTGCGTAATAGAACACAAAACGTCGTTAAACCTGATAGCAGGACTCCTAGAAACTTCCAAACTCTTCTTCATTTTTCTTACTTCTTATCCCTCTCAATCTCTCATCCATACTCTACCATCCCACAACTTCACTTTCAACCTTATCATTTCATCACTCCATAAACTTCATCTTTGCACACAAACTAAATGACACAACTCAATCTTATCCAATCCCAACCGAATCTTACACACCAGACAAACAATAAGTATTCATTGTGCACAGACATCTTCAAAAAAGTTTAGTCACACCAACGCATACTCGATGAGTTCATTTATTCATACGAAAAAGAATTTGATTCACTCATGGCTAGAAAAAAGAAGGTGATTTTTAACAGTGCTTTTGGTTATGTGGGGGTAGTCTAAAATCGATTCACACATGGCCATAAAAAAGAAGGGTGATTTAATAGTGGTTGTTGCTACTATTGCCAGTTGTGTCTTTGTTTGAGAGAAAACACCAAACGACTAATATCTTCAAAGAAAAAGGTATACTTGAAGCGCTCAACAAGTGATCGATGAAATGCCTCAAAGAAGGTATAGTTGTCTTCTTTTTGGTGTAAAGCATAAACTTTCTAACAATTTTTTTAAGATGGGTTGAGTTTGATTATGAGTTTCACCAATCTTTTGATTTCAGTATCACTGTAGTAGCTTAGTTCTTTTATTTACAGGATTCTCCAGTCAGTTCTTTTGAAGATGGTGTCACGTCTTTAAGGGTTCGTAGGTTGACATGGATCTAGCTGAGGGCGTAAATGGCAGTTAAAAGGTATATTTAGAATCGACTTACATACAATGAAAAATGATATTGAAACAGATGTGCAACAAGTGAGCTGGAGAAAACCAGTTACCACAACAAGAGACAGGTATACTATTGTTAATTTCTGGCAAGAATGTATCAGCTGGTAAGTTATTAAAGCACGATGGAAGTCCCGATGATGGAACTATACAAACTCTACATGGTGAAATTATCCTTTTTTCAAATATTGGTTGATTTACATGGATTGTTGTTTTGTGCAGGTAGGTCTATTAATTGGAAAGGATGTAGACATTATTCGGACATTGCAAAATTGTTCAGGGCAAGAATCAAATCACACAGAATGTCGAGGCTGATCCCAATTTGGCAACTAGACCTGTGCAACTGATAGGTTCTTTAATAAATTTGGTCACTTTCTTCATCAAACTTCGTTGCATTATTTTGAATCTTTGTTATTCTTCTGTGTGTTCTGAGGTTAAGTTTTCATGTTGCAGGTTGATGGTGGTGGTTCCCCCTCTTGCTGGATGTTCCCATTTTATTATCAAGTACGTGGTCTTCTGATTTCCTATTTTGACCCCAAATTACACATTTACTTAATTTAAGAAACTGACATACATTGATTTTGATTAATCTGTACCTGAATTCTTATTTAGAATTGCGAGTATGTAATTGTGGTTTTGTTAACTAATGTGGAATATTGGTGTTAAACTGAAAGTGCAGGGCTGAGACAACCAGAAAAAGTTTGAGAATTTGGGACGGAGTTTTGGTCAACATACTAAAAGATCGTAAGGTTAGAGAATGTAGGATTTGCGATAGAGAACGTAGGAACTTTTTATTGTGATTTTGTACTTAATTGTCTACTATGTGGTGTTATGTGTTCTAATAGCCTTAGGTGCTTTATAGATTTGATCTCATTCTTCGTGAATCTTACACAAATTCCCTTTCAATTTGTTTCTTTGCTGTTATCTTTGATTACAATATTAGCTCAAGTAAACAATATATTTTTGAATAATAAAAGGAAAAGTTATAGATATATGAGACTTGAGAATTCTTTAGAAGAAATCAACATGACCTAAAAATGATGTCTTAGGGCCTTTTCATTACCAAATGGTATCATGTAAGGTGTTCATTAACTAAGTTGGTAGGAAGAACGTAATTTAGACATCAATGGCCATAGTATGTATAAATGCCTTTTGTATTTAATGAATTTAAAGTTCTAATCCTGGAAGTTGGAAGTATAACATATTAGTGCTCAATGAATCTGTGGGTTGGAATAGGATGTATATTTATTTGGTCTTTTAAATCCATATCTTGATTACTATAGGTTACTGTACCAGTCTCCTTATAAATAGTTATGTTTTAGTTTTTATTAGAGAAAAAAAAATTGCTTTGTTACAATTAGTAACATATTGACGCATGAATGTATGAATACACTTTATAGTTTTATAGTTGTAGTCGTGTATGTTTTGGATTATGCTATATTGGTTATCAAGCCGCGTTTTTTTTTAATTTGCCCTCTTTAACTTTCTGTGATTTGACTTGCACAACAGTTCAAAGTTACTACTTCTAACCAGCTTCTCTTTGGCCCGCAAGTCGTGATCCACATCATCAGGTTATTTTTTGTATATACCTGCTTAACACACCACCATAGTGGATTAACAAATATATATCAAGTTACTTATAGTACCATTTATTTTTTTTAAGTTTTAACTTGATTTTACATTTCTTCCGATCTTCATTTGGTTCTTTATGTGCTACACTTCCTATTTTGGACAACTATTTGCCTCTTTGATTAGCCTATGATGCTATGATTGAAGTCACAAGTCCAAGTTCATTGATGAAACTTTAGACAAAGACGAGGCAGAGGACGAAACAGAGGAGTTCACAAATAGGTAACAGGTTCTATGGACGGGTTGGATAACGGGTGAAAACGGGGTAAATTTTTTTAAGGGTCGAGACAGATAGGGTCGGGTTGGATTCACCCGAAACAAATTTTTGTAATCAAATGATCATAAAAACTATATTATTCTAATAATAATCTAATGATCTACAGAATTAAGGTTGTTTGGAATTGCTTATTATGACTGATTTTTTGCTTCATTATTATGGAAGTAAGCTGTTTCGAATATATATCGCATAGTCAAGTTACAGAAAATGGTTCTAAACTCTCTTCCAGTCATGAGAATCTATATCAATGAGTCCAAAGTAAGGTTCTTTAATTTTTGTTATGAGTTTTACCTTGAATGGTACTTTAGTTTTGTACTGCCCATGAATTGAAAGTATGCTTTTTCGACTCTTGATTATAAGACATTTTGGGTTTCTTTTATTGCAGTTCTCATGTTAGCGGTGGTAAAACACAATGATAGAAATCAAGTAACAAGGTGCAAATGAAATTTGAGTTTGAGGATCTTTTTGATTGAATAGATTGACTATATATATCAGTTGTGAAGGTAAGGACATCTTTGAAGTAATCATAGATGACCATTGTCAAATTTTTGTTGCTCTAAAAAGCTACAATGTTTGTTTCAGTGTCCACAAACTTTATTCAGTATAGAAGCTGAAGTAAGATGTCACATACGGTGGAGTTGAATGTGCGATTAGCCCTGTCATCGAAGTAGATTCCAAAAGATAACGAAATGAAATTGAATGTGCCATAAGGCTAAAGCTCAAAGTCACAGAAGCAGATGCTGAAATTAAATTTGATCGTCATGCAATTTAAAGTCAATAGTCATAGAAGTAGATGTTGAAGCTAAGAAGTTTTATTGATTGCTTTAGCCCTATGTATAGTAGCAACACCTATAGATGTTTTCATTGTGTGCAATGCACATCTATAGTTAAGTGGTGACTTTTAGAACATAAACAACATAAAGTTTAAAGTTTCAGTTTTACTTGAAAGGCTCATCCGTTGGATCAATGAAATTTTTTATTATTTTATACTAACAATAGTGGTTAAAAAAATTACAAACTAAAATAATTGTTTACTTCACAAAACATTAACATAATTCTAATAAACATAAACACGGTCGC